>CM034464.1:822461-1400762 GCA_019925255.1 Litchi chinensis | reverse complement strand
ATTTCATAAATTCATGATATTTAATGCAAAGTGTTAATATGAAAATTTAAAATTAAAATGTTTAATTTTGAATCACAACTCAAGCAAATATACCACCATTTAAAATTAATGAAGAATAACAATCATGTAATATTATATAATCATGTCTTTAAAGTTTATTAGACAAAAAATTGAATATAAGATTATATAATTATTATTGTATATCTAACTGTTAGTTATTATCAAACTCAAAAACTTAAATTAATAGTAAAATATCCAACTATATTATTTAAGACTTAAGATGCTTAAGTTAATAAGAAACATTCAACTATAATATTTAAATCTTGAGATTGACACGTTAATATACCTCGTCACGTGCAATGTGAATAGATAACAGATGATAGACATTTATTAAATGTCATCTATTGTATAATGTATATAATAAGAAGATTTTCATATAGGAGGAAAAATATTCGAATCAGGGACCTTCAAGTTCTGATATCATATCTTATTATTAGATTTAAACATTTCAATTGATAGAAAAAATTTAATTATAATATTTAATATTTAAGATTATGATACGTTAATATTAACTAAATTGAAAATTTCAAACATGAAAAGAGATACATTGATGAACACGACCATACCCTTCAATGGGACAAGTATGACACTCAAGTCCATTTAATTAATAATGTCAAAAAACAGAGTCCATTTAATCAATTGAAATAGTTTTTTTTTTTTTTTTTCAAATGCATTAATTGAAATAGATATGGTCGAAAATGAGTTGACTATTAGTTGGGGAGCACTATGATTGTCATCATCGTGGGCCATTTCATGTATAATTATAATGATCAAACAAATCAGTACAGTCATGGTTGATTGGTCATGTGGAATCTGACGCCAAAAAATCAGTCACCATCAAAATCATACAACACCTAGCTGGCTTCTGCTTAAAACGACAAATTCTTTTGTTTACACTGCCTATGATGTTCGGTAATGTAATTAATTATTCTTTATCTTTTTTTTTTTTTTTTTTTTAAGTGGCGGACATGTTTAGGTAACCGTTGGGATCAAGTGAAAAGTAATTAATCACCTCGTAGCACAACCCACATTAGGGCAGGTTGGGGGGTTTTGCAGCTATGCTTGAAACTTGCTCTTATATGAGAGGGTGCTGGGCAGACAGCCTGGTGACCTCCACTCCGAGGCATTTAGAGCTTATTCGTTATTTAATTTGATCTAGGATGTAACACTTCTCTGATTATATTTGCTTATATAGTTTCTGCCAAGATAATTACAATAAAATCAGATTTTATGTCTTGCGATATCTTAGTGGGAAACATTTATTAAATGATATACTATAAAATGAATATGCACTATAAGACAAAGATCTCTTAAATCTTTGTCAGGAGGATCTAGATTTATATTTTTACTACTCTAATAATGTGAACATCCAAGTTTAGAATCAATGCTTAAATAAATAAAAAAGAAAAAGACATATTAATGTTTAGAGTTGAAATAGTCTTATATAATGTGAAAAATTTTATAATATAATTTAAAAAAATGCTACTCTTTGAGTTTAATGTTCAAAATTTATTTTTGTTACAGTTTTGAGGCTTTAATGTGTGTTTGAAAGGTGACTCGTAAAAAGGAAATTACAAATATTGAAATAAGTCAAAAATTATTTTTAAAATATAAAATTAGATTTTTAGACTTTATTTATTCATTTATAATTTAAGTAACAAATACTTCATTTATTTATTTATAAATTAAGTAACAATCAATTGTAAATTTTAGATGAGAATTGTTGTCTTTATTTCTTCAAAAGCCGACACAACTTAGATCATAGAAGCAAAGTCTTTTTGCAAAATTACACAGGATATTGGAGTATCAAAGTTGGGTTTGATAACTGCAAGCTGACAAGCAAAACGGAGAAAAAGACAGTAACGTAACCAGCAAAGAAGCTGGAAATTTTTAGTAAAAGGTTAACGATAAAAACTTTTGGCCTCATTAAATTGTCGAGATGTTGAGATAACATGATCGTAACTTGTGATATGATATGTTTCACATGTTACTTGATTGGTACGATCGAAATATTTTTAAAATATGTTTATGTTTAAATTTTTAAGATGGATTATTATATGGGATTGGAATTGTGATACTAAGAAGAGAACATAATGAAAATGACCTTCAAGGGTGTAATAATTATAGTTGAGTGTCTATGGAAGTCCGATACATGTAGGGACAAACAACACCTACCCTGGCAGGCTAGCAAAAAACTCAGCTCTCTGATTCTACATAGCAAAGACTGCCAAATAAGACTTATACTCAAAACATACACACACACACACTCACAAACAAGAAAGTTAAAAAAAAAAAAAATATGATATGTATATGTATATGATCATTTGAGATTTTCATTGCATGTAAGCATTGTTTATCTACGTACTTACATATATATGGTGAAGTGAAGAAGTGGTCCTGATCATTCTTGAGCCTCTTATAGTACCAAGACTCAACATAGCAAGCACCTTCAACAATGGCTTTCATGGGGAGCTCATCACTTGGTATGTCTCTTTCTGTGTGTGTGTGTGTGCGTGTGTGTGTGTGTGTGTGTGTGTGTTGAAAAAGGTGGTGGATGTTTGTTTATATTTGTTTGTTCTTTTATCCTTTTTTTTTTTTTATTGTTCTTTAAAGATTACTTTGAGTGGTTCTTGATGTGGGTTGAGGAATGTTTTTACTGTTCTATGGACAAAAGAGTGTAAGATGACAAAAATATAGTATATGCTTTCATTTTCGCTTATTTTGATATGTTTGTGATCTTTATATACTTCCATATGTAACACTCTTGCCATGTATAAACAGAAAGAATATGGTTTATAGGATGTTTTGATGTAATAGTGAATATACTTCATTGTAGGTTCCTGCCACTTTAGATAGAAAAAATATTCATGTTTATTGAATGCTTTTTGATATTATATGAACAGAAAATATGACATACAACTGTTTGCTTTTCTCTATGATTATATTTTGGACAAAATATGTAAAGATATTGCAAAGTTTTTTTGCGTTTCAAGCCTTTTATTATGTTAAAGATGTGTTTTAATTCTGTTTTATATGACTTTGCAGGGTGGTTGTCTTGGATATGTGGGGGTGAGCTTGATTTGGGATCATTTTGTGTTCAAAGAGCCATCATAGATGGTATAAATTTAGTGTTTCTTTGTGTTTTCTATCTGGCTTTGATTGTTGGCTCCATCAAAAAGAGTCACATTACTGAGAGTCATAGGAGGAATTGGTTTGCTGTAGTTGTTTCAATCTGTTGTGCTCTTGTTGGCATTGCATATTGTGGTAATGGTTTTTGGATTCTTGTAACGGAAAATGATGGGTTTGATACTTTGAGTTGGTTGGTTTACGTTGTTAGAGGACTGGTTTGGATCTCCTTGGCGTTTTCATTGCTTGTTGAAAGGTCTAAATGGATCAAAATTCTCAACTCCCTTTGGTGGATTATATTTTCTTTGTTGGTATGGGGTCTTAACGTAGAAATCTTAGCGAAAACGCATAGCATTCAACTTTTGGACATCTTGCCTTTGCCTTTGAACGTCCTGTTGCTATTCTGTGCCCTTAGAAACTTCCGTCATGTTGCTTCTCAACTTGCAGACGATAACAGTCTGTCTGAGCCTCTATTACTTGAAAAAGCTGAAAAAAACCAAACACAACTAGGCAACAGTAGTTTCCTTAGTAGATTGACATTTTCTTGGCTCAATCCTTTGCTTTCATTAGGTTACTCGAAACCATTAGTCTTAGAAGATATTCCTTCCCTAGTTCCTGAAGATGAAGCCAGTTTAGCATACCAGAAGTTTGCTTATGCTTGGGATGCCCTTGTAAGAGAGAAAAAGGCAAATGATACAGGGAACTTGGTTCTTCGGGCTATCACAAAAGTTTACCTGAAAGAAAATATATTTATAGCAATTTTTGCATTGCTTAGGACAATTGCTGTTGTAGTTCTTCCTCTTCTGCTCTATGCATTTGTTAACTATGCCAACCGCGGTGAGGACAACGTGCGCGAAGGTCTCACCATTGTGGGGTGTCTGATAGTTACCAAGGTTGTTGAGTCATTGTCTCTGAGGCATTGTTACTTTGATTCAAGGAGGTCAGGAATGAGGATGAGATCAGCTTTGATGGTGGCAATCTATAAGAAGCAGCTAAAGCTATCGAGTTTAGGAAGGAAAAGGCACTCAACTGGGGAGGTTGTGAATTATATTGCGGTTGATGCCTATCGAATGGGAGAGTTCCCTTGGTGGTTCCATTCAACATGGGCTTATGCATTGCAATTGTTTTTGGCCATTGTTATCCTCTTTGGAGTTGTTGGTCTCGGTGCTCTTCCTGGTTTGATCCCCCTTCTCATTTGCAGTCTTCTTAATGTGCCCTTTGCAAGGATAATACAAAAGTGTCAATCAGAAATCATGATTGCTCAAGATGAGAGACTCAGGTCCACTTCTGAGATCCTAAACAGTATGAAGATTATAAAGTTGCAATCGTGGGAGGAGAAATTCAAGAACTTGATTGAGTCTAGCCGTGACAAAGAGTTCAAATGGTTGTCTAAAGCACAGCTTAGAAAGGCGTATGGCACAGTCCTGTATTGGATGTCCCCAACTATCATTTCTTCCGCTATTTTCCTGGGATGTGCCCTTTTCAGAAGTGCCCCACTGGATGCTAGCACCATCTTTACAGTTCTTGCAACACTGAGGAGCATGGGAGAACCTGTCAGAATGATCCCTGAGGCTCTTTCAGCTGTGATCCAAGTCAAGGTCTCATTTGATAGGATCAACAATTTTTTGCTTGATGATGAGCTCAAGGGTGACGATGTAAGGAGAATCTCAATGCAGAAAGCAGACCGAAGTGTGAAAATACATGAAGGCAATTTCAGTTGGGATCCGGAGCTCACAATTCCAACGTTAAGAGGTGTGAATTTGGAAGTGAAATGGGGGCAAAAGATTGCAGTTTGCGGCTCAGTTGGGGCGGGGAAATCCTCACTCTTGTATGCCATACTAGGAGAAATACCAAAAATTTCAGGAAGTGTGAGTTAAAAACTATTAATCAACTACATTTTCATCCCCTGAGTTTGTGTCACTAATTTTAGTTTCATATTCATTTGATGCCTTTAATCAGGTTAATGTCTATGGATCCATTGCTTATGTGTCTCAAACTTCTTGGATCCAAAGTGGAACCATTCGTGAGAATATTCTCTACGGGAAGCCAATGGACAGGGCTAGATACGATAAGGCTATAAAAGCATGCGCTTTAGATAAGGACATCAACAATTTTGACTATGGTGATTTAACAGAAATAGGTCAGAGAGGGCTTAACATGAGTGGAGGACAGAAACAGAGAATTCAACTTGCTCGAGCTGTCTATAATGATGCTGATTTATATCTCCTAGATGATCCTTTCAGTGCTGTTGATGCACATACGGCTGCAACTCTATTCGATGTAAGAAAGACTAGTTTTAGTAGGCATAAACTTTGACATGATAAACAGCCTAATTTTCATTATAGTTGACTTCAGTTGGTTGATCTGATTGCAGGATTGCGTGATGACTGCTTTAGAAACTAAAACTGTCATTCTAGTGACTCATCAAGTTGAATTTCTCTCAGCAGTTGATAAAATTCTGGTAAACTTCATAAATCAGGATGCATCATTTGATTAGTAAATTTATTTCACTCATTCATGTAAGTATGCTCTTGGTTTATCATAGGTTTTGGAAGGTGGAACAGTCACGCAATCAGGAAGTTATCAAGAGCTCTTGTTGGCAGGGACAGCCTTTGAACAGCTTGTGAATGCTCATAACGAAGCAGTGACAGGACTAGGTCCTTCAAGTAACGAAGGCCAAGAAGAAGCTCAAAACATAGACAAGGACCAGATTGTTAGGCCAGATGAGCCTAGCAGAACTTACCTGGTTAAAGAAAACAGCCAAAGTGAGATTTCCGCAAAGGGCTTACCGGGAATACAACTAACCCAAGAAGAAGAAAAGGAGACTGGTGATGTTGGATGGAAACCGTTCTTTGATTTTCTCAATGTGTCAAAAGGATCACTCGTTCTATTTCTAGGCACGTTGGCTCAGTGTGGCTTTGTTGCTCTTCAGGCTGCTGCAACTTATTGGCTTGCATATGCCATTCAAATTCCTAAACTCACTAGTGGCATTTTAATTGGAGTTTACTCTGGGCTTTCAGCACTTAGTGCTGTCTTTGTATACATTAGGTCCTATTATGCAGCCAAGCTGGGGCTAAAAGCTTCTAAAGCCTTCTTCTCAGGCTTCATTAATTCAATTTTTAAAGCTCCTATGCTCTTCTTCGACTCTACTCCTGTCGGTCGGATTCTAACCCGAGTAAGACTCCTAGTTATTAACCTTCTAAACTGAATTCTCCTTCAAAGTCATCAGCTTGAGATTGATATGTTAATATTGCTACCTTTCAGGCTTCATCAGATTTGAGTACTCTGGATTTCGACATACCTTTCGCCATCGTCTTTGCGATTGCTGCCGGAGTTGAACTTGTAGCCATAATTGGAATTATGACCTTTGTTACATGGCAGGTCCTCATTGTAGCCCTCCTTGCTATGGTAGCAGTAAACTATGTTCAGGTACATACACTTCTGAGTTCTTCAAGTATCTGGATTTCACTAAATTGAGGCTAGAGCTGAGTTTTGTGTCATCTAATTTCATTCTTTTATCACTGAAGAGTTATTACCTAGCAACTGCAAGGGAGTTGATCAGAATCAATGGAACGACAAAGGCTCCTGTTATGAACTATACGGCTGAGACATCACTTGGAGTAGTCACAATAAGAGCCTTCAACATGGTGGATAGGTTCTTCCAAAACTACCTAAAGCTTGTCGACACAGATGCCATACTGTTCTTCCATTCTAATGGTGTCATGGAGTGGCTGATTCTAAGAATCGAGATAATTCAAAACGTGACTCTATTTACGGCTGCTCTTCTCCTTGTTTTGATTCCAAAGGGCTATGTAGCTCCAGGTAACATTAGTTCATCAAAAGTGTTCATGTTTAAAACTATATGATCCAGATTGTTGAAATATGTTGATTCTTTTTCTCCTTGTGTTAGCAGGGCTTGTCGGACTCTCTCTTTCCTATGCTTTGACACTAACAGGCACCCAAGTTTTTGTGAGCAGATGGTATTGCTACTTATCAAACTATATTATATCAGTTGAACGGATAAAACAGTTCATGCACATACCCCCAGAGCCTGCAGCAATTGTGGAAAACAACAGGGCGCCATCTTCTTGGCCTTCTAAGGGCAGGATAGAGCTGCAGGAATTGAAGGTATATGCTACCTAATGAAGTTAATATGCAAAGTGAATTTCTTAGTTTCAACGAATTCATTAGATAACAGTTTGAGATAAGAAGGATGATCTCCAAGTGTGTTATCGATCACTTGCTCATTTTCATATCATAATTACTGATAGACTACATGCTGAGTGACTTATGACTCATTACAGATCAGGTATCGTCCAAATGCGCCATTAGTACTCAAAGGAATCACCTGCACATTCAATGAAGGAACTAGAGTAGGAGTTGTGGGAAGAACAGGAAGTGGCAAAACCACACTCATAAGTGCCTTGTTCCGTCTAGTAGAGCCTGCAAGTGGTAGAATCCTGATAGACCAACTTGACATTTGTTCTATGGGATTAAAAGACTTGAGAATGAAGCTGAGCATCATCCCTCAAGACCCAACTCTCTTTCGGGGAAGTGTTCGAACTAACTTGGACCCTCTAGGCCTCTACTCAGATGATGAAATATGGAAGGTGAGCCTCTCAACTCTATCCTCAAAATCTCTCTTACACATAACTGAGTCTTAATTACACTCATTGCCTTTGATTTGTACAGGCTTTGGAGAAGTGTCAGCTTAAGGCAACAATTAGCAGCCTACCTAATAAGTTAGACTCATCTAGTAAGTTAATGTCCATTTGCATTGAGTCTAGCTAGTGAAGTTTTAGAACAAATGGATATATGTCTACTGACTATGGTTGGTTCAACAGTAAGTGATGAAGGTGAAAACTGGAGTGCCGGGCAACGGCAACTGTTTTGCCTTGGAAGAGTCCTCCTTAAAAGGAACAGAATTCTAGTCCTGGATGAAGCTACTGCTTCAATTGATTCTGCAACAGATGCCATCTTACAGAGAATTATCAGGCAGGAGTTCTCTGAATGCACTGTGATAACAGTAGCACACAGAGTGCCTACCGTTATTGATAGTGACATGGTCATGGTCCTCTCTTATGGTAAGCTTTCTCTTCTAATTAGTTCAACCACATTCACAAAACACATAATAAACATCATGGTTACTTATCACCGTCAATATGGTTTGATAGCAAATACGTAATTCAGTGCGATAATATCTCAAGTTAGAGTAGTTTCTACCCAGGTAACATCAAAAGAAACATCATGTTCACTTTGATTAAAAATATTCATATGCCATTGGAAGAACACAAATGCATTTAATATCTCGTGCTTATGATCAGAGCCTGTTCCAGTCTAACAATCCTACAGAATCCAAAATGCCTTATCAACACATGAAACCTTATGGTGATCATCAGTAATAAAAAACTTGTGCTTATTGTGTGTCTTTATTGCTGATAAGATTTGAATTATTTTCAGGAAAATTGTTGGAGTATGATGAACCATCAAAGCTTATGGAGACCAAGTCCTCTTTTTCGAAACTTGTAGCTGAATACTGGTCAAGTTGCAGGAGAAATTCCTCTCAAAATTTCAGCAACTATGAGTGACTATATAAGAGCATGCATTTAGTCTAATATGAGACTCTCAGTCCGCAAAATAAGTCACAAATCTTTTGCATGAATCAATGAATAGTGAGCTAATTGGTGTATGTCATGCATTGAAATAAATAATCAATTTGAGGGAAGCCATATATATGCTCATGTATCAATCATTTGGAGACAATATATGTGCCTTGTAGCATGAAAAAAATTATAGTAGAGAATCTCTTTATCCATCTATTGCAAGACACAAATTCGACTCTGAGACAATTTTATAAGAACTTTATGATCCTCTCTAACCAAACGAGAGGAGATGGAATTAATATATAATTAACTTATTACTAGTAGTTTTAATTGCTTGTCCGATTTTTAATTAATATTTGGATCTAACCATCCCAAGAGTTTTGGATCTTGGGTCTTGATCATTACAATTAATTTCCTTGAGCATTCTCTTCTTAAATGGAGATAAAATTTTTCATACATATTTACTTGCACAATTATTTGTTAAAATGAGTAGATGAGATGATATAAAAAAGGGTGAGGCTATAGCCACAAAAAAAAGTTCATCTAATACTCATTTACTCATAACATCCAATATTATAATTTAAAAATATAAGTTTACTTTATACGCTCATTAAAATCCCAAAAATAACCTTCTTGAAAATATTTATTCTTTATTCTTCTTTCTACACTCTCTAAATTATTTCTAGGTTTTTGTTCATCAAAATCATCTAAGAATATCTAAGATGGTTATTAAAAACAAAAACAAAAAAAAAAAAATTGATCTGACAAGTTATTTTCTTATAAAATTGTGTAAAAACATCTTAAGTGATTTTGTGTCATCTTTAATTATGAAAGGTCTTTTCTCATGGAAATTGATACTGCTAAGACATAGCATGCAACTTTTGAATATATTGCAGCGGATGTGGTTGAGTTTATCTATGTACTGTTTTAAAAAAATGAATAGCTTAATTAATCTAACAATATCTTATAATATGACAAGACACGTTATAGGATATTGATGTTTTATAATGATGTCTACAGACTAAAAATGCAGCAGTTTTTAGGGAAAAAAAATGCAGCCAAGGATGATGTTCGGAGAATGAAGAAGAGGGGAGTTGTTAAGTCATTTTGTTTGAGATTATAATAGTAAATAAAGATATAAATAGATCTCGAGTGTGAGAAGAACCCTGTAAGAAATCTCATCATATAGTACTACTACATTGCTGTAATACAAATAAATATTTATAGAAAAGTAGAAGGTGATTCTTGGTGCACTCTAACTCTAATTAAGAAGATAAGATATCAATGCCCTTTGAAAGAACCGAACTAGGTACCTTTTAGAGTTTCTTAAAACTCTGTTTGGCACGCATGATTGAATTGAATTATTTTTATGAGATTAAATCGGATTGGATAAGATAGGATATGATAAGATTGAATAAATTAGTATTGTGATGTGTTTAGTACAGTATGAGATTAAATAAACTAGTGCTATGATGTATTTGATGTAATATGAGATTAGATAAAATTAATTTTAAATAATTAAATTAATAAACAAACTTGTTTCCAAAGAGCTGGGTAGCTAGCCATTGGGAAGAAGAAGAAGAAGGCAGACACCGGATGAAGAAGAAAGTGGAGGAAATAGCACCGCCACAGCTAATGGAGCTTGATGGTGTGGTAAAAGGGAAGAAGAATGTGGCAAGTCCCAGGTCATGGATGAGGTTTGACTTGATGGGAAGATTGAAGCTAGCCATCACCTTCTCCTTGTCCAAACTTGGCCATAAGGCTATTGTCTTATCCTCCTTCTTCACATTTCTCATCAACGCCATCGCCGCCTCCACCTTGTCCAAACCTAGCCGCACCGGTAATGGCTTATGGATTCATATAATCTCCTCCATTGCCCATTAGTTAATTGCACCCACGTTGTTTCTTCTTATTCTTCTTCTTCTTCTTCCTTGGTCGATTGCTAGTTCTTTGATTTATTATTATTATTATTTTTTGAAAGGGAATGTGGGTTTGATTTATCCTACCTATGTGGTGGGTTTCATTTAACCCACCACAGCAGGATAAAAAACAAAAGATAAGATTGATGTTTTCAATCTCATATACTCTTACCAAACATGGGTTTTGATTGAATTTTATTTAAACCCAGTTCAAATCCATATAACAAACATGACCTAAGAGTAAAGTTGAATTCTGCATGCTTTTTTGTTAGATAAGGAAAGTTAATGGAACATTGGATTTTGCAAATAATAAATTAACAATTGAATATGAATATTATAAATATTATAAATATTAGGGAGATTTATTGGTTTTACCCAAATCAAAAAAAAAAAATTTGTTTTTACCCAGCTATTTAAAAAAATTTGATTTTAACCTCCCAAACAAACTATTTCCATTGTATACCCAAGATTACCAAAATACCCTTAAGTTAAAATCACTAAATACCTAAATATGAAATTACCAAAATACCCTTAAGTTAAAATGACTAAAATGCCCAAATATGAAATTACGAAAATAACCTTCTTCCTTCTCCTACCATTAGTCTCCCTTTTCCATCTTCTTCTCCATTGCAGCTGAAAATTATGAAAATTACGAAGATTTTTGAGATCCATTGCAGCTGAAAAACAATTTATTGAGGGGATTAATCATTCGAGCTTCTTCAACCATTGAAGTTTTTGGATCCATTGAAGGTTTTGAAGATTCTTCTTCCATTTGAGTTTGAAAGGTAATGTATGAGTTTTTTTGGCTGGTTTTTAGGTTGTTTTGTTCATATTGCTAGCTAAAAGACTATAAGAATGATTTGGTTGTGAGATCTAAATGTTATGAAATCTACGACGAAATCTGCAAAATCTGCGACGAAATCGGCTTTTCGTGACCGATAATCGGTTTTCCACTCTGTGGGATTGGTTTTTCAGAGCCCCAGTTACTGAAAAACCGATCCCGATTTTTCTCAGTTTTTCAGTGGATCGATTTTTCAACTAAAAAACCGGTTTGAAAAACCGATCCCGGTTTTCCAGTGGCTGAAAAACCGAAACCGAATTAAAGTTTTTTGAGAGAATGAAAAACCGATAACTTCACTGGAAAACCGAATTTAACACCTTTTTAATGATTTTTTTATATGTTTGTGTTGCTATGTATTGAATATGATTCGATATGATTATATTTTGTAATATTACCCTATTGAAATGAGATTTAATTATCATTTGATTTGAATGTTGCAGGAATGGCTCAAGAGACCGTTGTAATCAATTTTGACGGAGAGTGGAATGGATGTAATTACATTGGAGGGGAGTCGATCATGTGTGGGGTCCACAAAAATAGTAGTTTTTCATCATTGGTGGGTGTTGTATACAGAGAGGCTGCTATTGATAGAAGAAGGTGGGAAATCCGTATATATTATTTACTACAAAGTAAAACAAATGGTCAGGTTAAAAAGATACGTATCATGTCCGATCTTGGTGTTGTTGGTTTGATGGCGATAAAAAATATTGATGTTAAAGAGATTTATATCGATAAGATTGCCAAAGATTTTGGAGCTGAGGTTAGTAGGCGTACCGTTCGTCCATTTGTCACTGATTCAATTCCAGACATAAGACATGACGAGACAAATATGGATAGACCAGTAAATCCACATATGGTTGAAAGTCATTTTTATCTCACTTCAGGCATTGGGAGCAATCAAGTTGATACTTCTATCATCTCATTTACATCGGTTGAAAGTCTCATTCGTGACGTTAATGATGACTATACGAATTATGGTATTGATGATGAAGATGAAGACACAGATGATAATGGTGATGGAATACAAGATAGTGATGAAGAGCAAACCGGAGATAATGATGAAGAGAAAACTCGATTTGATGATGTCGCAGAAGAAGAAGAGTTTCCAGAAATAAGATTTTCAGGTTTACAATTTCAGAACAATCCTTCACAACCATACTGGATTGTTCCTAGTGTAGAATTGGGGGACATTGAAGCTACTTCAAACGCTACGTCAACCGTCTACCAACGTGGTACGTTGTATAAAGGAGCATTCTTTACTAGTAAAGAAGAAATGACTATAGCTATTGGCGAATATGCTCTGAAAGCTAAGTTTGAATATCGGGTTAGACGTTCGGACACGGAGCGATTTGAAGCCGGTTGTAAAGATAAAACTTGTAGCTTTAGTGTTCATGCAAGATGCAGAAAGGGTTGTTCAATGTGGTTTGTATTGAATTATGTAGCAGAACACACGTGTCGTCAAACAGCCATGGAATCACATATAAAGAGTGTGAAGGCTATTGTGATCGGAAAATTGTATGCAGGAAAGGTGGGAAGAGATCTTTATACACCTAATCGTTTGGTTGGAGAAATGCTAGAGCAATATGGAGTGCAAATCTTATATAGTAAAGCTTGGAAGACTTTACAATATGCAAAGAAACTAGCATATGGGCAAGCAGATGAATCATATCAACAGCTTCCGTCCTACTTCGAGATGTTAAAACTTTCAAACTCCAGCACAATGACAGCAATTAAGACAGATGAAAACAACCGGTTCTTGTATTCGTTCGTTGCACTTGGAGCTTCTCTTGAGGGTTTTCGGTCTTACATGAGACCGGTTGTTGCTATTGATGCCACTCATTTGAAAGGTGAATATAAAGGGGTGATTTTTTTTGCTGCGTGCAAAGATGGGTCGGAGATGATTTATCCCATCGCCTTTGGATTTGCTGATGGAGAGTCAAATAATTTGTGGACTTGGTTCCTAAAAAGGTTGAGAAGAGCAATCGGGGTGTCAGACGAGTTGGTGATCGTATCGGATCGTCATAAGAGCATATCGAATGGGATGAAAGCAGCTTTTCCTGAAGTCCCACATGTGTTATGTTTTTTCCACTTGTGGCAAAACCTTAAGCAACAGTGTAAAAAGCGTTCGGATGTGGAAAATGCATTTTACAATGCAGCATACTGTTATGTGCCCGATGAATGCAACAGAATATTGGAAGAAATGCGTGCATTGCATCCGACCACACATGGAGCTTTGGTTAAGGCTGGAGTGAGCAGGTGGTCACGAGCACATTGTCAAAGAAGAAGATATGAAATGATGACTACCAACATTGCAGAGTCGCTTAACAATTGCATGATGCAAGCACGTCGTTTGCCAATAACAACTGCACATGAATATGTAAGAAATGTATTGCAGAGATGGTTTAATAATAGACGTGTTGCTGCTGAGAAGCTCACAACGTATGTTACTACCGCAGCATACGATCGTATCATGTTGGCAAAAGATTTATCCACGGAAGGTAGCGTATATCCCATTGCAGAACCGTATCATTACAGTGTCATACATTATAGCAAAGGAGATGCGATGATTGACATTCAACAGCACACATGTACGTGTAAGCAGTGGAACCTTGATCAGTTGTCATGTGTTCATGCATGTGCTGTGGCCAGGTATGGTAATTATACATTGTTTTTTTTAGTATTTCATGTCATAACATAACACTTAAATTGTTGATACATGTCAGGTTCAAGGGCGTCAGTTGTGATACACTTTGCAGTCAGTACTATAGCGTGGAGTGGCTAAAAGCTGCATATGCACGTCCGATTAATCCCATCCCTAAATTGGCCAATTGGAATGTTTCAGCGGAAGTTAGAAGTATGGTTGTATTACCACCGAAAGGTAAAAGACAAGCAGGTAGGCCGAAGGAGGTTCGGATTCCTTCAGCTGGGGAAGATCCTCGTCGAAAAAAGTGTGGAAGATGTGGTCAAAGGGGACACAACCGTCTTCGTTGCCCTAACCCCCCAACTTCAATCAGTGAAGGGATAAGCGTAGAAGTGGATGCGGATGTTGGAACGAGTTCAAATGCTACTGAAAATGAGCCACATTCTCGAAGATGTCGCTTGTGTCATGAGACTGGACACAACCAACGTCGATGTGTATTACGGTTTCCTACTCCCGATCCACAAATGGCTACTGACGGAAATGATGATTAGCAATTGATTGACATTTTGTTTATGCATGTTTTATGTAAACGTTTTTATATTAATTACTCAATTATGTATTAATACAGCTGTATAAATTATTATTCCATGTGTACTGTTTTTGGCTCATTTCATATCATCTCGGAACCATTAAAATCGGTTTTTCATAGAGCCGGTTTTTCAGATATGTTGAAAAACCGATCAAGTTGCCTTTCGTTTCCCCAACGTAGAGGTATGTCGATCGGTTTTTGAGTAACTCTGAAAAACCGGTATCGATTTTCCATGCATCCTCGAATACCGATCCACTGCCACCACTTGTTCCAGCACGCCAAGTGTGGATCGGTTTTTAAGGGGTCTTCAAAAACCGGTATCGGTTTTTCATGTACTCCTAAAAACCGGTTTTTACTTGGATTGATTTTATTTCTATTTGTATGTTCATTTTATTTCCCTTTACATGAATTATTTATATAAATCGTTATATTTAAATATATTATATAGATTAGGGAGCGTATAATTTTATTACAAACTATATCATTATTTTAAAATCATTAAATATTAATTTTATCATTTATTAATATTCATATAATATTAGTAATAATTAATAAATATACCTTTACTATAATATGTGTTATCTTGATATATCATATTAATATGGTTAATATTTTTCATATCATTTTACAATTATTATAACTATAATCCTAATATGGCTTATAACTTATATGGATGTAATATTAATAATATATATAATACAAATGTAGATATTATATTATATTAACATTATATTATTAACTATAATGTTTAATTATAATGATTTGTTGGCAATTGGAAAATATAGAATGCAATACCATCAAATAAATAATGAGTAATAATAAAAGAATAATTAAATTTATTTATATACAATTTCTCCATCACGGTCTACAAACCATTTTCCAAAATTATTAACTTTATATATCGGCTTTGAGCACATATATATGTCTCTGGCCATCTCGGCCCTCAGTGCAATGGCATCTGCAACGGTCTCATATTTTCTTGATTTCCATGTACTCGTTCTCCGTTGCACAAGGTCGCGCACGTACATGGCCACATATGCTCCGCAGCTTGTTCTGTATATATCATAATATATAAACTATATACATTAAGATAATAATATAAACATATATTAACATTAACATAATTAAATATCATAATATATAAACTATGTATAATAATTAAGCTATAATTATATATTAATGTTAATCATAACATATAATATATAATTATATTAATGTTAAACTATATACATTAAGATAATTATATTAACATTATATTATTAACATAATTAAATATCATAATATATAAACTATGTATAATAATTAAGCTATAATTATATATTAATGTTAATCATAACATATAATATATAATTATATTAATGTTAAACTATATACATTAAGATAATTATATTAACATTATATTAATTTATGTTTATGTTAATATATTAACATAAAGATAATTAAATATCATTAATATATATATATTAATTAACCTATAAACTTACTCACCCATCAGGTTGCTGGGGCACAACTGATCGTCCAAGATGCTGAACTTTCCACCGGACATCCACGGGTGGCATAGCTACCTGTGTCTCCTCGTAAAATCCCACGAACCGCAACAAAATAGGCATCAAACGTACCAGCGGCTCAAGTGGCTCTCGTCGATAGGCTATGTCAACATTTGCCAAGGGATCATACATTATGATTCTTTGCTCTCTAATACGCACCTCACAAAGGACCCAGTGTTGTTGATTCAAGCTACACGGTAGCAACACCTGCATTTCAAAACGTTAGTACTATAGGACTAGAAGGGATAATCATATAATAAATATTAACGTTCGAACTACACTTACACTATCAACCCGCCACCACGGGACTGCTGCGTCTATATGCCCACGACCGTACGCAAGCCACTCTGAGGGTACATCAGCTGTAACTGGATCAAATGTTCTTTGTTTGCGGACGTAATGTAGGCTATAATGCGCTGTCATCATTGCCTGCATGATAAAAACTAAACATGTTACTACCAATCAACCGACCGTAATATGAAATTATAAATGCATAACTAACTTAAATGTAAATACTTACAAACAAAGAAGTGCCATGGACAGCGTATTTACGATCTGCCATCTCATTCCACCATTTTTTTCTTAGGCACATCAAATAAGAATTGATGTGCTCATTAGTCAACCAGTTGTCCACATCCTCGAGTGTGACCAATGTGGTTGGTATCACAGACCACCCACAACGATCAATCGAACGCCTACAATTCAAAAAAAAAATATTAAACATTATTATATATTTTCTTACATTACCAATAAGGATATAAAAATTAGAAACATTTTTTTTTGTTTAAATATATCTGA
The DNA here is from genome assembly GCA_019925255.1 of Litchi chinensis. NCBI lineage: Eukaryota > Viridiplantae > Streptophyta > Magnoliopsida > Sapindales > Sapindaceae > Litchi > Litchi chinensis. The sequence goes on along the minus strand of CM034464.1, from coordinate 1,383,638 downwards.
GATCCAATGTGGTTGCCTCTTTATATTCATTATAGACCACTTCTACGGGGTCTATAGACTCTACCACCTCATCCTCCTGCTGTTGGACCACTTTCTTTTTCTTTTTCGCTGGCCCCGGATCCGTGTACGGTGTCCGTAGAGGTGTTGCTGGCTTTGTCTTTCGTTTGCCTCGTTCGTGCATGCTTTCATCCTGCAGCTGTAAGTAAATTACAAACATGTATAATATTAATAATAACAATTATCTTTCAGAATGCAACACAATAGGGATACAAAGTCTACCTGGTCATGCTCACGCTCAGTGTCTACAGCAGATACACCTCCTAAGTCCGTATGGGAGTGGTCACCCTGCTCCTCCTCCTGCTGGGGTGACTGCTGAGGTGGCTGCTGGTCACCCTGCTCCTCCTCCTGCTGGGGTGACCGATGAGGTGGCTGATGATCACCCTGCTCCTCCTCCTGCTGGGGTGACGGCTGAGGTGGCTGCTGGTCACCCTGCTCCTCCTCCTGATGGGGTGACCGATGAGGTGGCTGCTGGTCACCCTGCTCCTCCTCCTGATGGGGTGACCGAGGAGGTGGCTGCTGGTCACCCTGCTCCTCATCCTGCTGGGGTGACTGCTGAGGTGGCTGCTGGTCACCCTGCTCCTCCTCCTGATGGGGTGACCGATGAGGTGGCTGCTGGTCACCCTGCTCCTCCTCCTGCTGGGGTGACCGATGAGGTGGCTGCTGCTCACCCTGCTCCTCCTCCTGATGGGGTGACCAATGAGGTGGCTGCTGGTCACCCTGCTCCTCCTCCTGATGGGGTGATTGCTGAGGTGGCTGATGATCACCCTCCTCCTCCTCATGGATGGCTGACTGGCCTACATCAATAGGCGACTGACGGACACCCTCGTCCTGATGTGGTGGTGGTGGTGATGGGTAATACATGTGAAAGCTCCCACCATCATCATCATCATCGTCATCGTCGTCGTCTGGATCATGCCTAGCAACCGGAGGCCTGGGAATATGTAAATGCTCTTCCACCCGTCTCAGCCTACTATCTATCTCCCTTACCATCTGAAAGGTTGCCTTTTGCCTCCTATCCATTTTACTTAACTTCTTATGGGTTGTCTTCTGTAAATCCACAATAAACTCAAACAACCGCTTCACCTGTTTCATAGAATCATAAATATATATCATTTTACATACTACCCTTAATTTTAAAAAAAAATTGACAGAGTCTCCCCTGTTTTTTGAGTATCCAAGAAAATACAACCTGCATATTTAAACAAATTACACTTCGTCTATCATATTTAGAGACTCCGTCTCTTTTTCACACTCCGTACTACTACATAACATGTCCACATCTTTTGCATTTACTACAATTGAAATTTATTGAATAATTTTATTATATAAATAGAATATTTGTACCTCATAATCAACGTGCTGTACATCATGTGCCTTCTTTGTCCGTAACTCTGATAAGGTATCCTCTTATTCGGATTGCACGCTTCGGACGTCTTTAAGTGGTTGATCGTCACCCTCCACCTCATCATCATCCTCTCCCTCCACCTCCTCATCATCATCCTCTCCCTCCACCTCATCATCAACCTCTATCTCAGCCTCATCCCCTACACCATCATCATGGTCATCATCATCATCATCATCATCATCACTCCCTCCGCCGCCATATTTATGTACTTCATCATGAACTATATGATTCGGATTAAACGATTTCCAATAATCCATCTCCCTCTCGGCGTCAGTAGGCTCCAAGGTTTGCCGAATGCCAACTATCTACATTATATCAATATATTTAGTTATACTACAATTATATACTTAATATAAATAACGATAGTTATAACAAACAAATAATTGACACAAATTTAGGTTATGTTTGCCGCTTACGGGAGGGAAATCATCTAGGCTGTGTATATTTGTGGGTGTTCTCTTCAGTGATCGTCTCATACATCTTGGTAGATCGCTTTCGGGTTCCGGGTCTTTTTTGATATCTTCTCCCGTAACACTGAGAACAACTCCACTAACCACCACTATAATGTAACAATGATTAAACAAAAAACATACATATAGTTAGTAATGGTCAGATAATATATAATGCAAAATTGATTAAAACATATATATAACCATATATAGTTAATGTAATTGAAGGAAACAATAAATATTGAAAGTATTAGTTATACCTGAAATGCTAACACATAGCCATAAATATTAATGGTCTTTGGTGGATTTCTGACCCGCTCTTCATTAAGTGCCTTGTCGAGACAGTGTAACAAGACACTATAGCATAATGTGCCCCAAGGGAATGTCTTCCATCTCTCTGTACTCTCAATGAGAACCCACATAAATGGATAAATGCTAGCTCTATCATCCAGTCCCATAAAGAGATGGAAAGCAATCCCTACATTCGCCAACTTTAAAAGATCTTCATCATCTATCGGATCCTGCCCTGCACGGTCTCCCTCCCCTCTATCACTTCTTGCCTCAAGAAATGTGACCAACTCTCTCACCTCCGGCGACACTCCATTAAACATTCGCCCTAGGAGACCGTTTGGATCATTTGGAGCTATTTCGAAGATTTTACGGTCGATGCTCCCAAAAGGAAGTCTGGTCACCAATAGAAACTCTTGTTTCCCAAACCTATAGCTTCTCTCCCCAATTTCAAACCACCTCTCATCACGGCGTGCATCCGCTACATTTATCTCTCTAGCAAGCACCCACAAAATCACAGAACCAGCAGCCGTATGATTAGTTATCCTCAAAATATGTCCGAACGGACATTCTGCTATGAACCGATTGTATAGCTTTCTTCTATTAATAACGGCAATTATCTTATTAACCAATCTTTGACCAATGTGTGTGTTCCCGCTCGTATGTCTATCAATTGTGTGTGAACTATATTTATAGTCGAAATCCATCTGTAGGAAAGAAAAACAGCAAATAAATCATCAGTAGCAGAATCAGTTTTTGAACTGAATCGGTTTTTAAAGGCATCTAAAAAACCGGTTAATGAAATCCATCGGCTTTTCACTAAGGTTTTCCACGATCGGTTTTTGAGATCGGTTTTCCACTTCGGTTTTCCACCATTGGTTATTCATTTCGGTTTTCCACGATCAGTTATCCGTAATCGGTTTTCCACGATCGATTTTTCATCTCGAAAACCAATAATGGAAAACCGATCGTGGAAAACCGAAATGAATAACCGATTGTGGAAAACCGATCGTGAAAAACCGAAAAACTGAAATGAATAACCGATGGTGGAAAACCGATCGTGGAAAACCGATCTCAAAAACCGATCCGATCCCGACACTCTTCTCTCGTCGGAATCGACCATTTTCAACACAAACACGACCAAACACACTAAATCCAACCTATTCTAAACCTAATCATCCTAAACTAACATCCATAACACAACAAAACATCTCAAAATCTCAAATCTCAATCAAAACATACAACAAACATATCAAAATCTAACCTTCACACTTTCTGCAGGTTCGCCGGCGGTAGGAGCTGCTCGGGGAAGGTCGACAACGTCGAGGTAATGGCCGGAAACGTCGCGGGAAAGATCGGGTAGCGATCGGGTTTGGGTTCCACAAAAACCGATTGGTTTTGAGTGAGAAATCGATGGACTGTGGCTGTAGTCCATCGGTTTTGACGTATATATATAGGGGGACTTAATCGTAATTTCACCATTCGGTTTTTCGTAAATTTTAAACTGTTCAGGGTTTTTTTATAAAAATGTCCAGGGGTATTTTGGATAATTTGGGTATACCAAGCAATATATTTGTTTGAGGGGTTAAAAACAATTTTTTAAAAAATACTGGGTAAAAACAAATTTTACCCTTTTTAAATGGGTATTTTTTACAATTTCCACTAAATATTAACTAGCTCAATAACGTTAATAAACATGTATGGAAGTATTACGGTAGCAGAACGTCTTAAACTAATTTTATATGAAGATAATTACTCTCAAATAGTAAAAGATTAATTTCTTTAAAATTTATTGATTTCAATTGGAGGGATCTTATTTTGCAATATAGTTATTTTTTTCATATGACATTTCGAAATTGATTTTGCATCCGAGATGTGGGCTTTTAAGATATCTGAACCACAATTCTTTCTTGAATTTTGATCCTTTTATGATTTGAGGTTTATTTTTAAGTTTATTTAATATTATGACATATAAGCATTAGAATCAATAAATGATTGAGATGTGATTGTATGTTACTTTTACTTTCTAATTTTCAATGTGGGTATTTGATATAAAATAATAATAAAAGAAAAAGAAAAATTTCAGTAAAGAGCACTAAAATTAGTATAAGTTTTTGTTATACCCATTTTTGGGATTACAAAAATGAGCTGGTAAAAGCCCAAAGAACCAATCAAATAGGCTGGCCCAGCTCTCAACTCATCAGCCTCCAGGTCGCAGGTTGCAGGTCGCAGGTCGTAGCTAGCTCAGCTCGCAGCTCCTCAGCATCCAGCTCTCAGCTAGCTCAGCAGCTCACGGCTCCTCAACATCCAGCTCTCAGCTAGCTCAACTTGCAACTCGCAACTCCTCAGCTAGCTCAGCTCGCAGAATGGAGCTCTCAGCTCTCAGGTCTCGTACCAGCGAGCTCCATGTTATTCCAGATCCCGATGAGCAATTAATGCAGTATGACTATGACAGAGTTGTTAGTCAATGCAATAAATGCTATGTCAGAGTAGTTGATTTCTTTACGTGTACATCACTCAAGTGTAATTCCCATTTCTCTATAAATAGGAGAGGGAAATTCATTGTAAAAAAAAAAAAAAAAAAAAGGGAAAAAGAAAATTTTTAGAGTATTACAGTCACTCTGAAAAAAGATATTAAGAGTGACCCGTGGATGTAGGCATCATTTTTGCCGAACCACGTAAAAAATCTCAGTGTTTTATCTCTTGTTCTTCCTCTCTCCTCTCTTTGGTATACTTTCTGATTGCAGGTATTGGGCTTTGGATCATCCGGTCGATCGAGACCAAAAATCGACGTCAACATAAATTGGCACTAGAAGGAGGGCCTAGGTTGCAATCTTGAACTTTCAGCAACCATGGCGAAAGGAAGAACAACCAGAAGTTCAGACCCGACAGCTAATCCATCTGAAAGGCAAACAGATCAGTAGGAGCATGATTTCCAACTAAGGGAGAATGTTGTTGTGCCCATATCAGGTACATCTCACGCCCCCATGACAGGTGTTGCTGTAGGTATGCCTCCAACGACCTCTCACCAGCCAGCACCATTGGACCCTATGGCTGGGGGGCTACATGTATGGCACCAGCGGCAAGAAATGTTAGAGGATACAGTGCAACAACTCGCTGAGGCAATCAGGGCGCTAGTACAGGCCCAAGCACCAGCTCCCGAAAGACCACTCGGAGATCAACCACGACCTGCCAACTCAGTCCATTCCTCCAGCTCGCGTTCAAGAACTGAAGGTCGCCGAGCTCGTGGAGCTAGGAGCTCGCAAAGGTCTCGTTTTGAAGGTACCTCAGATTGCAGCTCTCAAGGTCACGAGCTCGATGGAGGTTATAACCCTCCAAACCCAGCAATAAAAGAGCTCCTTCAGAGGGTTCAGCAGCTGGAGGAGCAACCTGGACCCCAGGATCTGAAAGAGCAGTATAAGGAGAGAACCCCTTTCACCAGGGAGGTCGAGACACAACCTCTCCCTACCAGATTCAAGCTCCCAAACGTTCCACCTTATAATGGGGACAGCGACCCTTACGATCATCTGGACGCATTCAATATCCAAATGGATCTTCAGACGTCCAACCCCTTGGTGAAATACCGTGTTTTTCTAGCCACCTTGGGCGACGTTCCGCGAGCTTGGTTCAGGCGTCTCCCAGCTCGCAGCATAAACAGCTGGGAGGAATGTCAGCAAAGATTCATCAGCCAGTACCAGGCTTTGAAAAAACAACTCGCACCACCCTGCCACCTCGCTACAGTCTTTCAGTGGCAGGGTGAGTCTTTGAAAGATTTCATTACTAGGTTCAGATATAAGGTCGCTAACGTGGAGAACCCTTCAAACGATAGCATCCTAACTGCGATCTCAGATGGGCTTCGCAAGGACGGGAAGCTCTATGAGAGCATATATAAATCCCTAATAAAGGACCTAGGTGAATTCTATGAACGAGCTACAAGGGAGATTAGATGGGAAGAAACATTCGGCCCTAAGAAGTCTGACCAAACGGAAGGACCAAGTAGTCACAACCAAATGAAGAAGAGAAGTAATGGTGAGGACGAAAGTGAAGGTCAGAATAAGAGTTCAAGGCACCAGGTCGCCAAAAAGGCCAGAAACGAGCTCAGAAGCGAGCGACCTCAGCATCAAGGGCGCCATGAAAGCTACAGCGTCTTGTCAGATACGCAAGATAGTATCTTTGCAACAGAAAGGGGTAGAGAAGACTTTGGGAAGCCTAACCCCATAAAGACCTCTGCTAAGTTCAGAAACAAGAACAAGTTTTGTACCTATCATGATGAAGTCAGACACAATACTTCAGATTGCTAGAAGCTAAAAGACGCTATCGAGGACCTGATCAAACAAGGCCGTCTAGGAGAATATGTGGTGCATAGTAGCAGCCCCAATGAGCTCCTAAGCTAGACATGAACCCTCAATGCATCCACATTACAGTTGCTCCCAACAGGTCATGTACCTAATTTGTAATTCAATTTAAGAAATCAATAGAAGATATGAATTTTCTTCAATGTTTTATATTACAGCTGCCTTATTGATTTCTTAAAATCATGCTATGAAAAAGCGCTTACGCGACCTGTTAGCTGAGGTCGCAGCCCTCTGGACAGCTCATTAGCTCGCTATCTTAGCTGAGGTTTTGATCCATTGGAGATAGCTAGCTATAACACTGTTAGCTGAGGCCGACCTACTGGACAATTCGTAAAAGTGTGTCACTATGATAGGAGAGTTTACGATCTACTGGACAGCTAGCTATCTTAGCCGAGGCCTCGATCCACTGGAGATAGCCAGCGCTGTTAGCTGAGGTCACAGCCCCCTACGTAGTTCGACAAATTGCTATGACAGGCGAGGTTCCGATCCCCTACATAGCTTGCAGCAATGTTTTTATATATTATGCTGGTTGAGTTCCTGGATCGAGTTATGATCTGGAACCCCAGTCTGTGATGGTCAAGCGACCTTCCAAACTCTCATAAGGTATTTTTTACCCTCGAGCAATATATTGATTAACACATTGATCACCTAGATTCTTCTGTTCGCAGGAAAAAACCAAGGAATAAAGCACAATCATAAAAGGCCTCAGAAAATATATCAAGCTCAGCAGCTTCAGTAGAGTCACCACAAGACGGGATGAAATCTGAAAAAATACCAGGGCAGGATGAGATACATCAGCTTTTACCAGTGAGCTCGAGCTCCCAGTCCGAAAATCGCATTAGGAGCTGGGGGGTTTATGTTATACCTATTTTTGGGATTACAAAAATGGGCTGGTAAAAGCCCAAAGAACCAATCAAATGGGCTGGCCCAGCTCTCAGCTCATCAGCCTCCAGGTCGCAGGTCGCAGCTAGCTCAGCTCGCAGCTCCTCAGCATCCAGCTCTCAGCTAGCTCAGCTCGCGGCTCCTCAGCATCCAGCTCTCAGCCAGCTCTCAGCTAGCTCAGCTCGTAGCTCCTCAGCTAGCTCAGCTCGCAGAATGGAGCTCTCAGCTCTCAAGTCTCGTACCAGCGAGCTCCATGTTATTCCACATCCCGATGAGTAATTAATGCAGTATGACTATGACATAGTTGTTAGTCAATGCAATAAATGCTATGTCAGAGTAGTTAATTTCTTTATGTGTACATCACTCAAGTGTAATCCTCATTTCTCTATAAATAGGAGGGGAAAATTCATTGTAAAAAAAAAAAAAAAAAAAAAAAAAAAAGGAGAAAGAAAATTTTTAGAGTATTACAGTCACTCTGAAAAAAGATATTGAGAGTGACCCGTGGATGTAGGCATCATTTTTGCCGAACCACGTAAAAAATCTCAGTGTTCTATCTCTTGTTTTTCCTCTCTCCTCTCTTTGGTGTGCTTTCTGATTGCAGGTATTGGGTTTTGGATCATCCGGTCGACCGAGACCAAAAATGGACGTCGATAGTTTTAAAATTAGTTACCAAATTTTTGTTAGCACCAATAATGTTCATTATAGTTTGTAAACAAAAACAATAATTTGCAAAAAAAATACGAATAAATTTGATATTTTATGATCCTTTGTTTGCGAAATATTGTTCATAAACATTGATGGAACTATATATATATATATATATATATTTGCAAGATTAATGGTATTAAAAATATATGTCATTAGTTTGGTGTTAGTTTAAAAACTCACACTTATTTTAATGATATAGAGAGAAAAAGAAAAAAGAAAAAAGAAAACCATAAAGGAAAATATATGTAATTCATTATTGGGGTCTTAAACAATTTTGGCACATTTTTGAACAAATAATGAGTACATGTTAGAAGATACCATTTGGTAAGGTGCCAAAAAATTATAATAGATGGTGCTATAATTTTGTTTGTTATTTATGTGATTAAATTAGCCATCCCACTAAAAAAAATATGGAATGAAAAGAAGATTGGTCCCAATATTATTGTAAAATAACACAAGTTGGTAATAGTTTTTCTTCCAACTAAAAATGTGCTTCACCTCAGTCATCCACATACACTTTTATACAAAAAGGCACTAGTGAGAGTCCACACCACTATTCATATTGCACCAATTATATATAAAATTTATAACTACAAATAGTCAAAATAATAACAGATTTAAACACCACTTGCAAAACAATTCATGACTTCTTGTTTACTAAGGTGATAGTTGTGCCAACTTGCAATTAACAAGGTTTTTACACATTCCCTCCATTCCTTAATTTGCACCAACTGGAATAAAATTTGGAATGCTGAGAAGGACACCATGCATTAACATTAATTTAAGCGTACGACTTATATTCTCTTAGAAAGATAAGTGTTGTTGCAGAAAGCACTTTCAAATATAATTACGTTTTGTCAAAAACTTAGAAAGCATCTTCTAAGGTAGAAACCTGATTGGATGTTTAAATGGTTTTTCCTAAAGGTATTGTGAGTACTTGTATGATAGCTTGAAGAATTTTTATTCATCTCTTTCAATCAAGAACCATTATAAAATAGATATAAGAATGTATGTAATTAAGTATTTGAAAGCGATTATCGATTTTTTTTTTTTTTAATATATCAAAAGAGTTGTCAAAGTTCAATAGTAGAGTCAAATAATTGATGACAAAAAAAGAAGGAAAGAAGTTATAGCCAATTCCAAATTTTATTTCCAGTCTACGTCTTCCCATTAAGAACAGCCCTTTTCAAGATAATGAGTTAAAAGAGAGAGAGAGAGAGAGAGAGAGAGAGAGAGAGAGAGAGAGAATAAATCCCTTGTAAACCTTCTCCATTCTTTTCCATTCTCTCCTTCTTCAAGATCATATTCAACCAAAAACTCCTCAAAAACCTATAAAAACAACTTCTATTATTATCAACAATTGCACCCATGAACCCTAACCAAATCTCTTCACTCTCTCTCTCACTTTTAGAATTCTCCAAGCTTGAACCCATTATCAAAACCTACCACACCTTCCCTCAATCTTCCAACACATGCACATCCATCATAAAACAACATGTAAACACTCCCCTAAGTGTCATATGGCCTTTTGTTCGTGATTTCGGAAACCCTAACAAGTACAAGAACTTCATCAAAACCTGTACAATAAGAGCTGGTAATGGAGGAGAAGTAGGTAGTGTAAGGGAAGTAAGGGTCATTTCAGGGCTGCCTGCTTCAACCAGCACTGAAAGACTAGAGATTCTTGATGATGAGAAGCATATCGTAAGCTTTCGAGTCATGGGGGGTGATCATAGGTTGAACAATTATCAATCGGTCACTTCTGTTAATGAGTTTATCAGCATGGAAAATGGCGAGGTTTATTGCATAATTTTGGAGTCTTATGTTGTTGACATACCTGAAGGAAATAGTGAAGAGGATACTAGGATGTTCGTGGATACTGTGGTGAAGTTGAATCTTGCAAAGCTTGCAGAGTTGGCTAAGGCAGCTTCTATGCAAGGACTTAAAAGGGATTGAGAAATGATATGCATGATGAGTTTTGTGCGTAATTAATGATCGATGTGTGATTGATGAATTAATTTTGTATTTTGGTTATGATCGTGCTTGTCATAATTTGTTCTATATCTTCTGTGTTGTGATCAGACTTGAATCCATAATTGTATATTTATCACTGTATGGTTTATTCTATTTCACCTTCATCTATGGTTTGTAGCTCATGATTATAATGATAATAATAATAATATATTAAAGTGTGCTCTTGAATTATATATTATAGATAATTTTTTATTGATAACAAATTTATTTTGTTCATTTAGAATATAATATAAAATTAGGGATAATGACATAATTCAATTTAATTAATATATATAATTGTATAAATAGATTGCTTAGAGCAATGAATTATTTTATTAAATTTTGAATGGTGACAAAGACTGCATAAACCTTTTTATTGTTATTTAAATCTAACTCTCACATAAATTTTATTAGTTTTTTTAAAAAAAAAATAATAATAATCCAATTACTAAGCAAAAGGATTACAACTTAACTGAAACATCACTCAATATCAAAGCCTTCACATATTAAGGACAATCATCAATCTAGAAGAGATCGTTAACAATCAATAAAGAAAATTTACCTGATCTATGAATCATTACATTATAAAATCTAGCAAAACAAGAAATTTTACTGCCAACACAAAGATGCAATAACCCTTTAATTAACATTAATTGTTCGCCTCTTTCCTCTGTGTGTGATATTATTGTTCTCTAAATTAAATTCTAATGTAAGTAAAAGATACATATGTTTCATCGATTTTTACAAAACATTTATTGAACGTTTGAATGAAAAAATATTTATATTTAATTCTTTGAATGAGTAGTTACAAGATAATTTCCTATATCTTTAAAAAATTCAATATAAATTTGTTCGTTTTAATTCTTAACCACTGTCCTAATAGCACAAAAGCATTAATTAACACAATATGAAAGTGGGTTTGACTTCCTCACTAAATGAGTAAAGTTATCGATAAATAAAAACCCTTAAATTATTTTAATAATCATCATTATAATCAATTTAAATATTCTTATCGATGGATAGACTTAGGGGTTATTTGTTTTTTCTACTTAACACTTAATAGTGCTGAATTGCACCTATTAAGTTGTTTCCGTTTGTTTTTTTAAGTGGTCAAACCACTTAAAACTATTTAAAAACAACTGAAAAAATTAAGTAAAAATTTTTAACTTTTCACTTAATTGCAAATCACTTAATGACATTTAAATGTTTTCATTCCAAATTTATCATCCCCAAAATAATGTAATTTCTAATTTATCCTAATTTTATATTACTCAAATTTTCTTTTCTTTTCTTTTCTTTTCTTTTCTTTCCTTTGATACTTACAAAAAATATATTTGAAAAGTAAAATCTAAATATATCTCATCTCAAATTATCTTGGAATTAAACTAATATATTTTAATTTATAATTTAAACATTCATTTTTGTTAGTTGTTTTCTTAAATATATTAATATATTTAAATATATAAATATGGTTACTATTAAATATTTTTTAATCATATTTTAATTATGAATAAAATATTATTAATATGTACATAAAAAAATGTTTTAGAATTTATTAAATTGTTTATTTTCATATGTTTATATTACATTAATTAAAATTATATAACAACAAATAGTAAAAAATGGTATAAATGTCAATTTACTAGTTTTCAGACAATTTTAAATTTAAAAAACAAACAAGTTTATAACATATTCAGAGATAGGAGAAAAAAAAAAAAACATATTATTTAGATTTCAGATTTCAGTCACTATTCAGTCTTCAATCTTTAACAGCACTATTCAGTATTCAGACAAAAAAATAAATGACCCCTTATTCAACTAGTAAAATATCTAAATCTTACGAAACTACGTGACATTCTATTGTCGAAGAATATGTTATAATTCAAGGTTATCTGTAAAAGAAGTGAATGTTAATATGGTAAAAGCTTTTGTCGGTTATAACCGCAGTAAAGACTCCACGACAAAGACGATATCTACAACAAAATGTTTTTAACTGTCGTAACAGCAAAAAATGAGGGACAAATATATATCAGTTTTTGTAGCGACAACGCACACGTAACACAGTGCTTATAATTATTGGTAGCTTGAATGGAAATGGGTATCTAGCTACTCTATAAAATTCCTTTTTATCCGCCATAATTGTACTTGCATATTTCTTATCCTCAGAAAAGAAAAGACATGTGCTTGTTAGTATTTCAGCCAATAAAAAGAAGCAGTCAAAGAGGGCCCCAAACCGTAGATTACGGAGAAGAAAAAGACCTCAGTTGTGGTCCAATAATGGTGCCAAGTGAAAATTTTTTGATAGGTCTTACACTTAAGTGATTAAATTTACAGGTAAAAGGTTGATATATTCGGTTTATGAGTTAGAGCAATCTTTTTTTCCCTTAAATCCAAATTTATTGTAATATTTAAAAAAAAAAAATTATACTTAGTTTGTTATGAATTATAAATTAGTATTATCACCGGCAATCGTTTTGACAAATTTAAGAATTTTCATGCAGCCAAATGTGAAAAAATAAATCATTAGCAAGTGAAAAGATTAAAATCCAAGATCATAAACGGACTTTATAACCATGATGAGCGGTAAGTTTAAGTTAAATGCTAAGTTGTTTTAGGATAGATTATTTAGAAGGCTTAACCTAATTATTCTATTTTATCATCAAGCACATACATAAGTCTATGAATGAATTATTAATACGTTTTTTCATATACCATTGAGAAATGATATAATATAGTTACTTATTGATCATTGAAATTTGAATCTATTAGAGGGTTTGACATGTAAACTAAAAGGATGGGATGAATCGCAAATTGAAATGGTATATATGTATATATATATTAATGGATGTCATAATTCAAAGATGAGTTTATTTAGTTGTAAGGTCAACCATTATATATATATATATATATATATATCACTTCCCAAAGAATACAGAAAAAAGGTACATGTGTGAAAATTTAACAGAATCACTCTGTTTAATGTTAAGTGTGTCAAATTCATTAGGTGTTAAAAGTTCTTTTCTCGAAGAAAATGTGAAACATTATGGTAAAATATGCTAGAAAACCATACAGATTTTATCTAAACAATACGATTGACGCTATAATTAGATGGAAATTAATCAATTAATTGTTATACTTATGTAATATCAAAACCGAACCAGTCTCTCACTGGAGCTCTACCAGTGTTGGCTCTGTCTTCCCTGGTGCCCTCAATTTGTAGGGCCGTTTGTGAATGAAGTTAGTTATGAAAAAAAAAAAAAAAAATCATGATAGTGGGTGGACACCAGTACAAGAAAGTTCGATGACATGCAACCCAACAAATTTACTGCTACTTTGGCAGCATGTGGTGTGAAAACTGGCTTCTCCTGCAGAACCAAATTCATGCATCTTTATCTGAAGCTTTTGACCACTTTCAACGTGACAAGACATAACAAATCAACGAAAGTGACAAAAAGAGGAAAAAGCATGTGTTTCTGGAGTACACATTGAAAGTGAACAGAATGTCATAAATAAAACAAAGTACTCGTGCAATAAAAATATCTGAGACTGAAACAAATCCACAAATCACCAATGGATCCTCCATTTGCGTGGACAACAACACAGTAGTAGGTACTGTGATTAGGGGCGGGTATTTTCAATCTTATCCGATAAATTTAACCTAATCCGATCACTTTTTATCGGATTAAATCGGATTAAATCTAAAAAAATTGAGATAAGTTAGTTGAATTAGGTTAACAATTAAATTATGTTGGGTTGGGTTGAAAAATTTTCAACTCAATCCAAGAAACATCTATTTTTAGTTTTAAATTTTAGATTTTCTCTTCCCTTTAGAAGAACATTTGCTAGAAATGAAAATCAATGACAACCTGTATGGTAAATTGAATATTTTGTTTTTAATCATTGAATATTTATTTGTATTCGTTTTATTTGTAATCAACTTGTTAAAACTGTAAAAGTTATTAACTAGATTTTTTATGTTTTTGTAATGGAATAAATTCAACCCGATTAACTCAATGTAACTCAATTCAACCCAACTATTATTGGGTTGGGTTGAAAAATTTTCAATCCAACTCACGTTGGGTTAAGAGGTTTTCAACCTAATACAATTCGAACCTGAAAACGCTTACCTTTTACTATGCTTTCCAACATTTGGTTGGGATTTGATGCAAAATTTCAAACAATCTTTTGTTCAAAAGTGGGTTAATTGATTTTCATGCATTTGCAATGGGCGCTTGTTGGCATTTGTGTGCTTAAAAATCAACTTTAGGAGGGTTGCTAATATGTTGTTTTCTATCTTTTGACTACTGAGTAAATTATAACAGTTTATTATATTGCCTATTGAGACACAATTTCAATAATATGTGGACTTGTTTTCCAACTTATAATTATATGACAATTTTACATGACAAATAATACAGGCTCACTTGAATATCATAATAGCTTACCATATGAGATCAACTAATTATAATAATCATTAGTTTATCTTTAATAATATTCATTATAACAAATTAGACATAGTGAAGGTAAATGGTCTTATAACATCTATACATATGCGTGGATTTGTTATCCAAATTATAATATGACAATTTTTGGGTGAAAACTCGATCACAAATCATAGATTTGTTTGTAAATAGAGCACAATATCTTACTTTGTGACATCAACTATTCATTAATTCATTTTTAATAGTATTAGGATAAATATCTTTTGAAAGAAGCCATTATGATTTCCTTCAATTTTCGACCATTAGTGTGCATGAATGCTAGAACTCTCTTTGAGAGATTGCTTCCCCGTGGAATTAGACCTTTTGAGCACATTGATTATTGTTTCAAAATAATATTGCTTAAATTCATTTAATTGTGATTTGATGTTTAATCATGCAAAAGATTTGTTGGTTATTGGATATCAAATCAGCTGATGCTGAGACCTCTGAAATGAATAAAGTTGACTTTGATGTCCGCCCCATGCTTTGATGCAACACACACACAGCATGATCTGAAAACAAAAATTAAATTAATTTTCCTTCTAAAAAAAAAAGTGTTCCAGTCCATTTCCATGCAGTTCCTGTAAAATCAGTAGTACATGAAATTCAGCAAAATTATGTTGAAATCACTTTTCTGTAAGTGCTTTCATGAGTATTAATCAGCTGATTACTTTAAACAAAGAAGGATAAGTGGTACTCAATAAAGATAACTTAAAAATTAGCTATATTGCTCGTGGTGGCGTAGGTTATGGAGGAGTCCATTTCTGTTGATACATTGGGTTTTCTTTTCATAATTTTTTGATTTTACATGGTAATTAACTACTTTCAATTAATTGTGAAAATCCAAGTAAATCTTTTCATTGAGAATTTTTGGACGTCACGTATTTTCCTTTGTACTCATTAATGTCGTTCTACTAGTGGAGATGATTTGGGGGCAAGATATATACATACATACATATATATATACACACACACACATATATATATAAATATTTAATCAAATGAAATACTTACGATGCCACAAAAATATTGATTAGTACTTCTGTCAAAGAAAAGAATTAATGGCAATATGTAGGTACCTTTCTCGGCAAATTCATCTATCTTTTTGAAATTATGGATCGCATTGAATTTGTATGAGCTATCCAAAACTCCATCTAAATCATGAGTTATCAATTTCTAAACAATATAGTTAATAATAATATCGATTCCATTAATCGATTTTGGTTTGAAAAGCATATATATGTAAGAACTCAAAAGAAACAATTTATATAATTAGATAAATCTGGTTGTACATTGATTACACTACTTAGGACGATAAACGTGGAAATTTAATATGAGATATTTATGGGCCATCCAATTCAAAATCTTTAAAAATGGAAAATTAGAAAAGAGAAATTGGTGAGAAAAGAGAAATTGGTGGCCTCTCTATAGTAATTACACATGTCATGTATAGTGTTTGATAGAAACGCAACATATATACATACATATATATATATATATATGAGAATTTTCTAGTGCATAGTTCTTTATGTAGCCCTTGAATCCTTAACGAGACTATTTATAGGAATACTAATAAATATGAAACATATTTATAGACAAAATTTTATATTTTTTTATGTTCAGGAGCTATTTTTTTCTAATTTTAATTTTGTTTTCCTTTTTTAAAATTTTGTCTATAAGCATGTCTCATATTTTTTAGCGTTCCTACAAAATATTTCATTAAAATACATAGGATTTCATTTAAAAAAAAAAAAAAAAGGAAGAAAAGAAAAAAGAAGATTAGGATTAGGGGTGACAATATGGGTTATGATATGACGGGTTGATATGAATTAATGAAAAATAAATGGGTATTGGTTGGAGTTAAACAAATTCGTATCATAATCGTATCAACCCGCTTAACATGTTTATTAAATAAATTGAATCGGATTTGCTTAAACAAATCGTGGATTGACACAGATTAAAACATGGGTTAAATTATAATTTAACATATTAGAGGGGTTAATATGTAATTATGCATTTATATGTATACACACACACTTAACAAATCCCTAAACCTAACGCATTCGGTGGTCATTTCAATTTTCAAACCCATTTCTCATTTCGACAGCTAGTCACCCATACCGCCACACGCCACACCACACCACCTATTTCACCAAATCATCCCCTTCTCCCTCACCTTCACGATCATGGTCATGGTCACCACCTTCCCCTCATGATCACCAGTCGGTCATCACCTTCTCCCTCTCGGTTGTCAACTCATCATCTGGTCACCACCTCCCTCACAATCACCATCTTCTCCCACATGATCATCATCTTCTTCCTCTCGATCACCGTCCGGTCACTCTTCCCTCACAGTCGCCACCTTTTCACCACAAATGACGATCACCACCTTCTAAGTCTCAGTCGCCATCCAGTCACCATCTTCTACCTCAAGGTTGCCGCCAGTTCTTTCTTCCTCCCTTACGATTGTCACCCGTTCTCCTCTCCTCCCTCACAGTCGCCACCTGTTCTCCACTTTTTGTCAAGGTTGCCAACCCTTCTCCATGGTTCCACCACCAGATCCACCATTTCCACCACCACATTTTTGTGTTGAATTAGGTGTGGATGATATGAAATTTTATATAATTGATTTAATGTGTTGGTTTTTATGTATTGAATTAGGTGTGGATGATATGGAATTTTATGTAGTTGATTTAATGGGTTGATTTTTATGTGTTAAATTAGGTGTTTAAATGTTTAATTGTGAATTATTAACTATATTTGTGTTTAAAATATTTCTTAGGTTAAACGAATTATACGGGTTAAATGAATTAACGGGTTAGTGAGTTAATGGATTTGAATTTTTTATGATCCAATTACTAAACGAATTAATTGTGTCAACATAAATAATTCATTTATAAACAAATTCGTGTCGAATTCAAAATGCCAACTCGTTTTTTAAACGAATTCATGTTGAATTGGTCAAATTTATAAACGAATTGAATCGAATTCAACTCAACCCATTTTATCAACCCGTTTTGCCACCCCTAGATATAAGGCTTATAGGAGGGAATACACACTAGAATATTCTTGTGTGTGTGTGTGTGTGTGTGTGTGTCCACGCATGAGTGTGTACACAAATATAGATAAATACATACATACATACATACATACATATATTTTTTTGATGTGCTTAAAATTCATATTTTCATGTTGTTAGATTTCTTTTTTCTTCTTCTATTTTGTTTTCCATATATACTTTGTATACATTCCCATGAAGTTCGAATTCATATGTATAAAGTTGTCTAATTTCAACCTGATATTCTGGAAATATTTTGTTATTTCATTAATTCCATCTCACAGGCTATTCAATACATTAAAATTAAGCAACTAAATTATCATAGTTCCCTATTGATCAATCACATAATCAGATAATTAATCAAGGGGTATCCTGACAATCATTTTCAAAACAAAAAATAAATAAATCATAATCTGGGAAATCTAATCAAAGCTTGACCATGCACATGCAAGCCCTAATTAATGAGCAGTGACTGTAATAGTCTGTAACTTGCAATCCACAGAGACCAACTGGGAGCTGGAGCTGCCATTGTTGTTGTTGTTTTCTTCCACTGAAGAAAAAATTGAGTTGATAAGATGAAGCAAGACATGTTCAAGCTCTTCTCCATCACTCCATTCATGTATTTCTGCTTTTATAAGCTTCTTGTTTTGGCATATCAAATCCGAAACTGGGAACCCTTTTCTTGGCATCAAAAAGTCTGTGTCTTTTAGCTTCAAACTAGGGCAAAAATCACCAATTCCATCTCCTAGGTAGATCATTCTTTTCTCTGTAGATAGAGAAGCTTGAATTTTTTCAATCACTGTAGCCTGTTGAGATTGAATCACAATTAAATTTATTAAAAAAATAGTATAAATCGTTGATTTGTAATTCAATTAAATTAAAAATAACAAAGAATTTAATATTATATTTTACTTTTTAATAGGATTCATGAATTAGACAAATCTGCTAGCCTTGTTATTAGAAATGATGACTTGACTGCATGTGATTTTTGTCTTGATCTCCATTTGATTAACATATCTTATAAATGAGGTCTCAAAAATCAGAATAAAATAAAACAGCTGATTACTTAACAACAATTAAATAATCTCATGTGGAATGCAGGAAAGCATGTTCCCATGTGTTTCGATTGATTAGATCTGTTGAATGGCTAGTCTACCTAACTTTCTCTTTTATTAGCAAATATACAATTTTATATTGTAAAAGTATCATTTGTTAGGATTAAAAAAGAAAAAATATCGCCAAAACCTCGACTCCCAACAAAAACAAAAAAGGTGAATTAGAAGAAGTTATAAACTTAGATGTATTGAATTTGACTAATATAAAACACGTGATTAATCATTTTAAATGTTAATATTTATGTCGAATCCATCAGAACAAATGTTTCAGGTTTCATGAGAAGAAAAAATGTTCAAATTGTTTTTCATTAAAAAAAAAAGTAATTTGATTTTCACACTCTCGCATAAGAAAAAGAAAGAAATTATTAAAGAACAAACATTCTTGGTGAGTGGTGACAATGTTATGTACTAATCATATAGAAATGAATTAATTTAATCACCTTGCACATGTTTGGAGGGCAAAGATTAGTGTTGCAAGGAAGAGGAGATTTTGTGAAATCATGGTGAGGGAAAATCCTCAACCTCCCTTCCGCATCAATGTAACTGGGGTTCGTATGGATCTCGGAAAACAATTCTCTCACACCATAATGCTTTAAAACTGTCTCAATAAACATTATATTTGCGTCGCTGACTATCTTCAAATCACATCTGTACAATTTAAAAATTAATTACATTAATAAACTGTCGCGAATTTTGAAACGAAAACTTTAGTATATTTTTCTAATAGTACGGTGCATACCCTAATTTATGGGCTGATTTAATGGCTGGAATTATTCTGGGATGAATGGGAATTCTTTTTAAAACCTCTGAAATATCCTCAATGGTTTTGCCTTGATCATAAAGCTCCTTCATCATCCTATCCTGCAAATTTTAGCACATAAATAACATTAAGCACAAGTGATCTTGGTCTTAAAGTAAGTAAAAGAAAATCTGACTAAAACCAATAAAAAAATAATGCAAAATATTAATATTATTAATAACAATAACAAATGAACTAACCATGAGAGAGTTCCAGGGCATGGTAGGGAGGAGTTGATTAAACAACTCGGTGAAACCCAACTCATCAAGCACCCAGTTATCACTATCACAGTCGATAATCGTCTTATCGAAGTCGAAAACCACCACGATACCTGCCATTTTCCCAGTGACTGAAAAGGTTTTTGAAAGGTTTTGTGATTTTTACCGGAAGTGATCGATCACCACAACCAGAATTCCTGTAGTAATCAATGCGTTATAATGTGAATATTTAAGTGATGGTTTTGGTCACCAAAAGAGAATGAGTATTTATAGAGGAAGTTGATAGACGTGCATTCAAAGAGTAAAGGCTGTGAGGTTGGATATATGCCAAAGAATATTATATTAATTAAGAATTTGTGGTTGGCTTGGTTAACGCGTAGGCCACATCTGGATTTTGAATGTGTCATTCTCTTCTGTATCGGTGCATTTTTTGGCCAAAGGCAACATTCCATGTTGCTTTTCCTATATCCTTTTGTTTACTTGTCCTTCGGTTATAATTAATCCTATATGATCTATTTAATTTTTTTAGTATCCACACGTTAATATATATAAATAAGATTGATAGTAATTATGTTCTCTAGACTCTAGATGTTGAAGTTTACAGCTCATCTCATATCCATCATGTATCATAAACCCACCTATATATTTTTCTTATATATTAATAAAGAATTTACAAGCTATGTCAAAAAGAAGGCAAATTGAAAACAAATAGAGATTACAAAATAACTGTTTTAATATTAAATAAAAATCTAAAAATGAAAAGAAACAAAAGGAAAAGGGAGATTATATATATATATATATATATATATATTTGTTTGAATCCAATTCCAATCATGTGCAAATTTATATTCTTCAGAAAAACCAAAATTTTAAGTAGTGTTTAAAAAAATATATATATATAAAAGGAATGAATAACAATAAGTGGATCAAGAATCGGATGCATTTTAAATTATTTCCCTAGACGCAGCTTTCACTAAATGCAATCCATAAACATTTCAAGCTCAATTGGCAACCATTAAAAATCCACATTGTATGTTCCCTAACGTAATCTGCAGGAGAAAAAAAATATCCTTTCCCATATATTCACTCAATATGCCTGTCATCTAATAAAAGAAAATAAATCAATCAATCTATATCTAACCCAAGTTATTAAAATATTTTTATACATAGTCAACTAAATCAATTAATGGTTTGCAAGCATGATGTATAATAACAAATTGACAAGAAAGAAAATGCAAATCAATTAGTGAGCTAAATTTAAAGAGTACGAAAAAGAACACGCTTCGAAGATTCAAATATGTGGCGGCCAGTTTTTATACATAAAATAATAGTAGTCACATGAATTTCAACGTTTGGGCACAAGCTCTATGACTAGAAAATTTTGAGGTCTTTGATTGAAGGAGGTCCTTCTTGATGGCTACTTTTTGTTTTATTTACATAGATTTAGTTTTTGTTTTTCCAAAATCAATAGATTTAGAATAGATTTATGAGGGAGACTTGGAAATATTTAATATAGATGTTACTTTGTCTAATTGACCTTGTTATGTACAGTATGTGAAATTGTGAATTTAGATTTAGCATCACAAAGTTGAACACTGAAATCATATTTATATATATTAAAAATTCATTAACATTAATGATAAAAAATAGGAATAATCACAAAAAACTCACTGTAGTTTGTAAAAATGTCCATTTTATCATCTATGATTTTATTTTTATCTAAAATCCCCCCTAACGTTAATAAAAACCCTCAAAATATCCCTAGAGGCATGTGAAAGGAGGAAAATATCTCTGATAAACACAAATTGGTGATGGAGTTATGAAGGGTGAAATTGATATTTTTTACTAATTTTTTAACATTAAGGGAGATTTTGGATAAAAATAAAATATAGATGGTAAAATTGATATTTTTACAAACTATAATGGATTTTTTGGGATTATCCCTAAAAAATATGATGAGATTATTGAAATTAAACATTATATGTGGTCCAAAAATCTATTCTGATAACATTAAAATAAAATTATTCCTACAATAAGAAAATAAGGTTTCCTACACATGTTGATAAATACACATAGTAGAACTCAAACGTCAATTATAAATATGAATTGGAATGTATTAATCACTTAAATTATGAATAGATGTGCCTTAACATAGATTGATATTGAGAATTAACTCTTACACATACTATTAATCTAATAATTTTTATTAATTTAAATGGTTAATATAATTTAAAAAGAGTTTTTAATTATTGCTAAAATATATTAATGCTGGGTTAGGAACTTAGGATGGAATATTTATTTTATTTGACAAAATATAGCACAATTCATAATCAACCATTAGATCTAGACCGTTTCAATAGTGGAGCCTACATCAACTCTTTATGTATATCAATACATTATCGCTAAAGTCAAGATATAAGTTTTTTTTTTTAAAGGTATATAATGAAATAATTCAAATTTAAATG
Organism: Litchi chinensis; assembly: GCA_019925255.1. Classification (NCBI taxonomy): domain Eukaryota; kingdom Viridiplantae; phylum Streptophyta; class Magnoliopsida; order Sapindales; family Sapindaceae; genus Litchi; species Litchi chinensis. Next base: position 1,361,345 of record CM034464.1, on the reverse strand, counting down.
TTAAAAATTTATTAAGTATTCTTTATTATCAACCTATTTTGGTTGTCAGAATAAAATAATTTTAATAGTATTAAATTATTTAAAAATAAGTCATGCTATTCATAACTACTGCAAAAGGTCGACAACGCTATTGAAGAATTAATATTCATTTAAAACGCATGAAGAAGATAACAATTGAAAAGGAGATGTTGTGCTTTTTTTTCTTTTTTTTTTTTAACTTAGGAGTTGTTGTACTTTACACACAAAAATAGGTTTTAGTTGTATCAATTGTCCAATAAATCGATGGCAGCCGCTGCCGTTGGTTTGGACGCCAACTAGTCTCATGCCATTGGCATGGACCAACACCTCCTTACACCAAAAAATAATATATTCTCTTATCTTTATATATAGGTTGTCCATTCACTTTCATGAAAATTTCTTCCCTACCTTCGTATGGATAAATCTGTTTCATATGAAAGCAATATCCCGAGTCACACTATTAATATTCTTCTTTTGATAAATTTTGATAATTCTCTAGATCAATTCTAATCTTAAAAATAACAAAAATTATTCAATAAAAATAAATTTAAAATATTCTAACTGTTGACGCGGAGTCTTACAAAATTGACACTTAGGTCAATCTTGACCTTTTGATGTCAGGGAAATTGGTCTTGGTCGGGTCCCCACACAATTGAACATTTCTCCCTGGCAAATTCTACCAGAGATTTGTTTATAAAGCTGAAAATTGAAAAGCAAAATTATTTAGTTTTTTTTTTAAAAAAAAAAACAGAATTATTTACTCTTGATATTATCAATTGTTTTTTTCTTTTCATTTTCCTTTAATTATTATGTCAATCAAAATAAAAAATCACTTGAAGGTAAGATGTAATACTAATAATACATCATTAATACTACATTTTAAAAAACTATGAATTTGAATTATTATTTTTAATTACATTTGATTTTTTAATCAAAAAATTACATTTGATTATATAACCAATTAAAGAAAATAAACAGAAAAGGACAAAAAGAAGGGAAATTAAAGTAGATAATATACAGCTTATTAAAATATATAATTAAAATACTTTAATATATAATTGATGAAGTTAATTATATTAATTGGCTGTGAGAAAAAGAAAAGAGAGATAATAATAGATGGACAAGGAGCAGGTCAAAGAAAGGAAAATGAATTGGTAAATACTAAATACATAGCATATGCTAAAAGAACCAACGAAGAACATGCTTTGAAGCTTCAAATACGCGGCGGCTAGTTTATGTTATACATTCAATAGAGTAGTCACGTGTATTTCAATGTTGGTACAATATTTATGACTTAAAATGAAATTCAGGCCCCCAATTGAAGGCAGTCATTTCTGCTCTTTACGGATAGTTTGTTTTTTAATCTAAAAATTAAATAATGATAAAAATATTAAAAATTGAGTAGTAATTAAAACTTAAAATCCGAATGATATGTTTATGTTTTTTTTCTTACCTATAAATATATAGTAATATTATTTGTTTTTTAAAATTAAAATTATTTAAAATTTAATAATTTAATATTTATATCTTTTTACTATTAGAATTGTTATGTAATTTCATTTACTATGATATAAATAATTACAAATAAATTATTTAATAAATACTAAAACACACTTAAGTATATATTAATAATATTTTTGTTTATAAGTAAAATATGATTAATTATTATAATAGAGTAAATTAAATTTGTATATTTAAACGAAAATAAACAAAATGATCTTAAGCTGGATTACTATTACAACGAAAGTTTAATAAAGAAAATAAATAAATATTCTTACTAGAATTTGATCAAAGAAATATAATAATCAAGCTATAAGAAAATTTGAGGATAAGATGTTTAGGGTTTTCTTTTTTTAAAGATATTTGTGATAACATTAAAAGGGATCTATTAATATAAAATTAGGATAAATTTGAAAATATTCTATCTTGAGAATGTTAGACTTTGAACAATATTTAAAAAATCATTAAGTAATTTGATATAAAGATAAAAGTCAAAAACTTTTACTTTTTTGTAGTGATTTTTGAATAGTCTTAAGTGGTTTGACCACTTAAAAAAATAAAAAAATAAAAAATAAAAACAAAAATAACATATGGATATAATTCAGACCCATTAAATGATAAATGTTAAAAACAAATAACCCCTACATTGCTTTATCTATTTAAATCACATAAAAATGGTTTTTAGATCTATTGCTATCAAATCTTTTATATATATTAATTGTAATTTATGATTTAAAATTTTATTTTAATAATATATTTTAATGGTTCTATTTTTTTTAATTTAAAAGTAATATCACTATTAGAGATACAGCATTGAAATTGTCCATTGTTAAATTTCAAAGTATTGTGTTCTCACTTGGTTGATTAAATTTAAAACTGCGTGAGATACCATTAACAATTGGAAGGAATTTTGAAAATGATTTTCTTATTGCCTACAAAATGCCAAAAAGGCTAATATTGGGCTAGGATCCTGATAAGCTCGTCAGTAGTAAAATTTTGACACAAGTTATAACCATTAGTTCACAACAAACATACACTACTCTTTGCAATATTATGGATTTGGTTTTCTTTTATTTGTTGTGGCAATCAAAATGAAATTTTCTTGATTATTAAATATTGTTTGACTTGATTAATGAGATCTAATTTAAGTACATAAGAGTACTTATCATAAAATTACACAAGACAATAATCGAGACATAAAAAAGAAGCTGTCTTACTCATGTCATGTTCATTTCATATAAACCAAATTTGAAAGATACGACAACACCAAAGTGGAATTTATATTTTTCATATTACAATGTGCTTTATAATCTATACTTATTTAGTTAATTTAACCTTGGATATGAGTTAGGAGAAGTCATGAACCCACTAAATAAAGCAATATATACGATCATGAAAGCAATGTTGCACATGCATTTAATAAATTTTTGCAACATTATTGCAATTGATTGGTATTATTAATTAGTTAGCCTAATTAGACCAAAACCGCTTATGCAACCCATGCATTTATTTAGTGGGGCACTGAGAGGGCTTGAGGCAAGGCTTCATGAGCAGAAGCAGAGATTGTTTGCAATTGGCAATCAGAAGCTGAAAGCAGCTGAGAAGCACATGTGCTTTTGCCTTCTTTTTCTACAAGAGAAATTGTGTTGATAATTTGTAGCAAAATCTTCTCTAGCTCTTCTCCATCAGTCCATTCATGGATTTCAGCCTTGATCTGAGTCGGATTCGATAAAATTAAATCCCATATGGGAAAATTTTTCCTTGGCATGACATGATCATCCTCTTTAAGCTTCAAGCTTGGACAATAATCCCCACTTCCATCTCCAAGATAGATTATTTTTTGGTTCTCCCCTTCCTTGGCCAGAGAAGCCTGAATCCTTTCAAGAATCAAACCCTGTCGTCCAAATTAAGAATAAGCCAAAATTTTATAATTCAATTACATAATTTTAATTTATAACATGACAACATCATTTTTAATAGTCTAGAATTCTATAATTTATGATTTGATCTCAAGATATCATTCATCTTTGTTGAAATATTAAAATACATACATAGATTGAGGATAGATAAAACAATAAATTGACAAAAAATTATCAAAGATTGTTTGACTTAACAAGTCAAAATTAGATGAAATCAAATTGAGCAAAATAATAGTTTCTCGAGGACCTTGAAAGCAACTCATATAAAATAGTAAGTGGTCACTGACATCTAGGTTTTTCTTTGCCAATTAGGTCATAATTATACTTAAAAAAAATTAGGTCATAATTATTAACTTTCTTGATCTTTTCAATAAAAAATCAAGTTATATTTTAATTTTCAAAAGAGATTAAACCTTTAAAATTTCTTAATCGTCCTTTATGAATTCACCAAAAACACCAATTAACCTTCTATGCAAAATTTTTAATTTTTTTTTAAATATTCACATGTAAAAAAAATAATAATCATTATATATTTAAATTCTTAAAATATAGATGTTTCAACTCAAGAATTCTCGTAAAGAAAATAAGTTAAATATAACAGAAACCTTGCACATGTTTGGAGGGCAGAGAGAGCAGCCATGAGAAGATTTGGTGAAATCATGGTAAGGCAAAATCCTGAGCCTGCCTTCTTCATCAACAAAGCTTGGATTCGTGTTGATTTCTGAGAAATATTCTTTTATTCCAAGATGATTCAATATTGTCTCGATGAAGAACATATTAGCATCACTCAGGATCCTCAATTCACACCTGGAAAAAAATATATATATATATATATATCAACCCCAATTTGAATCAGTCACATGACATTAGCAGATTTTCATTTCCAGGAAAATTGGAAGAAAAAGAAAACTTCCAGGGCAAGAAAATAAAGGGTATTTCAGGATTTCATACCCTAAAGCATGTGCTGATTTGATAGCAGGAATAATCCTGGAATGAATTGGAACCCGTTTCAGAACCTCCGCAATAGCTTCAATAGTTTTCCCTTGTGAGTGAAGTTCTCTCATCATCCTATCCTGGAAACAAAAAATCATTCATAAAATACACGTCAGAGAATACAGTCAGGACAAGAATTATTCAAAAAGAATTCGAAAAACCTGAACAATGAACAGAGGGAAAAAGTACCATGAGAGAATTCCAGGGCATGGTGTGGAAGAGTTGATTGAATAGCTCAGTAGCTCCCAACTCATCAACAACCCAGTTGTCACTGTCCAGGTCGATAATGGTCTTGTCGAAATCGAAAACAGCTACGGTTTTTCCAGCCATTTTTTTTCTCTAGAAAATAAGCAAGAAAGTGAGAAACCACTCTTGAAAATGTATAGAAATCTTGTATTTGTTTGTGTTGGTGTGGTTTGAGAGAGATGGGGATTAGGGCATTTATACAAGGAAAAAGTTTCAGGTTTTATGCCGAAAGAATATTACGCGCAACAATTCCGATGTTAAGTCAATGGGCACGTGACGGTGGAGTTATAATTGAAAATTTTGAATTTTAAAAATATTCATGATAGGTATGATTATATTTTCATACTTAAATTAGGTAAATAATTACTTGTAGATTTGTTTTTATTAAGTCGCATTTAGTTTTCTTGTTAGATATGTTTCTTCTTTTCCTTTTAAAGAATGTTTCTTCCCATTATAAATAAGACTATAAAAGTTATTGATTATTGGCATTGGAAAAATAAAATTGGTGCTTCCGTTGAAGCACATTTGTGAACCAAAATGGTGTAAAATACCATTTTAGTAAGAAGTAATATGCTTGGGGAATTGAGTTCAGTTTGGTATGGAGCCCTTGCCACAACAGGGATTGAATATTCTTCCTAGAAAAAGTACTTTCTTTGTTACAATAAAAAAATAAGAACAAGAAAACGTTTGTTTGTATATTAATTATATTCTAGAAAGCAAACACACAAAACTACTTTTGACTATTCAAATTAAAACTGCTCTAAACAATTGTCAAAAGAATACTCCCAAAGAAGACCCCTCAATGTGTCTAAATTCAAATTTGGATTTCCAATTAATACAATAAGTAGACTAAACAATTCCCCATATAACCTTTGAAGACATGACCAAGGTCATTTGTCTATTTTTCCACGTAGAATGAGAATTTGATTGACTCATAAAACAACGCGCCTTATGTCAAATAAACAAACAATTAGTGTGGTAAGGGAGAAAATTTTCTATTGAGTTGATGGTACAGTTAATATGATGAGATAGACTAATAGAATAGTATTATATTTTTTTTAATATTTTTTACTGATCTTTTATTTTCATCTTATTTTTTTTATGAATCTATCTCACCATATAAACTGTGAAATAGTTTCATGAAATATTTTTTTGTGTTTAAGGTGCTACTTTATATATACAATTAATAAATGCATATTGAAGCTAATAAAGATAGTGCAAAATTTATTGATCATTAACTAAATAGAGGTTAATATTAGTTAAATTAAAATAAATGAATTTAGCCATTGATAATTAATAAATTGATTGTACATTGTTAGTGTCACTGAAAAGAAAAATTCAACAATTTCTATCTTTTAATTTAAAGATCATTATTTATTTTTTTTACTTTACATTCGATTTTTGTCTACCTAGTCATAATTCCCAAAAGAGACGTGGAGTTGAACAAAATATATATATATATATATATATGTATATATATTTTAATTGGCTCTATGATATGATGTGAAGTCGTAAAAGTAGATTTGTAGTCAAGAATTTGTATATTTTAATTACAAATTAATAATTTATATTATTTTGAATTATTCGCTATTTATATTTAAAAATAAAAAAGAGAACAACTAAATTTACAATCTTATAATATTCTTATTATTCAATTAATATCTATTTAATTATATTATTTTGAACAGATTTAATTATAATTTTTTAGGAAGACAAAAGTTTAAAATGTCTCATACCATACAATTATGTTGCTGACCGCCCACGGCCCACACGAGTTATTGAATAGTGATTTCTAACAGTTAACACGGAGTCTTTAAAAATTTGACTACTTGGTCAATCTTGCCCCGCTGGTCTAGGTATTGGACCTATTGAACATTTCTTAAGGAAAATTCTATGCGGTTTCTGTTTATACAATTAGTTTGAGGGAAAATTAGCTCCCTAAAATCAAATTAAACCCCAAACTGTTAAAGCTTGGTAATTAAAAATCAACTCAAAAGATAGGGCTAAAAAATTACAAAGGATGAGTCCAGGGAAGTCACGACCCAAATTCAATTTTTTTGGTAAAGGGAACATGAAAGAGACGAAAATACCCTAGACAAAGGGTAGGAAAGCAAACAAGAGAGAAAGCTAGCTTGGAAATTCCAAACATAACCCCAAGCATCTACCATCCCCTTATATCGTCAGAAGGACAGAAGGATTAAACCTAACGACATACCTAGTACTGACAAGCAGCTGAGGGCAACAGGAACCAAGTTGCAAGAAAAGAGAAAGGGTTGATAGTCAGCCATATAGCCCCATGATAGGAGGGACAAACGAGAAGGTGGCACGTGTATTTTGAATCCGAGCTAACAAAACAAAGAGCGAGGAACAAAGTGAGAGTGAAAAGGGAGTTAGACGATAAGAAACAGGTGTAAAAATGAAGGGATCGGACATAAAAGGGAAGTTGACCATAGTAAAGGGATTAGGAAGAAACCTTAAGGGTGAGAAAAAATATATAAGGATGCTCACTATACAAACGAACGTAAGTCATTCTCTCTAACTCGTGAACGCTCTAGTATGTGAACGAACTTTCTGTGAGAGGCTTTTACGAGTATTAGGAGTTGTTCTTGGTTCTTATTCGGAGTAGTGAACTAGGCTTCTTCCTCTTTTTTGTCCTTTAGCCTCATTACAAAAGGGCTCCCCTAAAAAAGACCTACTAACTTAAGCATTTGAGGGTTTTTGTCAGTGAACCACTGACGATGCCTTACCTCTTTTTCTCCGTTGACATATAGCTAAAGGGAAAGTGGACCATCCAAGAGTGAATGTCCCCTTAACCAAAAGGGACCATTATTCAAACCTCTAGTTTTTAAAATTATATTCATTTGTCAATTTGATGTTACTATTGCTAGTGTGACCAAATTTTGTATCAACATAATTAAATTTTGAAACTTGAAAGACTAGTTAACAAATTAAGAGAATAACACGGAAAATCAAAATATTTCCTCTTAATATAATGAATTTGTACTTCATTTATTCTTTTCATTATAACAATTTAAATAAAATTTTGTGATGCATTGTATTGTACAAGGTATTTTAACGTAAAAATTGTTAAGCTAACAGCAGCTCATCATCATCAAGCCAGTTGGAATGATTCGACTAATCATCATACAAGTCAAGCTGCAAATAAGAAAGCTGAAGTGGTAGTCTACAACAAGCTGAGTGAAGTCAGTAGGCGTTAAAAGGATCTCAACATCCAATGAGATGTTGACAGGTTAGCTTACAACATCCAATAAGGACTTGACAGATTGATGAAGTTAGTTAGAGGTTGGAAAAGCATGACCTGCATGTAAAAACAAAATATAAGTATTCTGTCTTTTGTATTCAGGGGTACAGAGGAAGAAAATGAAAAACAAGTAGTTTTTTCTTTAATACAAATTACTCTCTCAAACTCTCATAGAAAATTCACATGGTATCAGAGCCAATATTGATCCAGAGGCTATGAATTCTTCTGCAATTAGACAACAAGAAATGTCAATGGATTCAAGACAGCAAACACCAACGTTGACGAAGAAGCAGAGAGAAGCCCAATCTCTACTGATCTTGAAGAACTTGAACTACAATCTACCTATCAAACTCAATCAACACAACTTCACTCATTGGAAATCGCAAATCTTGCCGGTGATTCGAGCTTTTGATATGGAGGATTACATTTTTGGACCTGTCAAGAGTCCTCAAAAGTTCATTGAATCCAGAGATGAAGACACAGGTGAGATCATTCAAGTATACAATGATGATTTCTTGAATTGGAAAAAGATAGATCAGATGTTGGTGTCATGGTTGCTTTCAACTTTTAGTGAACAGATTGTAGGTCAAGTTACTCATTGTGTTACTGCGTTTGAAGTATGGAATACAGTCGTCAAGTTGTATTCTACACAATCTATGGCTAGAGTCATGAATCTAAGGCATCAATTGCAAAGTATGAAGAAAGGAGGAATGTCTATTAGTGAATTCATTGTTAAAATGAAAGGAGTGGCAGATTCATTAATAGCAGCAGGTCAATTAATTACTGAACGTGATTTGATTTCATACATACTAGGAGGTTTAGGTCAAGAATACGATCCTGTGATAGTCACCATCACAGCCAAGAATGAGGACATTACACTGCAGGAGGCACAATTTTTACTCATGAGTTTTGAGTCCAGGTTAGAGCAGTTTGCCTCGACAAGCATTATTGACATACCAGATGCTTCAGCTAACATACTAGGGAGAATCAACAAAGGGGAACTTCCAACCAGTTATCTGAGAGGAAGCAATTTCAATAGCTACTCTAGAGGCAGGTTCAGGTAAAGAAGCAAAGGTAAAAGTGGAAGAATAAGAAATTCTAGACCCACATGTCAGATGTGTGGCAAACTGGGGCATACTCACAAAAACAACCTGCATTACATTTAAATAATATGCTTTTAGTTCCTAGAATAACCAAGAATCTGTTGAGTGTTGCACAATTAACTCATGACAATGATGTTGTTGTTGAATTTGATAAAAACATTTGTCTTGTTAAGGACAAGCTCATGAGGAGAATTCTTCTCAAAGGAACTCTGAAAGGTGGACTATACCAGCTTTTGATTCCAAGTGCTGACAACTCAAAAGTGTCAAGTGAATGTCATACTGCTTCTACTGTCTCTTCCTATCCTTTAAAATCATCCTGTCTTGTAAATAGTTCTAGTATTCATGGTGTTACTATAAATAATGGAAGACTAATGCCTGAATGCAATAGCTTTAGTGTATATACTGGTCTTTTAGAAGCTCCAAAGGATGTGTTGTTGAAAACTTGGCACAATAAGCTTTGTCATCCTTCACATCTTGTATTGAACAAAGTTTTAAAAAGTCTGAATGCTAATATCAATTATTGTGATTCATCTTATTTTTGTGACTCCTGTTGTATGGGAAAGGTTCATAGACTTCCTTTTTCTCATTCATCACAAAGAGTTTCTGAACCTTTTGCATTAGTGTGTTCAGATGTATGGGGACCCTCTCCCTTTGCATCCACTCAAGGTTTTAGATATTATGTGAGCTTCATTGATCAATACTCCAGATATTGTTGGGTATATCCAATGACACAAAAATCAGAAGTCAAAACCATTTTTGTTCATTTTCATAAAATGGTTAAATGTCAATTCAATACCACTCTTAAGAGTCTTCAAAGTGACAATGGAGGAGAGTTCTTAGCTCTCAAAACTTACCTTGCTCAACATGGAATTGCACATAGATTGACATGTCCCTACACTTCTCAGCAAAATGGAATTGCTGAGAGAAAACACAGGCATATTGTGGAAATAGGACTCACCTTACTTGCTCATGCATCACTTCCTTTAACATTTTGGTGGGAAGCCTTTCACACAGCAGTGTTCACTATAAATAGACTTCCTTCTTCTGTCTTGAACTTCCAATCACCTTTTGTTGTCCTCTTCAAACAACAACCAAACTACCTTGACCTTAAAGTTTTTGGATGTTCTTGTTTTCCCTATATTCGACCTTACAACAAAAACAAGTTTGCATATCACACCAACAAATGCATTTTTATAGGTTATAGTGATTCATCAAAAGGATATAAATGCCTAAGTCCTACTGGTCATGTTTATCTTTCAAGACATGTCATATTCAATGAGCAAGAATTTCCCTTCTTGTCACTTTGTTCTTCAACAAACACTGTTCCTACACAACAAAATCAAAATTCTTCTAGTCTAACTGATAAGTCTAAGATGTCAGCACTTAAGTATGGTATAGATTCACAACTTTCTGGTCTAAGCAACACTCAACAGCAATATAACCTTTTACCCCCTTTCTTCGATAACTCAAATACAAATCACAATGTAACCTCATCAAAACATTCTACCACAAACACAAAATCCACCCATCCTATGGTCACTAGATCCAAAAGTGGCATTCACAAACCAAAACTCTATCAATCCACAACCTCCTTGAAAATTGATCCTGAAAACACACCCCAAACAGTTTCTGAAGCATTTAAATATCCAGTTTGGCAAGCTGCCATGCAAGCTGAATTTGATGCGTTACAAAGAAATAACACATGGTCCTTAGTTCCTTACAATCCCAACATGAATATTGTAGGAAATAAATGGATTTTTAGAGTCAAATACAATCAAGATGGAACTGTGGACAGGTATAAGGCACGTTTAGTGGCTAAAAGGTTTACACAGACACCTGGTTTTGACTTCAAAGAAACATTCAGCCCAGTTGTGAAGAGCTCTACTATCAGAATTGTACTTACTTTGGCAGTTACATATAAATGGGATATTCAGCAAATAGACATCAACAATGCTTTTCTCAATGGTGAACTTCAAGATGATGTATTCATGACTCGACCAGAAGGTTTTATCAGCTCTGTTGCCCCCTCTCATGTCTGCAAATTACACAAGTCACTTTATGGACTTAAGCAGGCACCAAGGGCCTGGTACACCAAGCTTCATGATGCTTTGATCAATTGAGGATTCAAAAATAGTAAGGCCGATCCTTCTCTCTTTATATATAAGACATCAACATCTTTTCTTGTGTTATTGGTGTACGTTGATGATATTATAATAACTGGTGGGGATCATTCACTCATTGATAAGTTGATTAAGGACTTGAATTTAAGTTTTGCTTTAAAGTCCTTAGGTTCTATTCATTATTTTCTTGGTCTTGAAGTTCACCGAACAGCATCTGGTCTCCCTCTCACTCAATCTAAGTATGCTAAGGATCTACTTATAAAGACAGGAATGTTGCTGTCAAAACCATGTGCCACTCCTTTAGCTCCTGGCTACAAGCTAACTGCTCAAGATGGTGTCCCTTTCTCTAATCCTACCTTGTTCCGAAGTACAATTGGAGCTCTTCAATATCTCACACTAACTAGGCCTGACATCTCTTTTGCCATCAATAAACTTAGTCAATTTCTTTCCTCACCAACTCAAGCACATTGGTTGGCTGCAAAAAGGGTTCTTCGATATATAAAAGGTACTCTTACTTTTGGTATCTCTTTCACTCCTGCACAACAGCTCACACTTGAAGGGTTTGCTGATGCTGATTGGGCAAGCAGCTTAGATGATCGAAAATCTACAGGGGGATATTGCCTTTATTTAGGGGGAAATCTGATATCATGGTCCTCCAAGAAACAAACTATGGTTGCAAGATCAACTACTGAAGCAGAATACAGGTCTCTTGCATCAGCTGCAACTGATATTCTCTGGTCTCAATCTCTTCTCAAAGAACTACACATTACACCATCATTAATTCCAATTCTATGGTGTGACAATATCAGTGCAAATTGTCTTGCTCACAATCCTGTCTTCCACTCAAGAACTAAACATATAGAGATTGATGTCCATTTTCTGAGGGACATGATTTCAGCTGGCACTTTGGATATTCGATATGTTCCCACTGCAGCTCAAACTGCAGATATTTTTACAAAGGTATTGCCAATAGCTCGGTTTCATCTATTGCGCAGCAAACTTGTAACTGATGAAGAACAACTTCGTTTGAGGGGGAATATAGAATCTAAAAAGCAACCTGTTCATCTTGATGATGATGATGCTCAATTTCTGAAAACTAAGTTCAAACTCACTGATCTTAATCAGTCAAGTTTGAGGGGGAATGTTAAGCTAACAGCAGCTCATCATCATTAAGCCAGTTGGAATGATTCGACTAATCATCATACAAGTCAAGCTGCAAATAAGAAAGCTGAAGTGGTAGTCTACAACAAGCTGAGTGAAGTCAGTAGGAGTTAAAAGGATCTCAACATCCAATGAGATGTTGACAGGTTAGCTTACAACATCCAATAAGGACTTGACAGATTGATGAAGTTAGTTAGAGGTTGGAAAAGCATGACCTGCATGTAAAAACAAAATATAAGTATTCTGTCTTTTGTATTCAGGGGTACAGAGGAAGAAAATGAAAAACAAGTAGTTTTTTCTTTAATACAAATTACTCTCTCAAACTCTCATAGAAAATTCACAAAAATTACTAATGTGTTTTTGACGCGTCATTTTAGATACATGTACTATGATTTATACGCTGTAATTTAATATTTTGTAAATTATATAAAATTTTCAGTATTGTAGTGCATACCGGATTGAAGAAGATAAATACATCAAAAACCAAAAAGAAGAGGAACTAAAGTAGGACATCTATAGGTTATTGAAATTTATAATTAAATATCTATAATTCATTTTTCGTTGAATGGTACTTCTCCTACTATATTTATGATTAAAAGTTTAAATTTCACATTGAGTATTTACTAATAGATTTGGAAGGTCTCTTTTCAATATTGTGATTACTAATGGATATTTAGACTCTGCATAAAGTGGTTGATCTCAATAGATATTCGAACATGTGTAATATTTTATCTCAATAATGGAATATTTTTAATTTGAGATATTTGGATTAGATATTTAGTTTTGGGTCTTAATAAATGCTGATATACTCTAGCCTCGGGGAATGTAGTGATTGATTCTTCCCTAACTCTCAACTCGGGATATTGTAGTATTAGATATATATATTTTAATCTCAACCGATTTAGATAAAGTCGTTCATATAATTTTTTTTCTTTTAAGTGCAAAAGTTAATTAAATTAATAGAGTAAAAAAAAAAGAAAAAAGAATGAAAGGTAGTAGTCAAATGTATTGGCATGTTAATTTCTAAAAGAACCAAAGAAGAATATGCTTTAAAGATTCATTTACGTGGCGACTAGTGTACAACATTTATTAAATAGTAGTCACATGTATTTCCATGATGGTACAAGCTTTATGACTTCACATAAATTGAGGCCCTCAATCGCAAGGCAGGTTTTTCTTTTTGACATATTGTATGTACACTCTATAAATACATGTAATATTATCGAACTCTTTTGATTAAATTATTAAGGCACAGTTTAAAACTGATACTCCCATACGAGGAAAAAGAAGCCCACAAAGGAGGGAGAAAATCAATCACGCTTGTTGACTACAACGTGAGTCGAGAGACAGAGAGGTGACACTGTGGCGGCACACCCAACACGAAGACAGTCTTTCATGATGGCTAAGTTTTTTTTTTTTTAATTATATACATTAATTTTCTTCATCAAGCATCAAGTATTCCAAGTTCAAGGGGAGGGTTGGAATGAATATGAATTATCAAGTTATTGATGTAGTGGTATACTCCTCGCACAACTAATACACACCTACACAAATTAGTTTCTAATCCGAGACATGTTCGTCCTTGAATCGATCATCGCACTAGTTATAAAATAAAAAATAAAGTAAGACAACAGTTGATGAAAAAATTAAACAGCCTTCTGGCAGTCACTTGTACTTTTTTAACCAAATTGAAAATTATGACAACCTAAACATTGAAGTTACATTTTCCCATACAATGTATGTTATAATCTACAATTATTTAATCAACTAACCTCGAATATAAGAAGTCACAACATCCAAAAATTGGGAACCCAAAAAAAAATGAAAAATCTTTTAATCAATGTTGCACATTCAACTAGTTTTTGCAACATTGTTAACATTGGCATTATTAATTTTGCCTGAAATTAGACCAAAACCATATGCGCAACCTGTGCATTTACTGGGGCACTGAGACGGCTTGAGGCAAGGCTTCATGAACAGAAGGAGAAATTGTTTGCAATTTGCAATCGGAAGCTGAAAGCAACTGAGAAGCACAAGTGCTTTTCTCTTCTTCTTCAAGAGAAATTGTGTTGATAATTTGAATCAAAACCTTCTCTAGCTCCTCTCCGTCGGTCCATTCGTGGATTTTGGACTGGATTCGGATCAGATTCGAAGAAATTAAATCCCACAAGGGGAAATTTTTCCTTGGCATGACATGGTCATCCTCTTTAAGCTTCAAACTTGGACAATAGTCCCCACTTCCATCTCCAAGATAGATGATTCTTTTCTTCTCTCCTTCTCTGGCCAGAGAAGCTTGAATCCTTCCAAGAATCAAACCCTGTTGTCCAAATTAAAAATAATAAAAAAAATTAGAATTCAATTTTATAATTAGGTTGTAAAAATGACAACATCATTTTAATATATTAGAATTACATAATTTATGGCTTGAGGTCAAGATATTATTCCATGAAGATGTTTGGGATTTTTTTTTTTTTTCATTATTTGTTAAGTCTTCAGGTTTTTAAAATATAGAATTCTTATGAAAAATAATGATAAAGAATGTAATAAAAAAACAAACCTTGCACATGTTTGGAGGGCAGAGAGAGCAGCCATGAGAAGATTTGGTGAAATCATGGTAGGGCAAAATCCTGAGCCTGCCTTCTTCATCAACAAAGCTTGGATTTGTGTATATTTCTGAGAAATATTCTTTTATTCCAAGATGATTCAATATAGTCTCAATGAAGAACATATTAGCATCACTCAGAATCCTCAATTCACACCTGGGAAAAAAAAATTCAACCCCAATTTGAATCAGTTATACGACATTACCAGATTTTCTTTTCCAGGAAAATTGCAAGAAAAAGAAAACTTCCAGGGCGAGAAAATAAAGGGTATTTCAGGATTTCATACCCTAAAGCATGTGCTGATTTGATAGCAGGAATAATCCTGGGATGAACTGGAACCCTTTTCAGAACCTCCTCAATGTCTTCAATGGTTTTCCCTTGTGAGTGAAGCTCCTTCATCATCCTATCCTGGAAACACAAAACCATTTCAAAAATCGCGAAAACGGGTCAGAAAAATACTCAGAAACATTCAACAACATGAAACAGGATGTCCTGTAATACGAAATTTTATCCGAAAAGAGTTCAACAGACATAAACAACACACAACATGAGACAGAGGAAACAGAGGAAAAAAAGTACCATGAGAGAATTCCAGGGCATTGTGGGGAGGAGTTGGTTGAAGAGCTCAGTTGCTCCCAACTCATCAACAACCCAGTTATCACTGTCCAGGTCGATGATGGTCTTGTCGAAATCAAAAACAACAACGATTTTTCCAGCCATTTTTTACTTAAGAAAATAAGCAAGAAAGTGAGAAACCTCTGGAAAAAGTATAGAAATCTTGTTTTTGTTTGTGTTGGTGTGGATTGAGAGAGTTCGGAGAAGGGTACTTATACAGGGGAAATACTATTCCGTGTACCTGAAGAATAATGGTTATGCCAAAGGAATATTACCTGCAAGATTTCTATGGTACGTAAAATCTGGACATCTGTAAATAGATCGGACTGATGAGATTATTTTTCATGTATCTGACGGCTGAGATTTAGTATTAGGACTTTTGTTAAGATGTGAATGATCGCACGGGAGAACAATGGAGATAATTGGTAAAGTTAGTGGGCTGGAAGCTTAGATCCTGAAACGCGGGAACAAAGGTATATTCTTTGGGGAATTGAATTCAGTTTGGTGAGGGGCACTTGTGCTATATGGAATATTCTGAGAGAAATCCATTGTTGATTCCTGGTACTTTCTTGTGGCCGCCGAGTCTTTGTTGGGTTCTTGTTAGTTGTAATCATACGCGGATTATGCATCTATGTCACTACTATTTTTTAAAAGTTTTTGTTTGGTTTAATCTCCACTTGATTTATTTGTACCAAATTAATTGGAGTTTCCCAATTCAATCACTTGTTATTTTGATGAGTTTTAAATTTGTACAATTTAGCTTGGGGATGATATACTTATCTTTAATATTCTTTTGGCAATTTGTGGGGTATGTACCAACTTATATCCCACAAATATTATTATTACTGAAAATGTTAAAAGTATAAATGGTGTCATGTGAGATAATTTAAAATTTGAATTCATAAATTTAACATGTTGGTGAGAAAATTAACCATTCAAGTACTGCAACTTTTGTCAAATCATGAAAATTTTAACATTATAAAATAATCTTTTAAAGGAGTACTATTTAATTAAAAAAATGGGTTTCTATATATTTTAATTATATGTAGGAAGGGAACCCCCTAAAAAAAAAAAGAATTTTAACCAAAATTAATATATATATATAAAGAATACACTTTTGAATAACAACATTTTATTTATTATAATTCAATCATGATTTCGTACAAAGTGTCTTTATTGTAGTGGCAGGTCTCTGCAAGAGACCACTCTTGATCCTTGGGTTGAGACACCACAATGCCACATTTGTGGCTTCGCTTTCCCCCACTTGTATGTAAATCTTCTCTCATTTTTGTATAGATCATTCCTCCATCTATATGTGGGTCACCTTCTTCCGTATGAGAGTTAATTTTTAGATTGTTCATCTAGTGTTTAATTTCATTTAATCTCTGATTGTCTTTCGGATCGATCTTCATAATGTAATTAGGAAAAAAAACAAAAACAAGGATTTCCAACTTTTTTTATGGCTTGGATTTCCAACTTATATTTTAATAAAAGTACAATTCCCCTATAACTAGATAGGTCATTTGTTTAATTATTTTTTTTCTACAAAGAACAGAATTAGATTTTGACTGATAAAACAAAGTGCTCTCATGAGTTATCATGCCTACAGAAACAAACAAGCGGCGTGACAAAATTTGGGTATCCTTGATGTAGGAAATTCCCTCACCTATCAAAATTTACTACTCTAATCATACTGTCAGGTGGGTGATGTAATTTGTAAACATAAATGTATTAAATAATGGTTTGTAACAGTTGACGTGGAGGCTTGCAAAATTGACATATTGGTCAAAGTTTGACCTTTGGTGTCCGGGTCTTCGTCTTGGTCAGGGTCAGGGTCATGTTCTCATAAAATTGAACATAGTTAATTGACAGATGCTACGAGAGCGTTGTCAATAGTTAATTGACGCCGTTAATTAAAGCGTCAATCAGCTGTCTTTTGCCTTAATGACAAGGTTCGACACCCACTTTCTGTCAATGTCATCCCCCTCCCCACACCTTTAAAAAAAAAAAATGAAAGATGCTATGAAGGTGTTGTTTAATCAATTGACTAGAACTTTTTAAACCTACGTAACAAGTTAAGAGAATACAGTGAATTTTCATTATATATATTTGATGGTTAGTACAAATTTAAAGATTAATAGAAATCAAATGAGATTAGATTTTGAGACACAACCGAATGAGTAGTTCCTCTACGAACAATCACTACGATTCATATTTTGTATTGATATTAAACTCCCACGATTCTGCCTTGTTCGATACATACATATATATATACTATTTTTTTAATAATTATAAGGTAGTAGAAAATATAATAATATAAGTGGTTTAGAATCGACTATAATTAAATACCATAAGTGATCCCAAATTTGGTCTTACATCAGGAAATACTCTTTCATCATAAAAAGACACAACTCCCACATCTGCGTGTAAATATATATCGTGAGATTCCAACCATTATCGCAAATCTAAACGGAAATTATAGTTACGATTTAAGTTATCAGCAGATGTGCTTAATTAAAATGGTAGTTGTTTTGAAATTTTTGAAATATATGATTAAAATTCTTTAATTATAAGTTTAGTTAAATTAACAGGGACAAGAGAGGGTCAAAGAAAGGCAGATAAAGAAGTTTTTTCTCTGTTCTTTTGAAAAAAAAAAGGCAGGTTAAGAAATTAGTATGCTAAATTCTAGAAGGACCAACATGGAATATGCTTCGAAGATTCAAAAACGTGGCGGCTAGTAAGCCTGATCCATTAAAGAGTGGTCACATCGATTTCAATGCTTTTTATTTATTTATTTATTTATTATTATCATTTGTTTTTTTGCTGAGTAGTCACATCGATTTTAATGCTTTGGCACATGCATTGTGACGAAAAAAAAGGAAAATTGAGGCCCGGAATTGAAGGCAGTCCCTGATGGTTACGTTTTTTTTTTTTTTTTTTAAACTCTTGATGGTTACATTTTGTTTGTATACACATTATTTCTTTTTTCAGTTTTTATTTTTTTTAATACATCAAATTACAATTTAATTATTCAAAAATAAAATATTTATAAATGAATCAAGTTTTTCATTTTAGTACAATTTAGTTATCTATCTTTAAAAAATCTCCATTAAAATTAACAGCAAACAATATAAATATAGTTAAAAGATCAAAATGTCTTCAGCATTTTATTTTAAAAAATAAAAAAAAATGAAAATGAAATTAAAAATAATTAAAATCTAAAAAAATTAAATAAAAAATTTTCATCTTATCTTCACCATCCATGATAGATGGTGGAGATTTGATTAATTTTTTTATTTAATTTATTTCAAAGTTTTTAAAGTTTGTTTAAAAATTAAAAATTAAAAAAAAAAAAGTTCTTCATCTAGGAAGAAACATCAACCATTCATTAATAAAATCAAGACCCATCTTCAAACCATCAACCATCCATTAATAATATAATTTGAACAAAAAAATCACTAACAAAAATTTGAAAAAAAAAAAAGACCAACAGAAATTGAAAAAGAATCAACATTTTCAAACACCAATCCAGATTTTATCTACAAGCATGCACCTACATTCACTTTTAAACCCAAAATCACCCATATCAATCTAACGTGTAAACATTGTCAATCATCTACTCATTGCAAACCCATCCATCCATTACAATCACCGGTTCAAAAAATCATCAACAACCTAAATAATTACCAGTCCAAGCTCATCAACAAACAATCATCATCATCTTCAAGGAAAAAAAAATCAACAATTAACCCAAAAACACAAAAAAAAATTGCAATGAACCCAAATTTTTGGGTTTATTCGAATGAACTTAGATTCTAAGTTCATTTGAGTACATTCCTAGGTTCATTCAAATGATTTCTAGGTTCTTTTTAAAGAAGAAGAAGAAGAAGATTAAGAAGATGAAGAATGTAGAGAGTCGGTGAAGAATGAGAAGAAGAAGAAGAAAAGTTATAATTCCCAACAGCTTATCTTGAACACAGATCTAGGTTCAAAGAAGAAGGAGAGAGAGAGAGAGGTGAAGAAGCAGACAATTTATGTTTAATTTTTTAGGTTTTAGAATTTACTTTAAAAGATTTTTTTTTTTTTAAAAAAAAAAAGATAATAAGGTTAAAAGACAATTTTAGCTTTTAAACAGTTAACTCTAATTGACTTAAACTAACGGTAAATAGTTAAATTATAATAAAACGGAAAACTTGACTTTACCTATAAATATTTTATTTATGGGTAGCTAAATTATAATTTATTATTATTATTTTAATAATAAAATCCCAAAAAATCGAGATTTTGTATTTGAGTGAAAACCATATAAACACTCAAAAGTTGCCTACTAGGTTAGTAAGTACACCTTGTTGTCACCTAAGAAACAATGTTCGAGTAGCGGTCTACTCAAAGTATGGATAATTACCAATTAAACCCATTTGTATGTGGATAAACTACGCTTAAGTTCCTCCGAATGATAGGACATTTTTTCTCTTTAGTGTGGGGTCCTCTCTCTTGATTCTTAGGGGGTAGAGTATGAAAAAGTGTTGTATTCTGAGCCGTAATATAGAGTCCTATTAATGTAGTCTTGACAGTTATAATATGTACTGATAATTTTTTTAAAAAATAAAAAATAAAAACTAATATCAAATAACTGAGTACTTATGTGGTTAGCACTAAAGAACTGAATTGAGCTTTATTAGCACCTAATTAACTGAAAAGATAATAATAACCTTAATTTAAAAAATTAATAAAAAATGTTTCCATTTGTCATTTTCCTCATATCTGCTGCAATTATGTTTTCCAGCCCACTTGTAACTAAATTTCCGTCATTTTCTTCTTCATCAAAAACTAAGCTACAAGATATTCTTGCTGACAAAGAGATTTTACCTCTTGTCCTTCTTCTTCACCTTCGAGTAGATGATGAGCCCGAACCCGAAGAATGGATGATGAACTAGAACTCAGTCCCCTTTTGAAACTTTACCTCGTAGGCGACTCTTTGTTTCTTTATCGAACTTAATTGAACCAATCTAATTCCATGTTTGTGAAAGCTAACAGAGTTCATGAAAGCGTCAAACTCGATGCCTTCGCGAACTAACAGATCACAAATTTGATGCCTTTGCAAACTAACAATGGTGATTGTTTCCACGGTCTTTCAAACTTTTGAAATAAGGGTAATTTTGTTATTAAAATATATGAACAGTAAAATTATACTACTAAAACTCATTCAATTCGTTGGTGTTAGTAAAACATATGTCTAGCTCTTTAGTGCTCTCTCTCTCTCTCTCTCTCTCTATATATATATATATATAATCCTTTGTATTTAACTATTTATAGGGGTTTAGAGCGGAATATAGTACTTTTTTAAGTGACCTTGTTAAATTACGCGAAATTGTGTAGAGCACCAAGAACTTACATGGAAATGGGTCTAATTTAGTTGAAGGGTTCTATTATAGCTTGAAAATTGAATATTATTGAAGTTTAATGTATTTTGACTAATTGATTAAAACTGTGTGAGATGCCATTAACAATTGGAAGGAACTTGAAGGGAATTTTTTTTAAAAAAAAAGAAAATAAAAACGAAAGACTAACAATATTGAATTTTGATTTAGAATCTCTTTCATTTAGTCAAATGTTAACACTAAGTTTTTTCTTTTTAACAAATGTTAACACTAAAGTTATAATCATTAGATATATACAATTTTATTAGTGAAGAGCACATATAAGATATAACATGTTTTACTCTTGGAATACATCAAAATATGAATATGTGTTAGATATTATCTATATTATTATTAGTGTCGTTTAGTGAGGGAGGCCATACTTTGTGATTATATTAATTCGATATCACATATTCGTGGGGACATATTTTAAAAGTTGTCTCCAGTAATGGAGACCACATCGTATGTACTATTAACACGATACAGTACACATTCATGTGAGGCATATATATGTTAACAATTGTCCACATGGTCGCTAGAATCATCTCAATTAGAAAGCAACTATTGCTGGTATGGGTGACCACAATTTTCTTAAATTCCATATCAACTGCTCATAGGATAAGGTTTGAAGAGTCGTCCACATGGTAGATGCAATGTTTTTCAGAACAATATTGTGCAATATCATACTATTACTATCTAATAGTTGATAATATCATACTATATTCTGAGAAATTATGAGTTGTTACCTTGTCTATGATATAAGTTAATATGACAAGTATACACTTTTATTTTTCATATTTTTGAATCAAAGCCTTTACACTTTCTATTTTTGTTCGAGTATATTATTTTCATAACCCAATAAACGGAGGTGGCTTCCATCAGAATTAAATATAAAACAAATTGCGTGGTGTACATGTGAGCCTAAAGTCAGCCAAATTTTATGGATAGATAATAGACTAGCGATATCTTCATTGTTGGAAAAATATTTACCCACACGGAGAAGGCAATAAAAAAAATATAGAGTTATTATCATTTTTCTTTCTGACAATTGACGAATCCATAAAAATTCATGTGTTAGTGCTTTCTAATTTTAAAGAGTTATCAGGAGGCAATGCCATAGAAGTCCATATACTATATTATTTGAGCATATATTTAAGCAAAATTTCTGAAAAGTTTAACATTATTCATATATATATATATATAGAAAGAGAGAGAGGAAGAGTAATTCTACTATCAGTGTCTCCTAACTTTAAAAAGTTAAAACAAACTAATTAAATTCATATATTGTATTTAAATTAAATATGAGAGAAAAATTATTTGAGGAGAGAGAATATAATAAATGAATTTAACTGGTTTGATTGAACTTGTTAAAGTTAAGAGATACTGATGGTAAAATATATATGTCATGTTTTTATAATCAGTACCTTCTAACTTTAAAAAGTTAAGACGAATCAATTAAATTTATTCATTACATTATCTCTTCTAAAACAAATTCTCTCTTCTATTTAATTCAAATGTAATTGATAAATTTGATTTATTCGTCCTAAAGTTATGATGGGCTGATTATAAAAACACTATATATATATATATATATATATTTATTTATTTATTCTTTTTTCTTTTCTTCTCTAGAAAACATGGTGATGCATGTAGCCCAGAATATACAAAACTATAATATATGAAATAATGGTAGTGATGTATAAGTGGTTAACAATATGTGGCTTAACGTGACACCCCAAAATTAAGGTTCCCAATTTCACTAGAATTTCGACCATATTTTTTGCTTTTGTAGTCATGAGATTATGAATATCGATTATTGTTCTACTTTTCAGATTTTTCTGGTGCATGCATGTGTGCAGCTTACCTGTGTACAAGGAATGCCATAAATTTTTTTATGTTACTAGAATTAATAAGAATAATGTTGAATTAAGATCTTAATTTAATTACTTCACATTTCAAAGAATGAGGTAAACATCATATATATATTATATATAATATATATATATTATTATATATATGGTTAATTAGTATGGAAGATGCTAATATTTCAAAAATTTTAATAATATTTTTTAAAAAATGTATCATAGATTTTAAAAATATTTTTGGACCTTGAATAAAACATTAAAGTTATGTAAAAGTCTAAATATTAATATTTAATACGTCTTACAAGATGCAAATTTTAAGTGGTTAGATATCTCCTTATTCATTGAAGTATTAGGGGTTCAGTTGTTACCAAAGTGAATAGTTTTATCTATTTATTATGAGAGGTGGCATGTTCTAATAGATTTCTAACTTATACGATATCAATTAAAAAAAAAAAAATCTAACAAAACTATTAAATCACAAAATGAACTTCAATGTTGTAAGATTTTATTAGTATAATGATTATATTGTTATAAAGTAAAGCTAGACTTTCTAAATATTTTACCTAAATACATGTCTAAATGATATGACATGACAATTATTATGATCTTATAAATTACGAAAAATAATGTGATAATTAATAGTATTTTGATAACTTATATATAACATCATTTGAATATGAATTTGGACAAAGTATTTGGAAAACTTAGCATTATTCGTTGCTATAATAGAGTTTCAAGAAAGACTATTAACATTTTTTCAGATTAATTAAATTCAGAACTTTTTGCATAACCTCAATGGCGAGTGCACACTAAAAAAACATTGATGTAATTATCAACCAAATTTAACCTGGTAGGTGAGCCGAGGATTCATTTGATTTGACAATATTCTAAATTTGGATTACTATATTGTAATGAGATATATATATATATATATATATAATTTAATCAAAATGTGACTTATAACGCAATATGTATAAATTATAAATTTTGTTCTAATAAAGTCTTTCCATTAATTATCTTGAACCTTTTTCAAAAAGAAAGCACTGCATCTAAATCTAAAGTAGTTTTATAAACAAATCCATGAATTAATTCACATGACAAAAACTTTAGAGATAACATATTCTTAGAACCATGTAGAAGTAGAAAGAATATGATGCATTATTAGCTTAAATTTTAAGGCTGCCAATAACCGAAATTCATATTCTCTGCATTTTATATATGCTACCACTTGGAGAACATCTAATCTACAAAATCCGCATATTTGATTAATATTACTTTTATTTTTTAATACAAAAAATTGTAGAAACCTATTGAAATCGATGACTGATAGCACAGTTTAGATTACTATTTTTACAACCAGAAGATAACTACTCTCATAAGAAAATACTCTTACTCACATCTTGTGTTTTAATAAAATAAGGGCAGAATTCGAACCTTTGACCTCTTATGATTAAGAAGATACTCAATCACTCCTACTAAGGGATGTTGTAACTATATTTGACTAATATTATTATCCCAATATTTTTATGATTAAATATATGTGCGTGACCTCTTACGACATCTAGCTCAATGTGAGCCAATTTTGTGAAACATCGATTTGATGCTTCCATGATTCTCTTATTAGATTATATATATGAGCTCTTGTCTAAGATTTAAGCTCTAATAATTAATAATATAGTATGAGATTATAATTAATTTAGTGGTGTCAATCCCGTTATGCTGATTAAATATTTAATCACAATAAAAAAAATAATATAAATATGTATATCAAAATCCATGTGACAAGCCCAGAAATTAGATTTTGTGTGTGAAGTGTGTGTTAGAGTATACGAATATTTTAAATATTTAGGTCTCAACTATTACTAGTATCTGCTTTATTTCATTATATTTTATCTAAAACTCAGATATTCATTGAAAACCTTCATTAAAATTAATCAGAAACCCCTATCTAAAATCTCTTAAAATTTATAAAAGACCTCCTACAGTATGGAGTTATTTAAGAAAATACAATAAATTAATTAAATTTTATTTTTTTAAAAAAAATTCTTGACCACACTAGATAATGAACCGTATGAGATACATGAAAACATAAAGTAAGTATATATATATATATATATATATATATATGATGATGATGATGATAATGATGATGGGAATGAGCTAAAATTAGAAAATGACATTACACAAAACCCATTGCCAGCGGCACATGAAAATTCTTGAAAAGCAAGACCAAGAATATAATCTTGTGATCATAAAAAAGAGAACCAAAATAAAATCAAGAGCAAATTACTCCGGACCACCCTGAGATATGAAATTAATCAGATAAAAACAATGTTTCGTTTTTGTAACAGAAAAGCCCCAAGTTAACGGCCAAACACAGTTAAATTAAACGGTTGATTGTATTTAACTTGCAAAGACTAAAATAACCTTACTGTTTGAAATAATTTAAAATGTAATTTAAAAATTATTAAAATAAAATAATAAATAAACAAAATTTAATGAAACTTCTCATTCTCCACTCTCTCTCTCTCTCTCCTCACGATCGTCCACCACAGACCCGACCTCCACCACCGCCCCCTCCGCATGCCGACCACCATCCTCCATCAAAGACCAAACCTCCGCCACCACCCGTCGCAAGCCAACCACCACCCTTCCACCAAATCCCACACCGACCACTCTCACACACTCTCTCTCTCTCTCTCCCCACCATCATCCACCACCACAGATCCGACCTTCACTACCGCCCCCTCGCACGCCGACCACCATCCTCCACCAGAGACTAGACCTCCACCATCACCCCCTCGCACGACGACCACCACCCTGCCACCAAATCCCACACAGACCACTCTCTCTCTCTCTCACCACCATCGTCCACCACAGACCCGACCTCCACCATCGCCCCTTCGCACGCCGACCACCATCCTCCACCAGAGACCAGACCTCCACCACCACCCCCTCGCACGCTGACCACTACTCTTCCACCAAATCCCACACCAATCCATTCTCTCTCTTTCATCTCTATTTCTCTCCTCTGTTCAGAACATTCTTCTTCTTCTCTTCTTCTTTTTCTTCTTCTTCTTCTTCTTTTTTCAATTTCATATAGGTTATGTTTGATGATTTTTTGAGTAGGTTTGTTGATGATTTTTCAGGTGATGATTCTTTTGTTTATGTTTGAGTTTTATTTATTGTTGATGGTGATGATTTTGAGATGGAGTTTGAGTTTCGAGTTGATGATGATGATTTTGAGATGGAGTTTTGAGTTTCGATGGAAGATTTGGGTTTCGAGTTTGGTTGTCAAGTCTGAGTTTGGAGTTGATGTATTTTTTAATTTTCTTGTTTAATCATGATGCATCATCTGGGTTCCCATAATTTGTTTTAATTCTACTATTTTTTTTTTTTTGGTTTTTGGAGTGATTTTCAATCATTTTTTCTTTCTTTGGTTTTTTTTGAAAGGTTTGAAACCGAATCTTCAACTTTGAAGATCTGGTTTCAAAACCTGATCATTACACTAATTGTCACTTCAAGCAAAATGACACAAATGCCCTTCGTCAAATTAAAGTTAACTAACACTCACTAACCGTGTGGGGCTTTTTTGTTATAAAACTGAAACATCGTTTTCGTCTGATTAATGTCATACGTCGGGGGAATTTGGAGTAATTTGCTCTAAAATCAAATTGCATAGAAGAAAGAAAAGCAAAACAACTTTTAGGGGTGGGCGTGATCACTTTATTTTTGTTGTGTCTGTGAAGTAACAGTGGATAACGTATATAAATCTAGATGCCGGCACGTTAACACATCGTTTGTTTGTTTTTGTAGGCATGAGGGCACGTTGATCTGTGAGTCAGAATCAAATTCTAATTCTATGTATTGAAAAAATAAATAAATAAATAAGTGACCTATCTAGATTCCACCTACCTCCAAAGAGGTTCTATAGTGAGTTACATAGTTGTTTAATTAATCAATTAGTTAATTATTATAATATGATTGGAAATCCAAGTTTGAATTGATTTCAAAAAGGAAAAATAAAAATCCAAGTTTGAATTCAGAGACATTGATATGGGGTTATTTGTTTAGGGGTATTCTTTTGACAATGTTTAAAGTAGTTTTTGAATATCAAAAGTATATTTATGTGTTTATTTTTTTAAAATAAAATTGATTTGAAAATATATAAGAAGTACTTTATTGTTATATAAAATGACAAAGAAGTGACGCAAAAGTTTTTTCTTTCTTTTTTTTTTTCAAAGATTATATGCCTAAAAGCATTTTCTTAAAAAATAATCTTGTACTCGTTTTGAGATTAATTAAAATATAAAATTTTTATTAGTTTCAAATATATATATTAAATTTTGATGATTACATCAAGTGTATTTAGAATATTAATTCAATTTTTTTAAATAATTATTTATTATATCGACATACTTTAAAAAACGTTTTTGATAACAAAAATAATACGAGTTCCCTTTTTAAATGGCATATTCCAAATAAACCTAACTAGATATAAATACATTAATATTCGTGAGTTATAAGTTGTTTCATAATCTAACCAAATTATCACAATAATAGATAAGAGATGTATATTATCTTTAAACTAATTAATACATAATTACAACTCATCAAAACAAGAGAGATCAATTTTGTACAAGGAAAACAAGTGGAAATTAAACTAAACAAAAACTCTTAATAAAATAAGTGATATAGATGCACAATCCAGTTTGATTACAACTAACAAGAACCCAACAAAGACTCGGCAGCAGCCACAAAGAAAGTACCAGGAATCAACCATGGATTTCTCTCGGAATATTCCATATATATACCAGCACAAATGCCACTTACCAAACTCTATCCAATTCCCCAAGAATATTCCTTTGTTCCCACGTTTCAGGATCAGCGCACAAAATATCACCAATTAATCCTTAATAAACGCCCCTCCTTTCTCGGTTTCTCCATCTTAATAAAAATCCTGATGTCAAAAGTTGCTTTGGTGCGGCAAACACCAGTTTGCACACCCACCTCTCTCATAAGAGGGGATCCGACACCCAATGATAGGTTTTATTGTTTTCTTCCTCCTTTATGAGGGTAGTCTTTCCACTTATGTGTGAGTCATTTTCTTTTATTTGAGAGTTAATCTCCAAACGATATTATTAACGTTTAATTCTGTTTGATTCCAATTATTTTTTGACGCAGTCTTAGGAATGTTATGTAATCGGAAAAAAAAAAAAAACTTGATATTCTTATACTTGTTTACGTGTGTCAAAATTATAACAGAATAGGAACCTATCACACCACTCTTGGATCTCCTAATCAAAACCCATCAAGACCTTAATTAGATCAAGATCATCATTAAATTAAATGGGGTGCAAATTGCTGCATCTTAATTAAAATCCTGCTATCATCATATTCGTTAACAGACGTCTACATTTTAATAGAATCCGAACATTTCACAGCCTTTTGACGGTTAGATCTCCGAGATTAGAACCAGTCAAAGGCTTGATCAGATCAAGTCACGAAATCAAACGGGTAGTAATTGTTGTTACCAAAGTGAGGAATTAAATGGCTGATGTATGAGATTGGGACAAGTTCCAGAACCAGCGGACATAAAATTTTTGTATGGCCAACCTTTTACTTACCACAGAAATCTTGTACGTAATATTCTTGCGGCATAACCATTATTCTTCACATACATGGAACACCTTTTCTCCTGTATAAATACCCTTCTCCGAACTCTCTCAAGCCACACCAACACAAACAAGAACAAGATTTCTATATATTTTCTAGAGAGGTTTCTCAGTTTCTTGCTTATTTTCTCGAGAAGAAAATGGCCGGAAAAATCGTTATTGTTTTTGATTTCGACAAGACCATCATTGACCTGGACAGTGATAACTGGGTTGTTGATGAGTTGGGAGCTACTGAGCTCTTCAATCAACTCATCCCCACCATGCCCTGGAATTCTCTCATGGTACTTTTATTCCTCTGTTTCCTCTGTTTTGTGTTATGTGTTGTTTATGTCAATTGAACTTTTTTTGGGATAAAATTTCATATTACAGGACATCCTGTTGTATGTTGTTGAATGTTTCTGAGTATCTTTCTGACCCGTTTTCGCTATTTTTGAAATGGTTTTGTGTTTCCAGGATAGAATGATGAAGGAGCTTCACTCACAAGGAAAAACCATTGAAGACATTGAGGAGGTTCTGAAAAGGGTTCCAGTTCATCCCAGGATTATTCCTGCTATCAAATCAGCACATGCTTTAGGGTATGAAAATCCTGAAATACCCTTTATTTTCTTGTCCTGGAAGTTTTCTTTTTCTTCCAATTTTCCTGGAAATGAAAATCTGCTAATGTCATGCGACTGATTCAAATTGGCGTTGATTTTTTTTTTTTTTTTCCAGTTGTGAACTGAGGATCCTGAGTGATGCTAATATGTTCTTCATTGAGACTATATTGAATCATCTTGGAATAAAAGAATATTTCTCAGAAATCAACACGAATCCAAGCTTTGTTGATGAAGAAGGCAGGCTCAGGATTTTGCCTTACCATGATTTCACCAAATCTTCCCATGGCTGCTCCCTGTGCCCTCCAAACATGTGCAAGGTTTGTCTTTTTATTTTACTAATACGTTTTTATTATTAATTATATAAATTCTCAGATTCTAACGTCAGTATTTTGATGACTCATTTAACATATTAATTTATTTGGAAAGGTAAAGAAATTTGTGAATTTGCGACACCTAATTAGTCTAGAAAAATCTAGTATCGTTAACTGATAATTAATTATTGTATTTGATAGTTTTAGAGTTGCTTTCAATGTTGTAGAGTATTGCTTCTAATTTTGACTTTGTAGTTTAAACTATTATTGAACATATTATGTCCACTTATTGTCTTCTGACTATGACCCCCACTGTGTTTTATTTTCATACTTTTTTTTTGAATAAATGTTTTATTTTAATACTTCAACTTAGAGGAACTAAACTTTGACATTAAGTCATGAATTCTGCAGTTCTAAATATTAAAATGATGTTGTCTTTTTTATAAACTTATTGTAAAATTGAATCTAATTTTTTTATTATTTTTTTAAAATTGGACAACAGGGTTTGATTTTTGAAAGGATTCAAGCTTCTCTAGCCAAAGAAGGAGAGAAGAAAAGAATCATCTATCTTGGAGATGGAAGTGGGGACTATTGTCCAAGCTTGAAGCTTAAGGAAGATGATCATGTCATGCCAAGGAAAAATTTCCCCTTGTGGGATTTAATTTCTTCGAATCTGATCCGAATCCAGTCCAAAATCCACGAATGGACTGACGGAGAGGAGCTAGAGAAGGTTTTGATTCAAATTATCAACACAATTTCTCTTGAAGAAGAAGAGAAAAGCACTTGTGCTCCTCAGCCGCTTTCGGCTTCTGAATGCAAATTGCAAACAATTTCTGCTTCTGCTCATGAAGCCACCTTGCCTCAAGCCCTCTCAGTGCCCCAGTAAATGCATGGGTTGCATGAGTGGTTTTGGTCTTATTTCAGGCATAACTAATAACATGCCAATGACAACAATGTTGCAAAAAATAATTCAATGTGCAACATTGCTTTAATGATTTTGTGTTTTTTTTTTTGGGAGTGTTGTGACTTCTCATAAGTCATATCCAAGGTTAACTAACAAAATAATTGTAAATTATAAAACATGTTGTAGGAAAAAGATGTTACTTTTATTTTGGTGTTGATGTGTCTCTCAATTTGGTTTAAATGAAATATATGCGACATGGGTCATAGATTGCTTCTTTTTTACCTGAATTATCATCTTACTTCAATCATCCTTCATTTCTTCTGAGTCTTTGATCTATTTGTCTTCTTAATTTTTTGCAACCATACTCTTTTGTTTTATATAACTATGTGTTAATATAAATGTATAGTATATTAATATATATATGTATATTTATATATATATTTATATATGTATATGTATAATAATTATATATATGTATATGTATAATAATTAGAGTTAAATCAGCATGACTAGTTATTTAGATTGTATGATTAGCATCCATCCATATCGTGAATATAAAAAAATCAAACTGTGTAATCAATTGCTTAATGTCCATATCAAACAAAAACGCATAATTAATTTAAATATAACTATAATTTCACGATGAACAAACTTTCACATAGTGGATTCACATAATATGTATTTTATTTATAATTTATGCAGAAATCTTATTTTAATTTTATATAAAGTAAATATTTCTATTTTTTATAAAAATATATATTTAAATCTTATGTGTGGGAATTGATTTTAATAGTTTCTCACACCTGCAACCTGCTGGTATCAAATTTCAAATGTCAAGAAAATCAGTAATTATGAAGTGAAGCTATAAAAGAGGTGTAAAGACAACGTTTTTGGGATGCCAATGCACAAGCCATAGATTAATTACCGCAACACCTAATATCACTTCAATCCAGAACCTGCCAGAAATAGTCCAGAAGCACTTTCGGCACAAACTTTTGGCTTCTGTCCAAAAGCTGCTTTATTCTATTTGTGCTCCATTTGAAAAGGATCATATGATGTGATAACTGGATTGCCTTTGCCTGACTAACAAATTCTGTCACTTCTGTGCTCAGTCTGGCTCCATTTATTTTTGTTCCTTTAAAAGATAGGTTTGACATTATTGAAGATAATGTAGCTCTCCAATGACAGACCAGACAACTAAAAGAGCCTTGCATTGCCTCTTTAGGCAAGGTTTCTACCTGCTTCTTAAAACTACATCTTACAATTAATGTGATTCATATCATTAATTTGTTAACATTATATAAGCAAAGAAAACAATTAATACTTTTTTTTTTTTTAATGTTTTTCAATCATCAGTTGTGTATGTATATCAAATGCAAAATCTCATACGTATATAATAATTTATTATGTCATGCAAAAAATGTAATACCAGTTAATTTTATATAAACATATATTGACAAGATTTGTAAGGTATTCACAACAATTTCCATATTAAAATGGTTGTTGAATGGCCATACCCGTACACCAATGTCTATATTTTAAAAAATATATTTTTCATAAACGTGTTCTGTTTACTTCTTGGGCTGCTCTGGGGTATTTGGACCAACAAAAATGTCTGGCTCTAGGCCCAGTCTATCTATGGAACTTCGATTTAGCCTATTTAGGCCCACTTCTATTCTTTACTGGGCTTAGTGGCATGAACAACATTAAAAAGCCTACAGGATAATTTTGGAGTTTTTTTTTTTTTTTTTTTTATTAATGACTAGGATAAGCCTAGAGCACAATGGAACTATTGACGATAGGCATTGTGGTACGGTCTTGAAAATTAGTTTCCAGGAACGGGTTGGGGTCAATCTACAAAAATTGGGGGGGCATCTCATAAATAGTAGGAGAAAATTGTCACACACTTTGGTGACTGTTGAGCTCGAACTTAGCATACACAAATATATCCCATGCTTTGATATATTAAAAAAAAAAAAAAAGATCTTGTGCTATGAAGAAAAATATAATTGATTTGTTAGAACAATAAGCACGTTTTAAAATATTGTACAAATATGGTTCACGAATAACAATTGAAGGCTAAGACTGAGGTCCATATAGAATTAAACGCAAGACTTTTTGGCTACACAAAATTCTTGATTTTGTTAAGAAAGATAATTAAGAATTACATTATAATATTTACATAATAGTCTTGAGGGTCCATCTACTTTACTTTTCAAAAAATTTAAAAAAGTGATCTATTAACATAATTTAGAAATCAAACATTCTACCATCTAATCATTGATAATTGAACTAATTTCACACTCTTTTGATTTTAAATAGATTGTTAGACGAAATAGTCGAATGTATATAATAAATTAAGTAAATACAACCATATTATTCAATTGAAGAAAAAACTTTTAAAAAAGAAGAGATGGGTTGAGTGTTTTCTAAATAATTGGAAAGCATTTAATAGCAAATTTTAGATAACTCTTAGGGACGGTTGGTCCAAGATGGACCTAACCATGATGTGGTAGTTTCATGAGGAGGTTCCATAGATTTAGAGAGGTCCATGTGGGTGTTGGGGACCCGTCAAATAGATCAGAATTTGATGATGTATCGGAAACCCTTACAAGAAGCTAAATTTGCTGACTGTAAAGTGCACCATATTTTAACTTTTTAGCTAGATATGTTAAAAAGAAACTAGCCAAAATAATGCTCTTTATATACTTAAAGGAGTCTTACATTACATACTCCACTTAATTTGGTGACCTCAATATCTCATTATTTTAATATTTGAGATTGAGGTAAAGGTATGATAAAGTTTATGTTACTAAGCAATTAAAATATATTGTATTGGAATTTTTATTTTTTATTTTTATTTTTAAATACCATAAGAGATACAACGATTCAAAATTTAAACATCATCAAATTAAATAAATACCTTTTATCATCAAAACACATTGAGCAATGATGAAAATTATGGAAGTGTGTTTAATCTATAGTTTGTTGATTTTTTTTAAGTGATAAATTTTAGTGAAAAGTATGGATTTCATATAGATTTGGTGAAAATTCTATATGAAACCTGTAAAAGTATGCAAGATTTGTTATGAACCTTCTTATTTATAAATTTCATTTCAAATTCCACCACTTAACAAATCAATAAATTTTTTAAATATGCATTAATTTATTTAAACTTTTAAAAGTATCAATTAAACGCATCATACATTCAATCATAATAAAAAAAAAAAAAAAAATCGGCCTTTGATAATATGTTCAAAAGTATAGATTAAATATACCTAAATTTTCATAAAATTTGAATGAATATTCAATTAAGATTTTCAAAATAACAAACTCTAAAATGAATATATCTCATTATCATAGTGGCGATATAATATTTAAGCGATAAAAACATACAAACTGCTGGTCTTACTTCTATTTCAAAGCAAAGGTCTATAAAACAAAATCTTATTATTTTTATACAAAGATTATGGTCTTGGTAATGTGTAATTAATATTGTTAGACATTGCTATATGGTTTGAGTTAAAAGGTGACAAATTTTGAATGTTAATTAGTCAACTATTTTAATAATAATATGGTTTGGTTATTGTGAGAAAAACCTCACTATGTTCACTTTTGCACTAATTAAACACCTAATTATAATCATTAAACAAAAAGTTAGTCTACACACTACACCAACTTATCTCATTGGAATTTTCTATTTATTGGAAAAGTAAGAAAAATAAAAAGCAATCATATATGAGATTAGACCATAGATTCCTCCCACATTTATGCACTAGTAGTAATATTGCTTTTCATGAAAACAAAAAAGTAAAGATTTTATATTCTCTTATTGAATTTATTCTCTCTCGATCATAATAAATAGACATAGAGACTTTCAAACTGTATGTAATGTCTAAAAATTAGATACGAGTTGGGAATTGATTCTATTTGAGATTTGATCTTTCGGAAATTATTTTTTTATATATATATGTTCTTTTTTTTTTAAATATATTTTTTAACCTCTTAATACATTTATATAAGTCTACCTCAATATAACTTGTAAGTTATCATCTAAATCACGGATACTTCAAAAAAAAAATAACAAAATTGAAAAGACCCTTTATTATAGATAACAATTTTATGCATACTTTTTTTTTTTTTTTTAATGCATATCTAATTAGCTATTTAAATATTCATATTAAGTTTATAAAGTCAAAAATTAAATAATGTTATTAATTTATCATAGTTGATACTAATACATAAATTATACTATAATTATAAAAGTAAACGTAAAATTTAAGTAATATGATATTGATTTTATGAATTATAATAAATTCAAAATGTATTATTTTATGACCATACCAAAACCTATATTAAAATTGTGAAAAAGAGGTGTCACGATGAAACATCACGATAACTAAATCCTAAACACACATTATTGATAATATTTGCGTGATATTAAAGCTTAACAGAGTTCAAATCATTATAATTTAGATCAATCTAACACTTCAATGGATTTTTGAAAACAATGACAAAATAATAAAAAAAATAAATGTAACTATCAAGAATACAAAGACTTGCACAAATCAAATTAAAGAAAAAATAAAAAACCAAACCATTAGTCATCAAGATGATGGTGAAGATCATACATCAATAAGATCACTACTATTTCAACACAACTTTCTTCCTCAATGGTCCCACGTCTCATCTCTCCTCCTCATCCACAACCGTCCAATTCTATGACTTCTCATCACCTTCACCCTCCACCAATCAAACTTGCCTTTCACGCCCCTTTGAAACACCCTCCAGTCCCTCTACTAAAGCCCACATAATCGACAAATAAAAAAAAAAAGTGAATAAAAAAAAGTTGCATTATTGATAGAAAAAAAGATCTAATAAACCAAAATAATAACACTCCATTTATGAGAAAATCATTTTTTTATTAAAAAAATATAATATTAGGTTTCATAATTTTTTTCCAAACTCATACCCAAATCATTCGTTATCTACCACCATATTAATTATACAATTAATATTAATTATTAATCACATAATTTTAAAATATTGATAATTCAAATAACACATTATTTAAAAATAAATACGAGTAAACAAATATTTCTGATATTTTGTAGAGATACCATTGTACATTTAGAGAGAGAAAGCTATATTTTTTGGAGAGAGAAAAACCCAAAATAATATTTTTTTTGAAGTAAATAATTTTTTTTTATTATTCCAGAGAAAGAGAGAGAGAAATAAAATAATAATAAAAAAATAAAGACATAAAAAAGAGTTTTGTGTTTTGTGTTTTGTTCTGTTTCTTTTTTATGTGTTATATGTTGTGGTGTGTTTCAATGGTTGAATTGTAAGAATCTCCATTTGGGTTCTCAACAAGCTAACAACTCGACGACAACGACGACGACGACGACGACGATGACGGTGGTATGATTGCGATCTTCGATTTCGTAGGGGTTTTCGGGACCGTTTGATTCTGATTATACTGGTCAACAATAGCGAGAGATACAAACACACATAGAGAGAGAGAGATTGAGAGAGAAATGAACGGTGGTGATGAGGAGGTGGGTGCGGCGGGAGGTGGTGGAGGAGGACAGGTGGGTCCACCACAGGCTTTGGAGTGGAAATTCTCGCAGGTGTTTGGAGAGAGGACGGCTGGTGAGGAAGTGCAGGAAGGTAAAAAAAAGTTTTGATTTTTATGGTTTTATGGTGTGAAAGTTTTGATTTTTATTGGTGGGTATATGGTGCTTTTTGGATCTATGTAGAGTTAATGTGGTTCTGGGGCAATTAGGGTTTGATTTTGGGTTTTGGATCTAGAATGGATCGTGGTTTTTCTTGTGATTGTCATTTTAGCTTGTGGGTCGTTTTTGGTTTTGGTTTTTGTTTTTGTGTTGTGTTGAGATAATGGAGAGTGTTGAAGTGAAGTGCATGTGGTTTTTTGTGTATGAGGGGTTTTTTTTTTGGGGGGTGGGGGGGGGGGGGGGGGGGGGGGTGTGTTGTGGTGGTTGGTAATTGAAGTTGTGGATTGTAGTTTAGATCTTATTAGGTTTGTGTGTTTTGTGATGATTGGATTGAAGTGCTTGTGTTTAGTTATCAGTTTCGAGGTTTCGATTGAATTTGATATGTTAGTTAGTTAGCTTGAATTGCATATGGGGGTTTCGGGTTGGTGTTTTCTCTTTTGAGGTCCAGTGGAGATGTCTCTGTCTCCATTGGTGTTATAGGCTAGCAATGGGTGGTAGAGTCCTTGAATTTTCGTTGTGAGAATGGGATTTTATTTCAAGTTACTTGTAGCAACATCAAAGGTCTTTACTAGGAAGTAAGCTGGCATTGATAGGAAGTAATGGGGTTATGGTGATAGGCATGTATGCGAGGGTACATTGCTAGTGCTACTAAGGTCTTTAGCATTCTTTCAGTTGTTTTGTTGTTATGTGTTACATGTTAGTAGTTTTTGTTTTTGGTAATTCGGTAAGTGAACTCCAGCGGCATGTGAAAACATAGGAGTATGGTTAGTTTTGTGAAACCTATTGCATTGCTGTGGAAAGGGATAGTAACAACCTTGAATTGCTGTTGATTTAAAGCATTCGAAGGGGTGATAACTTTTGCTTCAATCAGTGACTGCATGTAAGTGTATTAGAAAAAGCTGGATTCTGGTTGCAGGTTACACGGCATCTTTTGAATTGGAAGAAATCAAAGTGAAGGTTGGTAGCCATAGGAGGTGGGCAACAAAAGAAACATCACTGTAAATAAAGAGAAATCTGCATAACTCATTTGTTAGTGATGATGTAAACGTGGACGACATTTTCAGAGACTGATTAACTAGACAAGAATGCATCCATGTACGATTGATGTAACACCAACAAAGGCCAAGGCAGTGAAAATGGTCTGAAATGAGATGGAATGAAAACCGTTGATAATGGCCTATTGGAAAAGAGGTGATTGCTAGATGAGTTGAAGGAGCTT
Organism: Litchi chinensis; assembly: GCA_019925255.1. Classification (NCBI taxonomy): domain Eukaryota; kingdom Viridiplantae; phylum Streptophyta; class Magnoliopsida; order Sapindales; family Sapindaceae; genus Litchi; species Litchi chinensis. Next base: position 1,324,080 of record CM034464.1, on the reverse strand, counting down.
GAACAATGAGATGATGTCTGAAAAGATCAAGATAGCATAGAGATATTGATCATTAAGTTGAGAAAGTATAGAGCTGTATGAAATTTTTATGGCGAGAAATTTTTATATACTGACTGCAACTAGTTTGTTAAGTTGCGGTTAGTTAGAAGCTAAGCTTTAAAACTTATGATTGACATTAGATGGTAGTATCACAAACGCTGGCTCATGCAAAGCATTAATGAACCGGTCACTTTGCATGGTACCTTTGTATGTGTGCTTAGTATAGTAGATCATCTCTGTGATTCAAGTTGGTGATCTTGTCGCTGCATGTGTGCTTATCTATCTTGGATCTGTTGTATCGTCGAATCCTCAGCTCGAAATGGATCATTCATGATCCTGCTACAGCTTCAGGTGGTGATTACTGAGAGACCAATTGGCAAAGAAAATATTTTTACTGATTGTCAGAGCCGCTGGTGGTTGCTTAAGAGGTTTTGCTTTGTATTTAATGATGGAGTTATTTTATTTTTTGTGTGCTACAGTGAAAACCTTCTGATTGTTATCACTTGTTGTTTGGTGCATTATGTGGTAAAGTTGCCTGCATAAAGATTTTGAATAACTAGAGAACACTGAACAATGTGCAAATGTCCAATTTTGCAATACCTTCTCTCTCTGTTAATTGACATTTGACGGTTTAGCTAAAATTGAGTGTATGATGTCAAAAATGCTAAAGCTACTTATCTGAGATTGAGCTTAAGGATGATGAAGACATAAACTTCTTGTAGGCAAAAAAAATTGTTATGGAGATTCAAATACTATAGTTAGGGACTGGAAGAATAACAACTTTATGTTCTGTATAATAGTTGGCTTCTTACTCTGAGCATTGCTATGTTATTTTGTAGAACTTTGACAAATCCGTTTACTTTCAATTACATTTTGTGCATAATGCAATTATAAATTTATCATTCATCTTGCCAACTAAATTATGTATTCATTAGTTTGAATAAATTGTTTTAGATCCAGTAGTTTCTGATGGAGGACTATGCTGGCATTTCTCTAAATGTCTGTTTGTATTTTCTTCTGCAGTTGATATCATTTCAGCTATTGAATTTGATAAATCTGGTGACCATCTTGCTACTGGTGACCGTGGAGGCCGGGTAGTTCTCTTCGAGCGGACAGATTCAAAGGATGTAAGTTCTTTCTACCTTTTCTTGTCTCATTCTTTGAATCTGATTATCTTATATTACTTTAACGTCCGTTTTTTTCTTACTAAAAGAATGTATTTTATATGTTGTAATGTGTAGCATGGAGGATCGAGAAGGGATCTAGAAAGAATGGATTATCCAATAAGGCATCCTGAGTTTCGGTACAAAACTGAGTTTCAGAGCCATGAACCTGAGGTATTCTTGTCAGCAACATACTGTCACTTTTCATGTCTAGCCTCTTTTATGTCATTAGACGTAATAGTCTGTGCTCATACTGTCTCCTTATTTCCCTTATCTTAGTTTGACTATCTCAAGAGTCTGGAAATAGAGGAGAAAATCAACAAAATCAGATGGTGCCAAACAGCCAATGGTGCACTGTTTCTTCTTTCTACTAATGATAAAACCATTAAGTTTTGGAAGGTAAGGAAGATTTTGTTATAGCAATGTATAACAACTTTCTTATTTTTTCTACTCTCTTTCCTTTTATGTATATACATTTTTCTCCTTTTTCTCGGTTTGCTTGTATATTTTACTCAGCATCACTAATACACCATCACTTGCCTTTATTAATTAGTGGAATCTAACATCTCTAATTGCCCTATTCTACGGTATACTATGTAATAACTAAGATGTGATCATTTTACTTCTAGATCTATTTTGAGGACATTTCATCTATGGACTACCTGTTATGGAGAGTTGTTAGGGAATGCAATTATGTATTTCTCAGTTGTGTTCCAGTTTGAAGTATGTTGCATTGAAGATCGTATGTTGGATGGGGTGTCCATATCCTTATTGCATGATTCATTGCTTATATTGTTGGGAATGTAATATTATGCACATGATTCGTTGCTTATATTGTAGATAGCTTTTTCCTACACCTACTGAAATATTTATTCACTGTCTGAGAGTTGAACAGGTACAAGAAAAGAAGGTCAAGAAAATTTCTGACATGAATATGGATCCCTCCAAAGCTGTAGGAAATGGCAGTGTTGCTAGTTCGAGTAATTCTGCTAATCCTAAATCCTACCTTGCAAATGGTGGATGCCTGGAACGTTCATATAATTATCTGAGCAATGACTTCTCCTTCCCACCAGGGGGCATTCCATCACTTCGTTTGCCTACGGTAGTTGTACTTAATCTGATCTATTGATATCATCATATGTAAAATTGGCATAAACTTTAGCACTTCCAAATATTCCACAATTTAATGGGAGAATAATGTTTCTAATACTGTAATACCTCGATAAACATAGTAGTAAGAAAACTAAGTAAAGCTCAAGAAAAAGGCTTATTGGATCATGAGGACTTCAGTGAAGCCTTTCCTTGTTTTATGGAAAATATTAACTTGTGCCTGTAGAAAGTGAATAAAAAAGATATATTAAGGCACTCAAATCTATGTATTGATGTATTGAAAGAATAAATTTGAGTTGTTAATGTAAGTGTTGGGTTGTTATTATGTGCCCTTAGGGAATACGTTAACATGACCATATTTATTAGTTTTAGGTTATCGTAGGTGTGGCTAACGTGATTAATTTTGAGTTTAAATCGCCTAGAACAAGCCACTATTTGCTCCTTTGCTTGGATAATTTGTTTCTTGGTACCTCAAGTCCCTGGTCTCTGTGTCTCTCTCTATCGGCTATTGCTGTTGTCATTGTCTTTTAGTAATCATTTGTTTCCTTAAGTTATTAAAGTGTTTGTCTGATCTTATACAAAAACACTAATACTTAAATTTGTTGTTCAGGTAACTAGCCATGAGACTAGCCTAGTGGCTAGATGTCGAAGGGTATATGCCCATGCTCATGATTATCATATCAATTCTATTTCCAACAATAGGTGATTTTGCATTTCATATACTGAAATTCTTACTTCTATCTTTCAGCTTTTATCTCTTTCTGTCTTAGCATATATGCTTTGTTTGTGGATATCATATTAACTTCAGTAGGCATTATGGTTTTCGGAGTTTATATCTGTGCTTCGTTTCTTGCTTGTGGGCATCTACTCAAGTGGTATGCGGTGGGCCTCCGTTGCTATAGTTCTTAAATTCAGATCTTAATTATGAAAATTGAAAGTATTCCAAGTAGGAAAAAAACAAGGTAACAAAAAAAGAAGATAGAAATGAAATTTTCATTCTTTTCTTTTCCTCTAAATAATACTAAATTTTTCATGACACGATATCCTCGAAGGCTAGAAGTGATGATGAGCTACAGTTTTTTAGGGTTTTTGTGTAATTTATGTTATAAATAGTTATCCACCAGCAACATGGTGTTGTTCCACATTGTTATATAATAGTTTGTTTGTTCCTGGTCTTTATGACACCTATGACTATCTGCTAAAAGGTTTATGAATCAAGGATAATACATTTACTGCCTCTTTTTTATATATGCTTTTAGTGGGACCCCACATTATAATGGTGAAAGTAGTGTTTATATCTTCAAGATAAAAAGGTTTATGGAGAAAACTTTGTACTTTTTAGCTATTGATGCTAGCCAGGTTCAGTGGCTGAGGTTGTATGTCAGGTTCTTTTTTACCGCTTGGTTCTTTAGGATATAAAATTTTTGCTATTACAATGTGGTGATTTGTCTTTTCTTAGGTTTCAGTATGTGCTTTGTGATATTTACTTTGCTCTCTTCATTGGCTTTGGTTTTCATGATTTTACTGATCCTCTCTCGTATCTTCAGTGATGGTGAAACATTTATATCTGCTGATGATCTTCGCATTAATCTTTGGAATTTGGAAATTAGCAATCAAAGCTTTAATATTGTTGATGTGAAACCTGCAAATATGGAGGATCTAACTGGTAAGCTGCCTACTATCCTGGTAATTAGGGCAGCATTTTCTTCTGTTTAGGGGCTCTTGCCTGATGAAGTTTGCTTTCTGGTATTTGGTTTTTTGTTGGATTTTGTATTCTTATATTGTGCCTCTGTGTGTGCTTCTGTCTCTCTCTATCAGTACATGTTGTTGGATATCATATCTACTAATCTTTCCATCCTTCTTGCAAACTTCTTTGGCCATTTTCGTAGATATGCAAAACAGTGTTATAATAATTTATTTATTTATTTGGTAATTATTTGTTGTTTAACGATGTCTTCTTTAAGCCACATTTTATGTATCCTTGCAGAGGTGATAACATCAGCTGAATTCCACCCCACGCATTGTAATATGTTAGCATATAGCAGTTCAAAAGGTTCAGTACGCCTTATTGATTTGCGGCAATCAGCTTTATGTGATTCTCATGCTAAATTGTAAGTATTTTGGTTGGCCTTGTTTATTTTTAAGTTATCTAGGATAGTTTGGGAAAGTAAAACTAGATATGCTAATGGCTTGAAGACAATCCAGCATTGGTTTTGTTATGTGCTGCAGTGCTGGGATGCTAAGGAAGTTTATTGCCAATATTCTTTATGTACTAACCTGTAATCTTTGTGTACTCAGGTTTGAGGAAATGGAGGCACCTGGTTCTAGATCATTTTTCACAGAAATAATTGCCTCGATTTCAGATATTAAATTTGCCAAGGATGGAAGATATATACTAAGTCGCGATTACATGACTCTTAAGGTAGGTGATTGTTCTGTATGTATTGACTTGTGGTTCATAATGGCAAATAATTTACAATTACATTCATTGGTGGGTATAAATTACATGTCGAATGCAAATTATTCAAGCACTTTTTAACTCTTCTGTTAATGAATATCTTAGCTTAGATGAATTTCAGGTACATCCAGTGGTTTTCTGCTTTGTCTCAGCAGTGCCTATATAATCTATACTGATCAAAATTCTTTTATACGTTTTTTTCCTAATATTCCTCTCCATGCTACATTCACATATTTTTTGGTGCTAGTTACAGCATAAGCTAGTGGATGTTTGAATTTTGGTTGGATTGTGCTTATAACATTAGTCCATTACTTGGTTGTCAGTTGTGGGATATTAACATGGATTCACGTCCAGTTGCAACCTTCCCAGTTCATGAATATTTGAGACCTAAGGTGAGGCTTTGATCTTCTGAGAAAATCAAAACCGATACTTCGCTTTTTTCTTGTGTCTAAGCTAATTCAATCTTTTGGTTGTATGCAGCTTTGTGATTTATATGAAAATGATTCAATCTTTGATAAATTTGAGTGTTGCCTAAGTGGCGATGGATTGCGTGTAGCAACTGGCTCTTACAGGTCTGCTTTGTGCTTATGTTCACTGTTTCATTGTCATCATTTTGTCAAATACTTATTTTCTTAATATATATATATATATATATATATTTAAAGTTGTAGTACTCAAATGCCTATTTATCCTGAACCCTGGTATGAGTTAGACTTGATCTCTTATGTAACAAAAATTTTCATACCAACTAATGTAGGTAGTACACACAATGTCACTGTCATTGTAATTCTTTGGCATGATTTTTATATTATATTTTATGTGATCCCAGCAATCTATTCCGTGTGTTTGGTTGTGCCCCGGGAAGTACCGAGGCAACAACTTTGGAGGCCAGCAAAAATCCAATGAGGTAATTTTAGATATGAATGTGATGGCACAATCTTGATTTATGCAATAATTCTAGTTGATATAACTGCTATAATGCTGTTGCCAGGAGGCAAGTTCAAACCCCTTCAAGGCCTTCCAGATCTCTTAGCAGTATAACACGTGTTGTGAGACGGGGTCAGTGCTTTCTTGTCTTGGCCTCAACTTTTGATAGTTTCTATTGGAATTTGGACCAAAGTTTACAAGAATGTAGTGCATATCTTTATCTCTTATACATGCAGATTTTTTTTTTTTGGGGACTGGAATGTAATTTTCTCTTCATTGGGGTATCTTTAACAGGAGCAGCAGACTCCCCTGGAGTTGACGCAAATGGAAATTCATTCGATTTCACGACAAAATTGCTGCACTTAGCATGGCACCCAACTGAAAATTCAATCGCTTGTGCTGCTTCGAACAGCTTGTATATGTACTATGCATAAAGATGGTGCAAGAAGATACATTACTTGCTTGGTTAACTGTTTTTGGGTTGCAGTTGGAGAAGGCTTCTTCTTTCCCACCAACCGTCAATTGGAGGCTACATGAGATCTAACTCTTCCAAGTGCCCCTTAAATCTGTAGCACATGCTATAGTATGAAGGTCCCACAGATGGCTGTCGCATAATCCACGAGGAAGCTACCTGATTTTTGTTCCCGGGTGGGCAGCTTGATTCTCTCTTTATCTCTTCCTTCCCCTCTTCCCCAATTCCCCCCACCCCATCCATCCCTCCTTTCCCCCCAACCCCCCCCTTTCACTTTTCTGTTTTACGTATCTTCTACTAAAATAGAAGGTACCGTTATGTCTTAAAATTGTGTTGGGTCGAAATCAAGAAGCAAAAGAGAAAAAAAAAAAAAAATCAAAAAAGTATTGATTGTAGCTCTCCTACAACAAAAACTAAAAAGGATGTTCGATATTTGCCACTAGGTTCTAAGGTAAATGTAGTTTCTTTTTCCCCTTTATCCTTTGCTCAAAAAAATCTTTGGTGGGAAGGAGCTCTGTTGAAAACTTGCAGTGCATCATTTTTTTATTGATTCTTTTGTCATGTTTGGAACTTGACTCACCCTCCCTTTTAGTTCTAAGATAAAAGAAATTGTAGTAGCTTTCTTTTTTTGTTTTGCTTTTGCTTATTCTTTATGTCACTAGGTTTGCCAAGTGATTTTCTGACTCAAAATTTCCAGGCTTCCGGTTTTCGTGGGACGATTCCAGGACTAAGATAAATGCTTCTGTTGTTGCTTTTTCTTCTTCTCTATTCTTTCTTGTCACAAACATTTTCCTGGAAAAATTTCTGTAGATTGCTTCTGTATCTTGTAATCCTCCTTTTGGTTCTGTGGTTATCTTTTTTTTTTTTTTTACTTTCAATAGTAGTACTTTTTTTTTCTCTCTTTTAGCTTATTTTTTCACATCATAAGAAAATAATAGTTGTGTTATTCTTTTTTTTTTTTTTTTTTTTTTTTTGGCTTTTTATACATTTGATGCTCTTCAAAACGATGCCCAAATAGTCTACTCAAATGGAATACATGCTGTTGACATGGTGGTTGTGTGACTATTTGATAATCTAGGGTGGAGCAATCATGTCTCAGCTAATGAGAGTATGGTTCAACAGATTCAATGGATAGCACGAGTTAAACAATCTTAGCAAAAGTGGATCATATAAACATCACGAGCTGAACCTAAACGAATCTGTTTTATCTGCCTAACACTCACAGTTGTAGAACCGATTGGATTTGAGTCAAGTCCAACATACTGTTATTGGTATTAAGATCCAACCTCAATATGATACTATATAATTTAACCAAGTTATTAGCACCAAGTAACTTGACCATTTTATAATTGAGTAGTGGTATGCAATCTAAAAAGGAAAGAAAGTTCAGAAAGTTAATCCCAATGATGTAGCAATTTATTCAAAGAGTGATGCTACAATGTCCAAAAAGTTATCAAATTTTCTCTGGTCCAATTCGTCCCAATAATGTATATTTATTTACTATCATCACATCATTGGTTAGTGGTTACAATATAAAACATACTGAAAACACAAAATTATCATTTATTATTTTAAACTGGTGGAGGTTGAATAGTGACAATTATAAGATTTAATTCAAACCCTTTCATATTTTATACTACCCTAATACTGATTAACATAATATTCTTACTGAAAAACAAAATAAATATTTTATCAGGTTTTTTTTATTAACATATAAACAAAAATTCCAATTCTAAAATTATGAAAACATAACAAAAAAAAATGTACCACTTTATTCTGTCATCAACGCTTTCAATCGAAAGCCCATGAATTTTCTCTTCGAATTTCTTCTTCTTCTTCGGGAGTGAAATCATTCTTGATATTAAACATCCGGCGAATCTGATCAGGCGATTTTCCTTTGATCATATCTGCCACCTTTTGGCAACAACAGTCCAGCAAGTCCTTCACGTTCAAATAGTTGGCGGCCAAGATTACATCATGGAGGTCATCCAGCTGCTTGGCCAGAGCGTCCATGAATTCCGTCTCCCACTTTTCGGTCAGCTTTATCTCCTTCTCCTTGCCATCTTCATGGTTGTTGCACCATTCGAGAACCATTGAGAGTACCTTGGCAGTCACGTTATGGAGTGGAATAGCGTCCTCAGTGCAGCCATCTTCCACCATCTGTTTCACTACTCCTGACTGCACCGCCACAGTTTCTTTCACTTCGAAGAGCTCTCCATCGGAGGATTTCAGCAACAAAACCCTAGTAGGGTTGACGTCCGCGGAGGAGGGTGGGGTTGACATGTTTGAACTGCAAAAAGAAAAAGAAACTTAAAAAAGTGGGGATGGGGAGGTTTCGGAGGATGAAAGAGAGTTATAATGATGAATTGTGATGAGTGAAAGATTTGAAGGAGAAAAGGGTGTATATATATGGATATAGTGAATTGAATTTGAGAAGGAGATGGATTCTTGTTTGAGAAGGAAATATCTTTTTAAATGGAAGAGGTGTTTGTGCACGTAGTTTCTATCTTTTCCCTGTACTTATAGGATGGGGATTTTGAAAACAAAATGATTTCTTTTCTAAACAGGAAATGACGTAAAGGTTATAAATGTAAAATTGGTTCCAAATTCACCTGTGATAATAACACATCAATTTTTACTTGTTAAAATCGGTTAGTAATAATACAATTTAATTTTACTTCCCCAAATAATATATATATACACAATTGAATTTGTTGTGTATTTTCTCTTTGTTTTAATGAGACTTAAAATATTATGGTCATGTTATTGTATTTTGATTATATAAAAATTATTTTAGTATTTTTTTAGAGGTTTTAACAAAGATTGATCGTTGATCAACGGATTAACTGTTGATCGAAGATCAAACCGAATACTTTTTGATAACCGAGTATTCGCTATTTATTGGGTAGCTGATTGAGTAGCGGGGAAAACAAGTTCTAGTATGTTGTATGTAGACCATAAAAAAATTAATAATTGGGGTCTATTTTGTGCACAAAATATTTCTTTGAACAACTGAATCCTCCACATTCCCACATTGTCATGATCGAGTGGAGAAAATCGTGCTCAGAAATATCCACCCATTTAAATTACAGTTTCCGATTCGATGGCCAGAATACAAGTACGAAACTATTGCTGGATGCGAAAGGGCCAATGATAATACTTAAAACATTTTAATATTTTGTAATTGAAAATTTTTTTGACAGTTTCGTGGGACAAGGAATAATGTAAATGCCTTTTTTTTTTTTTTTGAGGCTGATGCTTTCGTTTTTTTTTTTTTTTTTTAAGAGAAACTGGTGCTTTTGTTGTTTGCTCTTCTTCTCTGTTTTTGATTGTCACAACATTTTAATTGGTAAGTGTCCATAGATTGCTGTACCTAATTGTAATCTTTTTTAGTTACATACCACTAAAAGTATAGTGTGAAGTTTTGAATTAGGATAAAAAAATATCAAAATAAGTTATTTTTAGAATAAAAAAATAAGTTAAGTTATTTTTAGGATAAAAAAATAAGTTCTTCTCAGTGTTTCCTCTAAAGCTGGGGTTTTAAGAGTTAAATCCAGAGTTTTTCTGAATCTATCCCTTAAAACCCAAAATATTGCACAACTTGAATCTTTTTCAAGGTGTTGATCACTTCTCTCTTTTTAATATTCTCCTCTTTGGTTATTCTAGGAGATTTTGGGGTTTTTAAGGGTTAGATTTGGATGATATCTAGATCTAGAATTTAAAAGCCATTTTGTTTTGTAGGTGTGGAGGCTGGTGTTTGTGTTCTAGGAGAACATTAGCAGCCATCTCTAGCCTCCTTAATGACCAAAGGTGTTGACAAATCCTGAATCTTCTTATGGATATGGTGGAACGTACTAGGTTCTCCATCAATGTTTTGGTGGCTATTTCCATTCCTTTGAAGATTTGTAGGTTGCAAATCTTATGAAGATGTCGGCTTTGGTATAAGTTGGTTGATTATATAGACTTATTTTGGGTTAATGCTGATTTTCTCCTTATTTTAGTGTTTTGTGGTTTATTTTGTGTCTTACCTTTTATGTGTATAAGTTGGATTTAGAGGTGATATGCCATTTTCCATGTTTTGGAACCGTTTGGCATTCTATCTAGCCATTTGTGCTTCCTTCTCTTTGAAGATTGCTCTGGATGTTAATGGGCTTAACTTATGTTGATCGAAAATGGATTGTTGATACTGATCACTAGTAGAGAATGTCTTCCTTACACAATGCATTAGGAGTTGGCAAAAGATTTTCTCAGCACGATATGCAAGATGTTATTTGCCACATATATATTTTTTTTGGTTATTAGTATACAAGCCGTTGATTCCACAAAATAATACTTTTTTTTTTTTTTTTGTTTAAGTTAACACTAGACAGATTAAGATTCTATTGAACTAGTCAACTTTAATTAAAGACAACAAATCTATCAGCATATTTTTAAATACAAGCTTTCTCCTCCGTCTTTACTATTATTATTATTTTATATAAGGTAGATGCATGTCCAACTTTTGATTCATTCATTCTTTATCATTAGATTAAAATAAATAGACTGATGCATATCAAAGTCGTCAAACCTTCCATATTTTACGCTACCATCCAACTTTTTAACATAATTCTCACTAAATAATTAAAAATATCATTATATTTTATAAAAATAAAAACATATAAATTAAAAGGGACCGGAAAACATAAAATTATCTATGTCTTTTATTAACTAACAATTAAACCCTTTTGAAATAAAAATAAATAAATAAACCAAACTTCCAATTCAAAATTATAAGAACATAATCTTTGTAGTATATTTCACTCGAAAGCCCATGAATTTTCTCTTCGAATTTCTTCTTCTTCTTCAGGAGTGAAATCATTCTTGATATTAAAAGTCCGGCGAATCTCATCGGGCGATTTTCCTTTGATCATATCTGCCACCTTTTGGCAACAACAATCCAGCAGAGCCTTCACGTTCAAATAGTTGGCGACCGACATCATATCATGGAGGTCATCCAGCTGCTTGGCCAGAGCGTCCATGAATTCCGTCTCCCACTTTTTGATCAGCTCCATCTCCGTCTCCTTGCCATCTTCATGGTTGTTGCACCATTCAAGAACCATTGAGAGCACCTTATCAGTCACGTTATGGAGTGGAATTGCGTCCTCAGTGCAGCCATCTTCCACAATCTATTTCACTACTCCTGACTGCACCGCCACCGTTTCTTTCACTTGGAAGAGCTCCCCATCTAACGATTTCAGCGTCAAAACCCTTGTGGGGTTGACGTCAGTGGTGGAGCAAGAGGATGAAGTCGACATTATTTGAATTAAAAACTGAAAGAGAAAGTTGAAAATCTTGAAAGCAGGAAGCTAGGGAGGTCTCCGGAGGATTGACAGAGAGAGTTGTTGTGAACTATTTGGAGGAGAAGAGGGGTGTATATGTAGTGGGAGTGAACTTAATCCAACGAGGACATGGATTCCTGCTTTCAAAGGGTTTCTAAAACGGAGAAGGAATGCGTTTGGTTGTTGAGAACAAATTGTGTTCTAATGTGATTTAGCTTCTTCTTTTGCTTGTCTAAAGCAATCCGATTTTGAAAAAACAAAATAATTCTTTTTGTTTTAGGAAATCTGCCAAATTTGTTTCTCTTGTGTATGGAAATAGCTGCAACTTATTGATACATTAGTTTTGGAATTTGCAAATTTTTTTCTCATTCGAGTGTTTCAAAACTCGATCGAGTCGGCCGAGTTCTCACCTAGTCAACTCGAATCAGCATTATGCAGATCCAAGAACCTCCAGATCAGGGTTCTGCTTGCCAGGTGAGTGCTCTGATCTGCTTTTGGTTTCTTTTTCTGTTTTAGGTGCTTGTAGAACATAAAGAAAAACTATAGATTACAAACAAATTTATATATGTATATATATATATATTTGAATAAATTACAAACACATTAATACGGATTTTGTAACTTTTTCATGACTTTGAGGAAAAAAAATGATTGTTTTGTATAGTCAATATTATGAATAATATTAATGTGCATTATGGATTTAAAAGGGAAATATTAATACGTATTATGAAAAAGTTACAGAATCCCTATTTATGTGTTTGTAACTTTAGTATGTATTATGAATAATAAGTTACAAACAAATTAATATGTATTATGAAAATGTTATGAATAATATGTACTAATGATAAACACAAATCTATTGATATGTACAAATTATATGTATTAAAGGGATTTTTTGAGGAAGCATCGGTTTACACTCTCGAATTTCAAAAATAATAATTTTTCTTATTGCTGTCTCGCAATTATTAATGTTTGTAGTAGAGGATAATTACACACTCATATTAATGTTTTGTGGCCATATGATTACATTTTGACTTTGCAAAAAAAAAAAAAAAAAAAAAAAAAAATTCATTATTAGTTTGACCATGTTTAACCGTCAGTCAATCGGTTATATACCAAATGAGACTAAATTAAGTTAATGGACATATTGCATAATTATTCATCCTTAAATTTATCTATTATAATCCTATATTGAGATCTATTATAATCCTATATTGAGTGTAATTTTGAAAGATACTAGTTGTGAGCTGATTTTACATTTAAAATCATACATGACTGTATATGTAATAGAAATTTATTTAACTCACTCAGCAAAAACATTCATTTTCTTTTATTTTCTTTCAAGGGCCAATTCATTGAACCTATTAAATGTTGATGATCTCATGGACTGAGTGTGTGATGGGTCCCCTTGGGCCCTGTTGTTTGGGCCGATTTGTTGTGTTGTCGAGATAATGCATGAATCATATTACAAGAGTATCCAGAAGTTTCTTGATTACAAAGAATGTAAATTTGTAACACCAATCAGTGGGTCATACTGCCTTATTGCACCCATTAAGGGTTTTCTTTTTATTAATGAGAACGATGTAACGACTCCAATTTGAAACTTTGTCAGACGGAGTAAGGTTATTATATGCGATATAACGACTTCAATATGAAACTTCGTCGGATTTAATACTCTATTATTTTTTGGAAAGGAAATGTTCTTTATTATTAAATCATATTGGGTAAGATCATTAAAAATTAAGTTTAATCGTTGAATTATTTTTAGCATAATCAAAAACACTTTTGAATGCCTCAAAGAAGTCCCTTTTGTTATCTTTTGAAATGCTTGATAAATATTTTAAAATCAATGATGCGATTTGAACTCACGACTTTTCTTATATAAGTATAAGAGATTTATCACTCAGCTGTTCTCTTTTGTTCACATAAAACAATATATTTTTTATACCCATTATAAATTCAGAAAACATTTTATTTTTTAAAACAAACAGAAAATAAAATCCAATAATTTCATTCTTGATCTGCCAATAAACCGTACTATTTTCACTGCACATAATTTCTCAAACTCTCCATTCTTGCTTGTTCAAAACAAGAAGCCGTAAACCCCTACAATAATTATCACCGATTATCTAAACACCTATAACAAAAAATAAAATCAATAAATTACCCCCAAAAACAGGCAAATAAATTGAAAAACAAGTCAAAATTACACCTTCCTCGGTAGGTTGGTTACTAGTGAATCCACTTTCTCTCTTATAACTCCCTCAAAAGAAGGCTTAATATTTATTATTATCAGTTCATTTTTCTCATCTACCTTCACACTTCACATACTCTTCAATAGTCTAAGTAAAAATTAATCAAGATAAGGTACTTTTATTTAATTTTAAGTTTCACTTCAATTATCTGCAATTCATTCTTATACATTCGACATATTTTCTTATTATTGACCAATTCTTTCTATTCTGCTTAATTTAGATATGTTATAGTTGTTTACTTCATGTGTTTTAGCAATTAAACAATAATTTTAAAGATTTTTTTTTAATGCATAATATATTGAATCTGGTAATAAAAATTAATGGCTTCATCACAATTTCTATTCTTGAATAATATAGCTAGGTTAATTTTCGAAGCGGATCAATGGCGGCATCCAAGTTGTTTCAGGTGCAAGCAAAGGCAGCTCAAGCTTCACAAGTAATGGCCAAAAATGGAGGCTCTTATATCAAGCAATTGTTGGAGAAGAACAAGGATTATATCCAGGACCCAGCCAGTGTAGAGACTTGTCAATTACTGGCTAAACAATTGTTCTACACTCGACTTGCCAGGTTCACATTAATTTCTCTTTGCTTCAATTTACATTTTCTTCATTTCGTCATCATGACTTTTTGCGTAGACAATTATTAGTTACTCAATTATTTTATTCAACTGTATCGTAATTATAATTATTAGTTTTGCCTTTTTACTTAATGAAAGGATATTTGAATTTGGGCCTCAGGAAAGTATAATTTTATGACTTCATTTTAGATTTCAGATTAAAGTTTGTCGATAGAGACTGATCAAATACGTTGCATTTAGAATATTATTGTAATATTTAGTAGTTAAGTAGTAGTAGTTGATCCTTCAGCTGCAAATCTATACTTTTGATTTGGGAGAATTTCATTACGGTCCCTATATTTTTTAAAAACTTCTCATTTTTAAATATAAATTCGTTTATAACTTTGATGGTCCTTTATTTTTAAAAAACTCGTCAAATTAGTTCCTATGATATCATCTTTAACAGTCAACGTTAAATCAAAATAATAAAAGACTGTTTTGCCCTTAACTTTATATACATATGTTAAATGACGTGCTTATCCTATTAAAAATTTTAGAATTACAATTTGACTTGAATTCTTTAGGATGAAAATACCCTTCATATATATAAATTAAAAAATTAATATAATATATATACTTTTAATTTAATTTAATTAAAAAACCAAAAAAAAAAAAAATCCTTCATCTTCCCCATCTCCAATTTCATCTTCTACATTCATCAAAATCATCATCTGCATCATTTTTATCAAACCAACATCACCCAAATTAAACCAAACATTTCCCAAAAAAAAAAAAAAAAAAAAAAAAAAGCAAATTTTTTTTTTTAAAAAAAATTGGAGATGGCATCACCATCTTTAATCAGGCTCCACTGTCGGAGACCAATCTCTGACAATGGAGACACTCTGGTCTCCATCGTTAGAGATCAGATCTGGCTTCCGACGATAGAGACTAGTGTTGGTCTTCATTGTTGGAGACCAGTCTGGTTGGTCTCCAATGATGGTGACCAACTGGTCTCCATTACCGCGGTGGAGATGCTTCTCCATCGCATCTCTGACGATGGAGACTATTTGGTCTCCATTGCGGGAGACCTGGTCTCCTTTTTGGTTTCCATGGGAGACCCCTTCCATGGAGATCGGTTTTTTTTTTTTAATTAAATTAAATTAAAAGTATATATATTATATTAATTTTTTAATTTATATATATGAAGAACATTTTTGCCATAAAGAATTCAATTTAAATTGTAATTTTAAAACTTTTAAAAAGGTAAACACGTCATTTTAACATGTGCATGTAAAGTTAAGGACAAAACAGTCTTTTATTATTTTGACTTGATGTTGACTGTTAAAGATGATGTCAAAGAGATTAATTTGATGAATTTTTGAAAAATACGAGGCTATAAAAACTATAAATAAATTCATATTTAAAAATGAGAAGTTTTTTAAAAACATAGAGACTCTAACAAAGTTTTCCCTTTTGATTTTATTGGTTATGTGTAAATATGTATATTTGCATTTTCTTTTTTACCTTTGCTTTCAATGAAAGGTGTTACTCGTGGTCATCGATATTTCCTTTTTACAATTTTTTTTGAAAAAAGGAAGCAAAGAGTAGGTCCTTCCTTTTTTTTTTTTTTTTTTCAATTTTTCAATTTTATTTATATTATAAATAAAAATACATGTCTTTCTGCCCGTGAAAACCTTTTGAGAATAACTCCAAGGAACAAATAAGACCACAACATAACTCTAACTTCACTCCCAAACAGACACGAGAGAGAAAGATTCAGATATAGTGAGAAAACTGCCCTTCAATAAAAAAAACTTGAACGTAATTAACCACCTATACATGAGGGGCCAAGCTGAAATAATCCATATTTCTGGATGCGGAACCTGGTTTCTGACTCTAGAGAGGCTACCAGGCGTGCTTGGTCACCATGGCAAGCATCTTGGGAGTCAAAGAGTGGGCTCTCAATCCATGCGAATCATGTGAAAACTTTTGGTTCAAGCAAGGAATTTGTTCAGCAATCGACCATGGTGGATTGGGGTCATAATTTTTTAAATGGCAAAAAAGTCAAATATTTGCAGATTTTTTTCTTTCAATTAATGAGGTCAACAAAAGAAGGTTTGACTGAAGGACTTAAGAAATACAGTTGCGTTCCCCATGACATGTCGTCTAAATTAGGCTAAAAAATTATTTTCTTTATTTGGAATATATCAAAAAGAAAATCCAAAGGTTTGGACAAATTAGAAGAGAGTAATAGAATTGACTTTGAATTTTTGTCATGAATAAATGGACAGAGCTTTCTCTCTCTGATTTGGACAAATTTCATTCATTTCTTTAAATATGGTTCAGTTGTAGGTTGTACTATTAATTTGTCCTTTTGTCGGTAGTCTTCTCCATGGAAAACGTTTTAAACATATTTATAGAAAAGTTCTTAACTACTACATGAAAGATGGATATACTTAAGACTAATTTTAGAATCACTTCCATCTATAATTAGTTGATTTTATGAACATAGAACATAGCTTTGTGATGGGTAATTAATTAAAGATAATTGTAGAAGAGTCGAATTTAAATGATATTATCTAATAACGATAAAATTCTCTAAACTTGACTCTTTTTAGATTAGAAGATAATTTAAATCTATCTAAAACAAATTAATATGACACATATGTACAAAACATGAGTAAGGATTAGATGTAAGATATATTGTACGTATTTCATGCGAGGTTGTGATTTACACAAATTTTTATCAGATGTGATAAATAATTTTGTAAACTAGGTCTTAAATGAGAAAAATATGCAAAATCATGCGTTTGATAATTCCCATACAGAATATTATCCGTGTTAATTACTTCAGTACATGTTTTATGTCAATTACAAATCATCTAAATAACTCTGCTGCTCATCATCTGCAGTATTCCGAACCGATACGAGGCGTTTCGGAAGGAAGTTGAGAGCCTTAAGAACATGTTGAAGAAGAAGGAGGAGATGAATATGGAGAATGCAAGCATGGCAGCTTTGTTTGGGTTGGAGTGCTTTGTTTTGTTCTGTGTTGGTGAGATTGTTGGAAGAGGTTTCACATTTCCAGGATACCATGTTTAATTATTTCAAATTACATGCTTTTGGTATATATGATATCAAAACCGTGGCAGTCCAATCTGATTTATATATGCAAAATTTTGTTTTTGAAACAATTTTGAAGCTGAAGAATCAGCAGAAATGTTGTCAGTGCAATACTGCAACGCTTGGTCTTGTCAGATTTTTTCGCTCATCTAATTTATGATTTTTTTATTTTTATTTTTATTTTTAATGTTGTTCTTAATTGATTTACTTATTCGATTGGGTTCAGGACTATTTTTTATATCATTAAAATTATAAGTGCTTTTAATTACTTAATAGAGCTTTTGACGGAAAAACTAGCTATACTGCAATTTGAGATTAAAATGTAGAGTTTGTCTTGGAGCTTTTAACACTCTTAAAGTAATTACTCCAACCTCAAGTAATTTTTTTTCTATGACATTAATCATTTGATTAAAAGAAACAGAAGAACTTTTTAGAATTGAGTACAAGTGCTTAAGCATGCAATTTTTTTCCTTTCTTTTACAATAATAATAATATATGTAAATCTACTTTTTTGAAGAAGTGTTCTAGAATATCTTTACACAAAACACCGCTGATAAGAAGTATTTGTATATGCTCATAATTTTGCAAGAAGTGATTTTGGCTAAAAATTATGTTGATTAACGTATGTGTGAAGATAATACACTCTAATTATTTAAAAATTAAAATTTATAATTCGCATAAATATTAAGAATCAGAATAATTTGATATACGATAATTGATCTTAATATGTGTTTTTAGGGCATATGTTAACATAAATTAAGAAGATTTAGGATTCTACCAAAGCAATGATGGAACATCATTATGGAATGATTTCACACAAGTTGAAAGTGTTGAAAAATGCATGCATTCACAAGAATTAAGATCTTAGATGTGAATGCATTGACCTTGCCTTAGAGTTGTTTTTTATTCAAAGAATCAAAGTTGCAACAGAATTAAATTGGAATTGAAATAGCCTCGCCTCCTGAGAATCTAAGAAAAAGAAGCAAAGAAGAGGTGTAGCCACCAATACCACTTGGACAATTGCTATCAATGTCAACAAGAATCCAGCAGTGAAGAATAAATTCTTTACCTAATTTGATTCTATTTGGCATCGATCCCACTTCATTTGGGGTCCTCAGAATTGAAAGTAGAATTCATTTCAGACTGAAATAATCAGCAATCAATTGTAAAACGTTGAAAATGTTGCATCAATTGTTCAGGCACGAATGAATGGCCAAATTGGATTGTAAGTGTTTCAATGTCATTTATCAGACTGGTAGTTTAACCTATATAGGTAGGGATGGAATTCAGATCCTACTTTTATATATATATATATATATAGAGAGAGAGAGAGAGAGAGAGAGAGAGAGAGGTGTGTATGTTCCTTTACATAAGCTTTATATCCACACCCTCTCTTTTTTTTTTATGAATTCTTATATGGTTTAGATTTTGTAGTAAGATTCTTATTGGGTGAATGTGGCCTAATTAAAATAGTTTTACAAAGGAACAATTATACTTGGGTTGTCATACTACTAGTAGTAAAAATCATGCGGATACCTTTTTTAATAAAAAAAATCATCCTTTTGAAATTTACCACCTTCCAAACATCATTGAACCAATACAACTTATACAAAATGATGACAACTTATACACATGCCCAACAACGTTTAGTAAATTTTATTTATCGATGGATGAATGAGATTTCGGGTAAAACAAGTCGATAACTATTCAAATTCTAAATATTGGCATAACCTAATTACTAGTTTTCGTAATTCTACCTAACTTACCAAAGCGATGATAATATTATCGTAAATTCGTAATAATTGATAATTATTGTATTGTATTCACATGTACAACCAAAATTCATTGACAAAAGTCATCGACCGACCACAGATGATTTTTTTTTTTGATATATTACGATATTTTACATCTCAAATAATACTGTCGGTCGACCACAGATGATTATAATAAAATTTTGTACCTTAAACAGGGATTGATGGGGTAAACACAAAGTGAAAAATGGATTAAAAGAAAAATGAGAATGGAGAGCGGTGAATCCGGGGAGAGATTTGGGGAGGAGGAGCACGCCATCTGAGCCGTGTCACACGCCGGAAGGACATGGAAAAGACAGGACACTTCCACGGGGAGTGAGTGAGAATGATCATGATCAATCACCACCCATCACCACCTTCTGTTCAAAGACCCTACAAAGCCATCGATGGTTGCTATCCTTCCTTTTGGTGATGGGCCCCAATGCCCCCACTCTTACTTAACGTATTTTCTATTCGAATTTGGACCCACTACCCATCCTTCACCTCTCGTGCTCTTGCCAATCACTCTATCCATCCCTCTTTTTGTTTCTTGTTATTATTACTATTGTTTTCTTCTTTGAAGAAATAATAGGAATGTTTCTCGTGTTACTACGTTGAATAATTGTCTAGATTAATCATAATCAACAATAGATAAGTTAAAAGAGTAAAAATAAAGCGAAATGCTTCCATTTATAGTTTAAATAGTTAGTGCATAAATTATATATATCTCTAATAGGAATTTGAGTTTCATCGTCTATATTTATCAGAATGTGTTTAATACAATATATTTTTTTCGTAGAAAAATAGATTTTCAAATAGTGTATAATGATTAATATCAATATATTCCAATTATCCATATTGTGAGAGTGATACCTCTTAATGTAAGAGTTAATTTTCAGATTGCATATAACATTGTTTATTATTGGTAGCTCGCAACTCTTTTTTACGAGGGTAAATATTTTTCGATGTGGGAATAAATTTTCCAACTTCATGTAATGTTTAATATTGACCTATCTCAACAAAGTTTTGGCCATTAAACTTTCAATTATATTGTAATTATTCCAAAAGAATGTATAGAGTTCCTTTCCTATTGCTAAGATAACCATGATAACCAAGTTTGTAATTCTTGATTAAGTAAATTCCGAGAGACCCTTAATCTAATATTTTGATTTGGTAACAATAAATAAATATTAGAAAAACTTAATTGGCATTTAATTTTATGAATGCAATTCAATTGTTGAGTTGTGCTAATAACATTGTCGTGTGGGTGAGTTAGTTAAAGCCTAAGTGTTTTTAAGGAATTGATTTATAAGAATACACAAAATTTAAGTAATAATGTTATAGTCATAGAAATTCTCTCCAATAAATTGTGATAAAGGTATTGTTCTTTAGTAGTAAAAGATCTTCAACAATTAAAATGATATGGCTGTTCGAAAACATAAATAAATTGATATGGAAAAAGATAAAATCATTCTTATCTCTCTTCAAAATCTTATTCCAATATTTAATTTCATGATTTTTTAATGTGAAATTAAAATAATAGAGTTAATTTTATGAATGATCAAAATATAAATTTCAAATGATTTTAAATTGTCCTGATTTTTAATTATATTTTAGTTATTTGGGTATTAGATTTGAATAATTAGTATATTAATTTATTATTTTTATTTCTAATCAGTTAAATCAAAGCTCATCAACAAGAAGTTGAGCAAATGTTTCTTTCCATTAAATCACTAATAAATGTTTAGAGATAAGTCAAAGGGCTTCGATCATCAATCAATAAATGTTATGGCTCTATCATCATTAATAGGTCGGCAACAATTTAAGACACAAGAGGACAGATCATCATTATACTGTATACAAGTATTTATATCTTGAATTTCTTGAGCTTAAACTATCTATAAATTATTGAAAAAAAAATGATATAAACAATTTTTAAATTTTCTTCAATTTTTTTTCCAAAAAAAACCTGAAATATCTTCGTAACAATAAGAATACCAAAATAATAATAATAATAATAATAATAATAATACCAATTGAAATTGCAAGATTGCATGTTTCATTTGTTATTTCTATGTCCTTTTCTTTTTATTTATTTGACAAGACTATTCCATAATGTATCTTAACTTGATTTTACACCATTTGCTAAACAACAAGATATTGCATTACCATCAAATAAAATGGATAATTTAAAAAAAAAAATCAACCTATAACATTAAAGCAGCTATAATTCACTTTACACTCTTAAAACACTTTACACACATAATTTGATTAATAATTCTCAAATAACTGTCACATTTTAAACTATTAATTTTTCTTTTTCAAAAGCCTTTTTCTAATTATCCAACAAGAACCTTGACTTGCATGGCCTTTACTTCAACTCCAAGTCCCACCTAAATTTCCATTTCACTTTTTCACTTTTATTAGCAACTAAAATTTTCCCACAAAGTCACCAAAACATAAATATTAAAAAAAAAAAAAAAAAAAAAAGCCTTCTTCAAAAAGAAAATAATAATAAAGCCCCCACATGAATGCCAACAAAAATCCACAAGCAAACAAGACAGACCAATAAAGAGCCAGATCAGGCGTTTCCACGTCAGCAATCAACCCAGTCGACTGGATTTTCAGCTCGTCAGTCTAGCAATCCCGTCCAGTGCCTTACCACTCATGGGGCTCTGCCACGTGTCAACGGTGACATTGGCTGATCGGTGACGGCAGCTTAACGCGATAATTCCTCCACTGGTCCGGACACTTGGACGGTCATGATGGCACACGTTAACAAATGGGCGGATCTGATTTGCTCACGGAAATTCGCATGATGTTCTCGCTAGGGCTCTTTTGCTTTATTTGCACGCAGGCTCTTGTCGGCTACGCGGCTTCCGGTTCAACTGTTTGGGCTTTTGTGGCTTAATTGTCGTCATTAGCTTAAATATCGGCTCAAGCTTTTTGCCAAGCTGTTGAGGTTTTGCCCTAATATATATTTTTTTCTCTATTTTTTTTTTTTTTAAATTAGTTTATGAAAGACAGAAACGTTTTTTATTATATGGGATAACTGATGTAAATGGAGAATAAAACGTGTTGCTAGTGGTGGTTGGTGAGTAACTAATTTATTCTATAACTTAATTGTCATAAAAATCTATAGATAAAGTGTTTTTTTTTGTTGGTATCTATGTTAAATTTTTTCTTATTTTATTTGTTATTTAGATGCTTTATTTTTATATATTTTTTAATTATAACATTCTACTATTTATGAAGTTCAAACATTGGGTTTTTTTTTTTTTAAAAGCAAAATTTGGGTTCTTACCTATAACATGAATTTAACATTTGAGATTTATAGTTATAAAATAACAAACAATAATATAGTTTAAATTATTAAAATTTAAAATTTAAGCTACTATCAAATACAAATATATCTTAATCAAAGAATAATGACATTTTTAAATAACAAATATACTTTGAATAGAAATGATCAATATTAAGTTATATTTTTATTTGTGACTATTAAATCAAATGGAATAACAAATTACGTCTATTGATGATATCATTTGTAATAGATACGACAAATCTAGTTATATCCACCCACATTCCACTATACAAAAGTTCCATTTTCATATTAAAAAATTCCATAAAGCATTAGTGGGTTACTTTATACTCAATCATCCCACTAATAAATTAATAATTCTATTTAAGGTTAAGAAGGACATAGCATCATAGCAGTTGACATTTGTTCTTCTTCCAAACCCATAATAAACTATCCAAACAATTTCAAACCCCATTTGACGTCTGGCCATGCTTATAAAAGGAGCCAAGAATCAGAATCATTAGTGTCTACTATTATTTTAATCAAAAGAGAATTACTTTCCAATTAATTAATTAATTAATTAAACTTTATATAACTCAAGCCTAGCCGACCCAAACCAAAAAAACAAAACCAAAAACCATATACTCCACTTGTGTGTGTGTGTCTCTCCCTCTCTCACTATTTCAAGTCTTTGAAAGTCACTCTCACGCGTAAACACAAACACAGATTTCGACACACATACACACTCTCTCTCTCTCTCTCTCTTTTATCCATTTCCTCTGCAACAACAAACGACTTTCTCTCCTTCTCCTCCTCCCTTTTCTTTTTCCATGAAACCTGAAATTTTCCTGCAAAGTTGAGCTCTTTAGTAGGATTTTCTGTCACTTCCCTTTTTGGGTTCTTTTGCTTATTTATATATAAAAAACTTCAATCTTTCACTTCTCCATGAACACTAAATCTTCTCTACCAAATCT
This sequence comes from Litchi chinensis, assembly GCA_019925255.1. Classification (NCBI taxonomy): domain Eukaryota; kingdom Viridiplantae; phylum Streptophyta; class Magnoliopsida; order Sapindales; family Sapindaceae; genus Litchi; species Litchi chinensis. Next base: position 1,300,597 of record CM034464.1, on the reverse strand, counting down.
TGTCTCTTTTATTGTCAAAAAATACATCAACCCAATTGACTAAATCTTCAAAACATGAAAAAAATTCCAAACTTTACCCAAATTTGAGTCTTTTTATTGGCAATTCAGCTCCATGAAAACTCTCACTTTCATACAAAAAATAAAAATCCAAACTTTACCATAAATCTACCAAAATTTGAGTCTTTTGTTGTCAATCTCACCAACCCAATTCACTAAGCTTTCAGGATTTCATGTTTTTGGGAATTCACTAAATTTTCAGGATTTCGCTTCATCTTCAGGAAAACTCACACTTTTGTTTAAAAAAAAAAAATCTTAACTTCGCCATAAAATTTACCAAATTTGAGTCTTTTGTTGTCAATTCCACCAACCCAGTTCACTAAATTTTCAGGATTTCAGGTTTTTTTGTTTTTGGGAATTCACTAAAGTTTCAGGATTTCAGGTTTTTTGGGTGGTTGTGTACAAATGCAAGACCCAGCAGCGACGTTTCAAGCAGTAAAGCCTCATTTTCCGGAGTTGGAGCAGCTCAAGTGTCCACGTTGTGACTCAACAAACACCAAGTTCTGCTACTACAACAACTACAACCTCTCGCAGCCACGGTATTTCTACAAGAACTACCGCCGCTACTGGACCAAAGGTGGCGCCCTCCGCAACATCCCCGTCGGCGGTGGCACCCGCAAGAACGCAACAAAGAAGAGACAGAAGCCGGATCCGAACGCGACCCGGAAAGGGAATGAGGGTGGTGCTCATTCTTCGTCAGTGTTGGCGGCGGTTGGGACGACGGTGAATCAGGAGGCGGCTTCGGGTTCTGTATGTATCGCGTCGGGTGATGACCCGGGTAGGATGTATGGGCTGGGTGTGGATCCGGATCATAAGATGTTGGATATGACTGGGAGCTTTAGCTCGCTGCTGGCCAATAATGGTGGGTTTGGGAGTGTTTTAGAGGGTTTGAATCCGACTGGGTCGGGTTTGAAAATGGGGCAAGTGGGCGGTTTCGGGGAGGCGTTTGGTTCGAATCAGAGTTTGGGTGCATTTTCGGGTCGGGGCTCCGTGTTAGAGACTCAAGGTGATCACAATGGTGGTGGTGGTGGTGGTGATGATTCAAGTTGTTGGAGTGGCAATAGTAATGGGTGGCCTGATCTTGCTATTTACACTCCAAGTTCTAATTTCCAATAAATAGAGAGTTTGGTTTTTTTTGGTCATGGTGTTGTTTTAAGTATTGTGATTTTGGTAATTAGAAAATTAAGTTAGTAAATAGAGGAGAATGATTTTACATAATATATTTTTACATAGGTAATTTTATTTTTATTTTTATTTTTATCTTTTTTTGTTTGGGTGGTTATTGTGTGGAGTTTGATTGTTATGTTTTTCATATATAAAGTTATCCCAATTTTTTTTTTTTTTAGCTTTTGCTTTTGGTTAATTGTGGGTGTGGAGAATATTAGTTTGTGTTTGTAAGACGAAAACTATGATCATTGAGTTTGGCGGCAACTCCACTTGCTCTTACTTACGAAGGAAGGGTAAGGTTCAAAGCACATTATTAAGACAACAAAATATTTTACAAAAATGTAAGTTGACCTCTTTTAATTGTAGGAGTAGTATTTCGGATTATGTATCTTAAGAAGATTACATCTACTGCTCTCGATAGTCATATTATATAATATCAAAGGGTAAAAAAAAAAGCTATCATTATCGATATATTATGTTAATGAAATAGGTGCCCTCTGTAGCTCTCTTTATATTTTTAGGTTAAATATTTTTCTAAGTTGATACTGAATTGGGTAAAGCTTTGACATAACCCGCAAAAATCAAACATTATGGTTCATATTTTTATTTTCATGCATGAGAGATAATTATTTTTATAATAAGGTGAAAAAGTTATCTATACAAGTTTTAATATGCATTTAATGAGAATTGAATTCTTAATTTTTTGAAAGATGAGAGTTAGACAATTGATTTGTATGAGACTTAATAACGATGTATTTTAATGAAGTAAACATATTTTTGTTGGAAAAGGTTCTAGTTTGAAGTTGGGTTATTATGAATAAATGTGTTGAATACGTTGTGTTGATTTATAAGTATGGCTGTATGGGATGCTTGGGGGTGGAGACTTTGAAAATTGAGATCTGGTTTGGTTGATTATCGAAAAAAAAAAAAGAAAAAAAAAAAAGACAAGGTGATGGAATGGGGGAAGGAACGGGAAATCCAAAGTGCACAGTAGAAGTTAATTTGTTCCAAATATGTCTTGCAAGGAGCAGACAATTTTCAACTTCCTTCAACCACTTGGAACTTGGATATTATTTCTTATTCCAATATGTTTCTTTCTTTTGGTCCTGTGTATTTGGCAACTTGTCATGAATCAAATGTGTTTTCTATCTTCTTTTTGACCATATGTTGTATAAAACAATTATTTCATATTTGTTAGATAATTAATTTAAGGGAAGTATCAACGTCTCTGTGTTTCTTTAACAATAATTATGAATACAGTTTTCAACTATTAAATCAAAAAGTTTCAACAATTGAAATTCAATGTCATTTATAATTTTTGAATTATGTTATTTATGTATGTTATATTCATCACTATAGATAAAAATATTGTAAAATGGTAAAAACTTGTTTCATAATTTGTTTAAGAAATTGAAAGTGGGTTGCATCCTATAATTTTATTTAATTTTTGACATTTGGGTTTGATGTAATTTATGAAGTGAAAAGTTAATGATGGGTGTCTTACTGTTTTCAAAAATAAGTTTGAGAACAAAGTCCATTATGTAGAAAGAATTATTTGACTTAAAAATGAATTACACCACGTTTGAGTTATTATGAAAGATAAAGAATGATTTTCTTACTCTTCTACAAGTTTGGACTATAATATAAATACAACTCTTTTATCTAAATAATTTTTTTTGATATATTACATACATAGATAACACAACCGAACTCACTAGATTAAGCTTATTAAGGCACGGTCCGAAATGGAAACTCTCAAAAGCGAGAGGATGACTCTCAAAGAGGGAGAAGAAGCTCATGCAAACAAGAAAAAAACTGCTAATTTTGTTTGAAAGAACAAGGGTTCAAACCATGCACTTCAGCAAAGGCAGTGCTTGTATGGTCACACCCGAGTCCCGTAAGAACCCAAAATTTTTAGGAAACATAAATGAAGTTGACACTTCAAAAGTAAAATTAGATGATTAAAAAAGTCCATAAAGCTTTAACAAATGGACTCAAATTAACCTTGGCATTGAAGATTTAAATCTCTAAGAGGACCCCAAATTAAATTCAAGATGCCTCTGTAAATAGTGGAAATCTTAATTTGGCAAGGATGGTTGAAATCAATCGAATCTGTCAACTTCTGAGAATGAATCTATTTGCGTTAAATTGATGTGATGATTTCAACCAAAATGAGTTGAATCAATCGAATGCCATGTTCTCTAATGGGCCACCACCTGTGATGGGCTCAAATTGGACCACCCTAAAACGTGTTACCAATACCATTTACAACCAACCACATGTAGGCCTGATTTGATCGCTTTGGCAAATTCAGAATCTAGGGCCCACTTAAGAATGACGTGGACCCATAGTAGGAAGATCAACTGTGGAAAACAAAAACTTCCATCAAATGTAGGTGATGCTTCATCACCATTTTCTATTTTTGTTTTATTTAATTATTTTTATTTATTGAGATAGATTTATTGCCATTTTCAAGTCATGATTTCCACATCAAAATGATAGAGAATGTATTAATAGGACAATAATAATACTAGACAACTAAATCAATAATTGGGATCTCAAATGATCGGAGAGCTTATTTATAACTGATAGTATGATATATAATCCATCACGTTATTTCAAATTTTAATATTAACATTAAATTTTAAAAATTTATCAAATTTACAATTTTAAAAGTTTACTTACATGGAGGTATTTGAATTTGATGAATTCTAAAATCTACGAGTGTTTGAACTTTAAGGCACATTTACTAATAAAAAATTTTATGAAAGGAATTGAATTGAATTATCTAATACGTGATTATAAAATCTACTAAAAACTTTTGAAATTAAATTATATGGACTCTACACACATCATGAATTAAGCTTTTGTTGGAAAGAGAACTTATTTCCCTCTTTTTCTTAATGAATCAAATTTTCTTTTTGATTTTCTTTTCAATGGATTTTATTGTCTTTTATTTTCATCTTCAATTTGTATAGGTGCCAAGTCAAAAGTTAATAGAGATTTAGGATACAAACCTCGAGCACAACAAACCTTCGGATTGGATACTGAGGCTGTGTTTACCAATGGAGAATGAATTCGGAAGGTGATCAAGTTCTATTGTAAAAGAAATAGGAGAGTAAACTTAATTCATTGGGTAGGAATGGGGAATTAAGTTCCCTTTTAGATAGGAACATAATTCTTTATTTGTGTGTAGGGCTCACGTTATTTAATTTCTAATTATTTTCATTAAACATGATAATACAAATCAAGAATTAGGTTTTTATTTCCTTATTAGGATATTTGATTGTGGAAATGCTTTGATGCTATTTTTTTAGAAAAAAAAAATTCACTGCTAAAAAGTGTTATTACCATATGTTGTTTCACTATATATTTTTTTTTTCTGCAAAATATTTACAAATATATTTATTGGATCAAATTTTATAAATTTAATTTCTCTTCTTATTTTAAAAAACATTGGCAAACATGACCTATTTTTTCCCTTAAAAGACAAGGATGTAGTTCTGTTTGTTACTGGTCCTCACAAGGGGAGCATCAACGGCAACTTGGTATTGAAGTTTTAGGGCATCCATTCAAAGCAAAATTTGCCTCTAAATCTTTGACTTAATGCTAATTGTTCTATTTTTGCCCACCCAATTGGAAGAGAAGAAAACCATGACTTTGCTTTCTCCCCCACAACTAATGCAAGTCCACGTCAATCATGATAACAATTTCCAGGGTAATTTAGGGAGGTGGATTGACCATCATGATACTGTGCTTATACTCTATATGCATTCTATAAGCTTTGCTGGTGATTTACCTAATCGTAGTTTTGAAAATTTTTAGAAAATTAAACCAACCATTATAGTGGATGTGCATGTGTCTTTTAACAAATAAAGGAACATAATTTTTTATTAGGGTAAATTTCATTTATTTCTCCGAATGTTTCCTTTTTTTTTTCAAATAATTTTTACATAAACTAGAAAAAAGTAAAATTCAAAGAAACTATCAGGCCTTTTGCGGAAGAAAAAAATCAAAATTTGTGTTGATCTAAGCTCAATGGGGAAAAGTTTTAATATATCTCGTTCACAATGTTCTTTCTATTAATATCATATTATGTGGTATAAATAATCACTCAAATTTAATTTTGTTATTTATTATACACATTCTACTATATCATGTCATTGCGCTTTCTATTGATACTCTACTACAATATGACTTTTGCACTTATAGTCTTATACTAAATTTCAATAATTACCTTTTTCTTATAAAAAAAAAACTAAATAATTTCCTAGTTAAACTTAACCATTTCTAGTTAAATATTAATAATTATACCATTGCAAAAGAAATTTGATATATACTTTTAGGTATAATATTACCCATAACTTTTTGTGTTTTTCCCACATTAATATTATCCATAATTAAAACTAGTGAAATCGTTGATTTAATAATAATATTCTTATATGATCACACCCATATCAACATTTTATGGATCCATGGTGTCCCGTTCTTTTGATCCCTAAATTGGAATACTTCAAAAAAATTAAAAATAAATAAATTTATCATAATGGAAGAGACACTCAAAAGGAATCTTTCTTAAATTGCGATATTTCCACCCCTTAAAACTGTAGATAGACCTCTTTTGTATTTACACCCTATTAAGATTTTTAAAAATTCTTATTTTATAAGTACACTCTATATATTACCAATTATGTCAATTCATTTATTTACCTTTTAAATATTATAGATAAGTAATTATAAAGATAATTAAATAAAAACACTAAAAAAGTCAAATTTATTTTTTAAGCTTGTTTGATACTCCATTTCATGTTTATGAATTTTCTATCTTATGTTTTGTGTTATTTTCACTCAAAATTATTGTATTTCACCAAAATTCTATATGTAAAACTATCAAATAAAACTAAAAATCTTCATTTTCACTCAAGCTAAGCTTTAACAAACCCAACAACATAAAACCCTTCAAATCTAGACCTCAATTTCACAATTTATAAAATCTGCAAAAATACAGTAAAAATTTCTCATCTTTGATTACCTTTTATCAAAATAAACCAAATTTCTTATTAGAATTTGAAGTTGGAGTATACAAATTTAATTATAACAATAATAATATATCTTTTAATTAAAGTGTTAATAATTTAATTTAAAGATAATATTCAAATATTAAAAATATATAAATCAAGGAGTGTACATACGATTTTAGAGGGTGGAAATGTCGCCAGACACCTTTCTTCCTCTTTCTTGATGGACCATTTGGGCTCGTTAATTACAACGCCCATATTCCAAACCCACAATTTAAGTAAGTACAACTAAAATAGGGTGCATTTTCATTAAATAAACAAAATTAAATCGTAATAAAATAAAGTATTCCTAAATTGTCTGCAAGTAAATAAGCGAAAACAAAAGCAAAATGATGTTTATACTTTGAGTAAAACGCTCTAATGAACAAATCCTTACCTTGAAACTTTAGTTTTGAACTTTATTCTCTTGTCTTTTCCAAATTGGTTTCAACTTATATACATATACATATATATATATATATATATATCTCTTTTTCCATTAGATTCTTGCTTTGTATTGTTAACATGATCAATATTCTTAAATAAATAAGAGACGTGAAATGAAATTATTGTAAGAATAAAAACAAATAACTGAGAAGAGAAAAGAATATAGAATTGCTTGGAGAACATTATATACTTTGAATAGAATCAAAGCAAACTTTTCTTCGGCTCATCATCGAATAAATGATTCCTCAGTTTTTTCCATGCACTATAAAAGCTGTATGAAAAGCACGTAACTTTGTTATCACAATATTACTACACCAAATATTTCAAATTTTCATATTTTCTTTGATCAGAAACCATCTTTGAATATGGCTGAAGTGCTTGTTTCAACAATTTTGGAGCAACTGGCTTTAATCGCTCGTCAACAGATTGCAGAAAAAGTCAAGCTGGTCGTTGGAGTTGATGAAGAAGTGCAGACACTTGCCAACAACTTTCGTGCTCTTCAGGCTGTGCTGGACGATGCTGAGAGCAAACAAGTGAAGGACAGTGCAGTAAGAGTTTGGTTAGATAACCTCAAAGACACATCCTATGATATAGACGATGTGCTGGATGAGTGGAACACAGAGATTCAGAAATTACAGATCAAAAGAGCTGAGAATGCTTCGAAGCCTCTAATTAGAAAGGTATGTTCCCTCATCTCTTTCCATGGCTTGTGCTTTGGGCAAGTTTTTAGGCGTCATGACATTGCTATTAAGATAGCGAGCCTCAATGAAAAACTAGATATCATTGTCAAGGACAAAGATAGGTTCAACTTGAAATTAAGGGAGGAACCTAGGGCACTAGAGCGTGAAATAACTACCTCTATTATTGATGTATCAGAGATTCATGGTAGAGATTCTGAAAAGGATGAACTAATGAACTTGTTGGTAAGTGAAAGTAGTAACGAGCCAACAACCCTCCGTGTCGTTTCCGTTGTGGGGATGGGAGGGATAGGAAAGACTACTCTTGCTCGACTAGCTTTCAATGACCAAATAGTAAAGGCCCATTTTGACGAAAAAATATGGGTGTGTGTGTCTGATCCTTTTGAGGAGATTAGAATTGCCAAAGCAATTCTTGAATCTTTAATAGATCGTGCACCAGATGTAAATGAATATGAGGCTGTGTTGAGAAAGATACAAGAGTCCATTGAGGACAAGAAATTTCTTCTTGTCCTTGATGATGTATGGATCGAAAGTCCTAGGAAGTTAGAACAATTAAAAAACTCTCTTAAGAGTTGTTCTAAAGGAAGTAGAATTTTGGTGACCACACGTAAAGAAAATGTTGCAGATGTTGTAGGAACCACTGACAGGATCCAACTAGGGATGTTGTCATTTGAAAAATGTTGGTCATTGTTTAGTCAAGTTTCATTACTTGAGAGTACTAGTCGTGAAGAGCATGGGAGATTAGAAGATATTGGTAAAAAAATTGTAATCAAGTGCCAAGGTTTGCCTCTTGCTGTCAAGGTTTTAGGGAGTCTCTTACGCAATAAAAGAAAAGTTAAGGAATGGCAAAGAGTATTAGATAGTGAGATATGGGAAGTAGAGGAGGCAGAAAAAGGGCTTTTCCCTCCTTTATTATTGAGCTATTATGATTTGCCCCCTACATTGAGAAAATGTTTCTCGTATTGTGCTGTATTCCCTAAGGACTATGTTATGGAGAAAGAAGAATTAATCAAGTTATGGATGGCTCAAGATTATTTAGGGGTTGATCAAAATAAAGATATGGAGTTAGTTGGTGAAAAGTGCTTTGAAAGCTTAGCAATGCGTTCATTCTTTCAAGATTTTGAAAAAAGTGAAGATGATAATAGCATAATCAGTTGCAAGATGCACGATATTGTGCATGATTTCGCACAATTTCTAACCAAGAATGAATGTTTTACTCTAGAAATTGATGATTTAGAAGAGTCTCAAGTAGTGCCTTCTTTTGGAAAGGCTCGTCATGCAATGATAATAGCTAATACAGATGCCTCAGTTTACTCCTCTATTTGTAAGGAATTCCAATTGCGTAGCTTGCTAATTGAAGATGACTGGGCTAGGACAGACCTGTTATATCAAAATCATTTGATCAGCTGACATGCTTAAGGGCATTAAATTTGAGATGTGTTCAAGTTGAAGAATGTCCAAGGGGCATAAAAGGATTGATACATCTGAGGTATCTCAACTTAAGTTTGACTCGGATAGAAGAATTGCCTGAGACTCTGTTTGAGTTATATAATCTGCAAACTTTAAATGTTGCTGGATGTCGGAATCTGAGTAAACTGCCTGAAGAGATTAGAAAATTAGTCAAGCTCAGGCATTTAATTAACTTTGAGACTCCTCTCGATCATATGCCAAAGGGAATAGAAAGACTAACTAGCTTGCGAACATTAAGCAGAGTAGTTGTGGGTGGTAAGGAGAAAGCATGTACCTTTGAATGTCTAAAAAATTTGAATCATCTTCAAGGTTCTCTTGAAATAAATATACAATAAAACTAGGGCGGATGTGGGTGAAGTTAATAATGCACAACTTCAGAATAAGAAAAACCTTCTTGGTTTGAGTTTGATTGACTTCAATTATTATAAAAAAGATGCTCTTCAAGACATACGACCCCCTCCAAATTTAGAGAAATTAGAGATTCGCTTCTTCCAAGGCAGCCCAACATCCTTAAACTGGGTGATATCTTTAAATAAGCTAAGGGAGTTAACACTCTGTGATTGGATGGATTGTGAGCTTTTGCCTCCTTTGGGTAAACTACCATTCCTTGAATCACTCATTCTATCTGACTTAACAAGTATTAGACAGGTGGGTAATGAGTTTTTAGGAATAGAAAGTAGCCACACATCGTCATCATCACCAGATACTGTCTTCCCCAAACTGAAATCTTTTCAATTTAGTCATATGTGGGAATGTGAAGAGTGGGATCAAGAGATTAGAGGGAGAGGAGAAGAGCATATTACAATCATGCCATGTCTTCGTTACTTGGAATTTATATCTGTCCCAAATTAAAGACATTGCCAGACTATCTTTTGCAATTAACCTCATTGGAGGAATTGGAGATTCTTGGTTGCCCTGTTTTAGAAAAACGTTACGGGAATGAGAAAGCGAAGGACCGGTTCAAAATCTCTCACATTCCAAAGGTTAGTTTTGAATTTGTTTTAAAACGGAGAGATGATCCTGACACAGATTATGCCGAGAGCTCCAGTTCATCAGTTGTAGCTGGTCCAAACAAGGATGGAGACACAGAGTGAGGATTATTCAGCAAAGAATAAACGGTTGACGAAATTCTTTAAAACAACTAAAACTGCCATCGTCTTGCTGGTACGTACATTCTTCTTCTCAAATCTCATTATTTAGAAGCATTTATTATCAATTATAAAGTAGTTTATTCATATATATATATATATATATATTTTTTTTTTCTTCTAACCTTGTCTTTGAAGTCCTACAGGATGATTGCATCCTATTGAAGCTGCGTGGATTTGCAACTTTTCTGTTCTCAAATCTAAAACATTTGAAGCTGGTACGATTTGAGTGTTGTATTACTTTGTTTTGTAAATAATTTTGGATTGATACTATGTTTTTGTTGCCTAAGTTATGTCAAAATTAAATAGATTATTTGACCAATTCACAGTCTCATTTTCCAAAAAAATCGTTACCAGAAGTGAAGAAGAGAGGACTTTAAACTATTTATATGGATCCCCAAAACTTCAAATTTGGTTAGTTTTACTCTCTTTCCAATTTTAATGCTCAAGTACAAAAGCATGTCACATTGTTGTTTTGACTACTGATTTACTAGACACTTGGTAACCGATGTTAAAATTTATAGTTTTGTTCTGTCACAGAGTAATGCTACTACTAATGTTCGAAGCTTCGAATATTGGCCTACAGCATAAACTTTGCTTTGAAATCAAAATATGAAGTGCTTATTGCCTGGTGAGCTTCCCCCGGATTCTGCATATTGTTTTTATTTTTTTTTTCTTTCAGCGCACTATCCCCTTTGGTGTATCAATCTTCATTTTTAATATCATGGAAAGAGGGTCTAATTAGTGGAATAGTTCTCAGATAATTATCTTAGTATTTTGTAGCATCAAATCATACATTGAGTAAATAAAAGTGGTTATCCATTATGTACAAATTCAATTTCGTGAATCCTGATTCTCTTCTAGCTTTCTCTAATAGATTAAAATTGCATTTGATTTTGTTTGTAAAAATCCTAATCCTAATTTGTTTATAATTCCATCAAAATGTCTTCGATACAATTTAATTCTTTTGTGCAGGCTATTGAATGTTGTGCCTTCTAAGTTGTAATTGAGGAGAGCATTTTCATAGATTTGGATGGATGATTAGATAGCATGTAAATGTGTAGCAGTGGATCAAATTCTGTGTAACTTAATTGGGGAGGTACCTGTATTAAAAAATCCTACTTCCATTTCGCAAACCATGTTTTAAGTGTGATTTTACTGAAAGGTATAGAGATTTCATGTGCTTTGTCAAACTAGAGTTAAAGAAAACAAGGGACCTGTAGAGCATACACGTTTGGTTGAAATTGAAAAATCATGTGAGTGAAAATCATCATTCGATATATTCTTCATTTACACTTTGAACCTTTTCTATGAAATAATTTGTTTAGTACTTAACAAATCCAAGGCTCGAGGCTTCTCGATGCAACCCTTCCTTTTTGTCAAACTTTTGTAATTGTGTCTTAACATTTTATTTTTCAATGAAATTATGTAAAATGTGTTTGAGAATGTCAGTAAAAGGATTATCCTTTGGTGTTGGATGTTTACAATGTACATTCAGATGATCTTCATAAAATGTAGGAAGCACCTCTCCAGGTATTCGTTTGTTTCTTGCTTCAATGATTTTTCTTACTAATTCTCAATTCATTAGCATTGTTTTAATTTAAATTCTCAGAGACAAATATATGTATATATATATATATATATGAAAAATGATAAATAACTTCGTCTAGAAACTAATACACAGAGGTCTAATTCAAAAAATAATGATATCAATATGATGGATTTAAGGGAGATAGGGACATGATAGATGAACTGATCATAAACACTTTGTGTGGATTGCAATCTTTTTATTTATTTGTTTATTTTTCATTATCTTTGTAGGATCTTCATCAAATGGAAGTGGAGAATCATCTGAGCGACATCTCAACTTCAGGATGGTAAAAATTCATCTTATAGTTGTTGTGTATTGCATTTGAATACAAATAAAAAAGTAGACAAAAGAAATGCGAATACTCTTACAAATGAAAATTTTATATCTAAATTTGTCTAATACAATTTTTCTCAACTTGTTCATGTGTGGGTGTGAATTAACATTTTTCATGTTTGTTTTATTATGATGGTATTATTGAGTTTATATGATGTTCGTCTCTGTTTAGACAGTAGTGTTTGGATGAAGTTGGTCTGTTTTTCATATTAGCTTGGACCTCTTCCATGCACCTAGACACTGAACCTAAAATAAATATGCTTCCATGGCAGCCCATCAACGAAAACGCTTCCTTCTATATAGTTATTTGTTCTACAATGTGCCTCAGGTGTTACATCTATTGCTAACAAGGGAACTCAATTTACTAGAATTAAAGATTTGGTTGCAGGTGCTGACCTATAAGCCAAGAGTGCTAATTTAGGATAATATGTAATTTGGATTAAGCAAGAAAATGGTCGGTTTTTTGGATTATGTGTCTGGTACTTCCACATTGGATATTTCAGTTTTAATTCATTATTCGAACTTACTCCATTAATTTTCTTCACAGGGAAATGGATTGAAATATGATGACGATAATTTTCTTTCTTAGTCAGAGGTGTCTCGAAGAGGTATGATTAACTTTTCATACTTATAAATATCCCTTTCATATATGAAATTGTTTATTTTTAGGTCCTTTTGGATGTATTTTATTCTTAAATTTCCACCAAACGCTATTATTAGTTTAAGCATGAGGTCTACAATTTTTTATGCAAGGCCTCATATTAGTTTGAGAAGGAGGCTTAAATCTGTTAAATATAAAGCCAAAAAAATAGGGATCTAACCACCTTATCCCTGCATTATTGCCATTTTTTGTTGTCTTATTAAAATAGGAACTTTAGTATGCTGAAAAGTAGGCATGTTTATGTTCAATTACTAGAAAAAATTGGAATGCTGATAAGAAGAGCTTCTTTTGACCTCAGTAGTAGATGGTAATGCATAAATGGCTGACAGACGGCTTTTCATGCAGTGGTTGTGAGCCCATTGAAGAGTACAATCCGATTACTTGCCTATTAAGTTGGGTGCGGAAAAAATCTTGATATTGTTGCTGTCCACGGAAGCCATAAGACCATTACGTCCACATTCCATTATATATCAATGATTGTGCGAGGGAAAAAAATTGAATGGTTAAGATGAGTGAACACTATTGACTAACAAAGCCTCTTGACGGCATTGTGTTTATTATCTTTCTTCAATGATTGTTCTTGTCTCTCATAGTTGTCGTGAAGGAAATACAGTGGATGACTACTTGGCCTCTCGATCTTTCTTCGGCTCAAGATATTTTGAGTTTACTTGTCCACAATTTTGTTCTGCTTTTGTTCATAGGGATTTATTGTTTAAGACATTACCACTTTGGTAACTTTGTTGGGGTTTTGATTTTATATCCCCCAATTTTTGGTTTCGTTTATTTTTTATTTTTTAAATCAAGTGAGTGAGTTTGAGAGGGTGTGTGCACATGATAGGTAGGCTTGTTGGGTGCCAACATAGTTGGGATGTTTCAAGTCTTCATTGATGCAACTCCTCTTTAATTTGCTCGACTTTATTAATAAAACATCTGATTTGTTTTGCTTCATTTTGCAATAAACATATAGTTTGTGGACTTCCGATTTCCACTGGTAGCTATGATATGTTTTGCTTCATTTTGTAATAAATGTCTAGGGCGCTTTATTTTTTGAATTAATTGCAAAAATGACCTCTTTTGAAGGTAGGAGTTGAAAAATAATATATATATTTTAAATTATTATTTCTAACCCTTGTATTTAAATCCAGAGGTAGATTTTAATACTGTATTTTAAAAAAAAAGTTATTTTTCAATTGAATTATTAGAAAATGGTTAGTTTTGATTAAAACCTTTTTTTTTCCTCTTAATTGTCGTAATCATCTTTATTAAAGTAGTCTTGGTGCATACCAACCGGTACGATAATCTTTTATCAATATAAAGGGTAAGAGATCACTTTTTATAAGAATATGTGAAAACCTCAATGAAATCTAATAAACTATTGTGAGATTATTTTAACAAACTTTTTTTTTGGGGTTAAAAGTTAAAAGTTGATGCTAAAGCTATTTGTTAATTTTATGCAAACAAAAGATAAAAATAAAATTTATGATAACTTTTAAAATTATTTTTTAATAAATTAAAATATAATTAAGTAGATCGAGGATTTTCATTTTATTATAGTAAATGTCAAAGAAATCAATCAAGTTCAACATATATATACATATATATATATATATATATAAACCTAATGTCCTTCAGCATTATATCTCTTTTTTGAATATGTGAATAGACATTTTAATCACTATTTCTTAAAAGTGGTGAACACTTGGAACATTTATAGACTAATTAGGAAAAATTTTAGAACTCCTTAAAGTTCTTTCATAGATATCGAAAAACAAATTTAAGTTAATGTTAACATCAGAAGAAAAAGAAAAAAGAAAAAAGAAAAAAGGTGTGCAAAAAAAAATCAGAAAAAAAATCATATCATTAGTAAAAAGCTCCTATGTTAGTTAAAAACCTTTGGAAGTAGATAATTAAGGTCATTAATTTAATAATAATTTTATTGTCCATCTTTTCTAAACATAATGTAGGGTTTAAATATAACTACTAGAACACAAATAACAATGACGATTCCATTTTAAAATAAAAATAAATAGGAACACAAATAACAATAACGTTTCTATTTATTTACTCAATTTAATATAGAGATATTATGAAATACACTCTTGAAAAGTAAAATAATCCTGAACAACCCTCAATTTTTTTTATTAGATGAACCATCCGCTACTGATTAAAAAAACATATTGATGTTAAAGTTAAAGGGTATAATGGTAATTAGTTGAATTATTTTATTTGTTTTAATAAAATTAAATAAAAAACTGAAAAATTAAAAGATTAAAAAATTAAATACACATTAAAAAACCCCCTTATTATCGTCAAAAGTCAAAACTCTCCATCTCTCTCTTCTTTTTCTTCTCTCATACTTCTTCTTCTTCTTCTTCTTTTCTCTCTCTCTTCTTTCTCTCTTTTCTTCTTCTTCTTTGAACCCAGATTCATTTGGGTTCGATGGGTTTGCATTTTTTTTTTTTTTTAATTTGTCATTTTTTTTTTTTTTTTAGTCAATGGATTTTGATTGAATATACAAACCTTGATAGATTTGTGGGTTTGTTTGTTTTGGAGATGTTAGAGATGAGATTGCAGGTTAATGTTTTTGGCATTGGTTAATGTTGATGGGATTTTGAATAGAATATATATATATTTTTTGGTCTTATTTTTTTGGTTGGTGTTGATTTTTCTGATCAATCTTGTGTTATTTTTTTAATTTAATAATATTATTAATGAATAATTTAAAGGGTAATTTTATAGAATCTTAATAAGGGTATTTTGATTATTTCACGGTTTTTATATGGAAAATGTTAACAATTTGGATGTAATTGTTTACGATTATTTTACTTTCTGGAGGGTTTTCATAATATTCCTGTAATATAAGCATACATAAATAATATTATGACATATAGTTTTCAACCAACAATAATTTTTTTATTTTTTTAAATATTAACTTTATGTTATGGAGCTACGTGAGGGTCCAAATTTTGCTATGGGGATCAGACCCTACTTCCTATTTTAATGGTTGGGTGGGAACCCAAGATTCATCCCTAGCCGTCTGATGTTCAATCTTCGATCTTGGCAATTTCATTTCCAAAGATTGAGAGATTAGAGAGATTGCAAAGTGTGATTGTGTCATGGCAGTTGGATAAGATAATACTTGTCATGTGTGTGTATTTACTAAAATATATGCCCTCTCCTCGTGTTAGCTTGAAATCTAGGAAATGAAAATCATAGGTAACATATGATCTTCTACATTTTTATAGAAGTGACTTGAGAAGATCATAATTCTTTAATATGATGTTACCATAATCATACGATCTTTTTATTTTGTTTTATTTTTTTATTTTCGAGATTGGTCAAAGGAATTATCAAGGACCAATCGAAATGAGATACTAGTGGGCACAGTTCGGAGAACTACTCCTATATGGGAGAAACTGATCCACACAAAGATGAGAAAGAGATCCACATATGAGTTGAGAGGTTATCCACATAAATTGGTGGAAGATGTTATTATGAAGTGTAGAACTCACATCAAGAGACGTGAGGATTGTAGCTTTTACGCAAAGGCGCCAAAAGATTGCTATGTAACCATGTGATCTTATACTTATATAAGACCATAATTGCAATCGTACGCATTTAAGAATTAAAATAGTGAAAAATAAACGAAAATCAAATAATAAAACAGAAAACTGCATTTAAAAAATAAAAAAGAAACTATAAAAGCTTTTGCAGTAGTGGTGAGCCTTGTGGCAGCTTAGACAGGCAGGCGGACGAAGAAGATGATATACACGTGGCAGAATCAGAGGGTGGCTAAGAGGGTTTAAGAAAGTGACAACTGACATTGATTATACACATGATAGGACCCGCGATGTCTATCTTCCTTTCTAATTTATGCTGTATTTCTCTTTTTTAGTTGTATAAATATTGTTATTATTGTGACATGATACTATAGCTATATGCTATGATTACTTATATAACATTACTATAAGGTTGGAGCTTGGTTCAGCTTCTGTTATCGTAATTGGACATGGATAACATGGATATCTTCAAATCTTGGATAACAGGGATATGGCATCGATATTTAAAACCTTGGGTTGAATTGGTTATCTTTGATAATTGGAGATTTGTTTTGATTTGAAGTGTTAGAATTCATAGACCTTCTAACTTTAAGATTACGAAATGACTCTTTTGTCCAATCTCTGTTTAAAGTTCACCCACAACCTTCGGTTTCTTCGAACAATCAACAAATAGTTCAAATGTCCATCCCTTCAAGTTAAAAAAAAAATTGTTTATGAATATAAGAAAATGACATATGAGTACTTGAAAGTAAAGTGTGTTATAGTTTTGAAAAAATTATGAATTGTGGTGAGCGCTTTTATCTTGTATGACGCTGTAGGTGTGTGGACATATCTCTTCTATTGTACTGTATGTGTGAAGGAGAGGATGAGCGTACCAGATGAAATCGGAGTTCCCGTGCCACAGATGCAACATATAGTTTTGCTCAAGTCAACACTAGGGGTGGACAAGAGTTAGGTTGGGTCGGTTTTGAAGAAAACTGGCTCAAAATCGGTCTCGGTCGGTTTTCGATATGATAAATTAAACCGAACCGAATTACATGTCCATATTAGTTTGGGACTTAAAAATGAACCTCCAATCACTTATTGGGCTGAGGGGAGACAAGCACAACAGCGAGAAAATAGAAAATGTTGCTGTAAAAACAAAACTCTGACAATTCTATACACTGCCAAAAATTAAATTAAATAAAAAAAAATTAACAGCCAAAGATCGTGAAAGTGAACCAAAATCAAAGTGAAAAAGAAGCAGCACTGCAAAAATAAACGAAAAAATTGGTGTGTAAAAACTAATCCAAACAACAAATCAGGAAACACACCACCACATTAAGTTAGTTCCACATATAATATCCAAAAAAAAAAAAAAAAACCTTAATTAGAAGTCCATTCACAGTAATATTAAAAAAAAAAATATATATATAATAATAAACCAGTTTAACATTCTGGAAGATAAAAATTCAATCATAGTACTCTCTTTATGGCTAGTTATAATCATAATCGCATAATCTCTCTCTCTCTTAAAATATATGTTTGTATAAAATTTCACATGATGGAGCAGCTGTGGTCATAGTAAGGATCTCTAACCACATGACAAACATGATGATGATGATGATAAGCAGGCCAGACCACCTGCATCTTGGCCTCATTTTCATTTCCTTTGTTTTCTTCTTTCTTGATCTCACTCACGCTTTCCAGAACTGCATGCCCAATTTTCTTTCTTAGCTGTATTGTAAGTTCAGTTGCATCTATTCCATCTCCTATTACCTCTATTTGGTTCTTATCGTCCCCTTTCAACGCTGCTGATTCCACACCTGTGAATCATACACACGCATGTGTTTAACGAAACTTTATGAAATTAACATTTTAGGGCAAAATTCAGTTGATGGAGTGGATCATGCATGTCTACATTCAATCAATTACTGCATCGAAAGAAATACATAATATGCACTTATAATTTATAAGATTTCTTATGAATACATTACTGGTTCATAATAAAAATATACTAAAATAATAAAAAATGAAAAATTCTCATGAATTTCAAATAAAAGAAATCAAAATGAACTTAGTTTACCTGAAATGCCAACTGCGACTTTTAGGGCCTTGGAGCGGCATTTTTGGCAATTCATGGAAACTTTGATCACCACCTTTTGCTGCAAATTAATAAGACAGTCACGTTAGAAAAGAGAACTATTTTATTTCTTTTTTTTTTAAGAAATTTATAAATTATATATGAGTAATATGGCACTTAATTTTTAAGAATTTTATTGAAATCTACCACTTCTAAGATGCTCAACTTATATTTATGTCACTTTTCACTGCACCATCAATACCTTATAAATTAAATGATAATTACAGATCATTTATATGTAAGATGAAGAGTTCTAAGTAAATAATTAATGTTAATTAGTCATGTGAAATTCATACCTTCATGGTGTTGTTTTGCTGGAGACAATGAAGAGGAAAAGAGGGTTCGAGAATTAGATTTTAGCTTGCTATATGTCTTCCGCAACAACTGCCAATTTATAAACAAGTGCTTCCTGGAGATCAGATTCAGAGTTTCATTGGTGAGAGTTTCTAGGTAGCTTCTAAGGATATTTAGAAAGAATAATTAATTCATTTATATCCATACATACCTGAATTGTTTACTTAGGTCAACCTAAAAATTAGGTTTAATGACAAGGGAGGGACAAGTTAAATGCAATAATGAAGCCAAACAGTAGATTATTAGCTGTTGTGAAACATGTGAACACCCGGGCAAGGACTAAATTAGTCTTACATGCAAATCAAAGTACTATTCATGATGACATTCTGCAAATTAGCATGTTCTTTTCACATATTATAGACTTGGTTATAATGTTGCACTGTTCACACTTTACTTTTGTATTAATTATATATTCAATAATGATAATTAATTGAAACAGAAATATTTCTGAAAAGAAAGATACCAAATTTTATGTGATATATTTTAGGTTTTTTTTTTTTTTTTAAATATTAATTAATAATTAATAGCATTTTATACATTTGATTATTTTAATTTAAGTACATTAATGTAACATAGCCCAAATTGCTTAGTGATATTGATGTAAAGATAACTTGTTCAACGTTATATGGATATCTAATGTTGATAAGTATCATGTACCACCTGTGGCCTTTTTTTTTTCCCTAACTCAAATGGGTATATGAGAAAGTTTCAGCCATTAATATAAATTATGAGTGCAAATAATTATGAACTCAAAATTTAAAATCTTGCACCCGAAAAACTATATTACATGTATACATAATTTTTTTTATCGTCAACTAGTGAAAAAAGTAGAGAGAGAGAGAGAAGTGAAAAGATATTGGGAGTTGGTCGATCTTGACGAAAATGACTGTGATTGTGAAGTTTATACAAGTTTTGGACAGTGCTTTTACAAACAATGCATTGAAGCTTTTTTTTTTTTTGTTTTTTGGTTTTTTGGTTTTTTTTTTCTGATTCCATAAGAATAGTAACAAAAAGGTCCATAGCTTGTCAATTTTTGTTTCCCAAACAGTTTCAAGTGCTATTTTTAGTAACAAAGGTTTAATCAATGAAACAGACCATCCGCTTTCATGTTTCTCGGAAAGCACTTCCAATTGCTTTTCATTCCAGGACTAATTATTGTAGTCAAGACACAACAATGAAACCATACATACACAATATGAACGCAATTTTGACAATATTTTAGTAGAACATGGGCATCCAAATTATTATTTGGAAACATGTATAATTCAAGATTTGAAGTAGTTGGACAGAAGACAAAACAACAAAAGAAATCACAGATTTATTCCGTTATTGGATATCATTCTTACAATTTAAATAAATAAATAAATATATATATATATTTACAAAAGTGTCAATTGTTTCTTTTATTTTGTTTTTATTCTGTAAATTGTTGCTCACTTTGTTTGCAGAGTCCTCGAAGTCTTGTTATTTAACATGAGGAATAAAGGTTAATTTCTTTTAGAGTATGTAGGTGTTATATAGTTATTTTAATATTGTAGTCGGTGGATATTCACTGGTAGTAAGGGAAATAAAATTTCTGATTATTAGATTTACTCTAATACTTTGTAAAATAATGTCTCAACTTTAAGGAGATGAAACTTAAATTTTATGCAATATATTGTCTGATTTTATGTTATTTATTTTTATCCAACTCACTCTTTTCTTCTCTTTTTTTGAAATATCATCTGTAGTTTTGCCATTCAGATATGGAAAATTGCTATAATGATCAATTTATATCAGACGATGGTTTCCTCTCATTTCTATTGAACGTGGAACTGTAACATTAAACATCTTCAAGAATTCAAGTAATTAATAGTTGTAATTTGTGAATTAAGGAATTTTTGGTTAATCAATTAAAGGCAAGACATGCCTAAATGTCAATACTAATTGCATATTTAATTATAAATATTAATCATCAAAGAACGCAAACACAGATCTTAGTTCGATGGAAATTCAGATCATTGTGTATAACCTGATAAACCTCCCAAACCATCAATTAATCATGAGCTTATCAAGAGGAAAAAATCATGAAACGAAAAAGTAAAGCATATCTCATTATGGTTGATGCATCATGCAATAACATACAAATTAAAATTTATTACTTTCGTCAGAAGCCACACTTTTAGTTGGATTTGCAACATTGGTCTGAGCTTTCTTCATGCGCGCTCCAAGCGCTGAGACTTGTGATGTTGACCTTCTTATTTCCATAATTGAAAGCATACAACTGGCCATCATTTTCAATTGCCAAAATAGGGTAAATTCTATCTGTGATGCATGCCTTGCCGCCTCCGCCAAAACTCTCCACAATTGAATGATCAATCTGTACAGGTAGCAACCAAAATTGAATTTAAATGTTAATACAGTTGAGGTCTTACCTAATTTCAGGTATATTAAGTGACAATTAACTTTATATCAACTTAATGATAATTTGTGACCTCAAACATGTTTTGGATCAACACAAATGTGTTTTGCTCTAGTTAAAAACAGTATTTTGGGATTTAAGAATCTTTCAAACTCACTGCAAGAAAATAATATATTTATTGTGACCTTTTTCATGGGATTAAAAATTCATAATAAAAGTCTTCTATTGAAGATAATCTATGGTAAAAGAATTTTTGTAATAGTTGTAATTAAAGATAAAACTTTTTTGACAACAGTATTTACGGTGTTATTTTACTCTGGATTGCATAATAATTTCTTTGTGACAATAAAAACTTTTCTTTTTCTTTGGTGGTGACTACAGGTTTTGAAGGCAACTAATTATAGCTACTTGTCTTGAAGTCACTTACGAATTAAGAAAATACTCAAGATGTTTTGAGAGAAAAATAAGCTAGTGATTTTTCACCATTTAAATATTCATAAAAAAGCACCTTTTGTTAAATCACTTTCATATAAATATCAAGTAATATGAAAGGCAAGACCAAATTATTTCATATTTCGGGTTTAGCATTTTATTATTTTAATAATATTGATAATAACTCTTCAAATTTGATTCGTTCTCCTTTCTTTTTTCTCTTCAAAATTAACCACAGGATTGGATTTTATAACCACATACATAACAACCATTAATATTTAATTGTTTGCATTATTATTGCACACAATTAATGCACGAAGATATAAGTGAAATTATTTTTTTAATCAATTGATGTACGTGAAAATTTAAACCATAAGAGTCCTTAGCTATCCATTAGTGTCTCTGTCTTCACAAAAACTTCTTTTACATAAGCAAAAGAACATTTCCAATTGAACTAGGCAACAGTACTCATGATATGGTGCTTGTAAATGGCTATGAAGCTAGTGGAAATTTAAAAAACGACCCCTATTTTAAAATCAAAAATCATTTTTAACCCTTACAAAATAATTTTTTTTTAACCTTTCAACCTGTTAGGAGAGTGCTAGATGTCAGCACAAGAATTGTGCCAGGTGGTGAAAGGAAAGACCTGCCAGGTTGACAACCAAAGCTTTAATAGGAGAACTGCACGTGTGAGGCAGTTAGAAGTAGTGAATGCGAAGATATAAAAAGGGTGCTAGTCTGTTGATGTAGTTAAGAAACAAAGTAATGAGAATGAAGCAATTTCTAGAGAATTCTATTTTTCTCTCTAAACTTCTTCTTCTTTAGTTTATTTTTAGTTGTTTACATGGTATTAGAGCTCTGATCAGAGGCCATGGAGGATTCACCAGCAACTCACCACGATACCTTCAAAACAAAAATCAATTGCGGTCACAAAGGTCTAATTCTTTCGAAGAAGCAGCTAGAGAGTCAAGCACATATCATCTCCAAAAACCTAAACTTCAATTTGCCAATCAAGCTAGATTTTACCAATTACATTTACTGGAAGGCTCAAATCATGTCGATCATTAGAGCTTTTGATCTTGAGAACTTTGTGTTTGGTCAAGTCAAGTGTCCAGATAAGTTCATTGACATTGAAGATCAAGAATCAGGTGAGTGTATTCAAACCTGTAGTGATGATTTTCTAAACTGGAAGAAAATCGATCAACTGTTAGTAGGATGGTTGCTGTCAACATTGAGTGAATCTATTTTGGGGCAAGTGACTCAATGCATCACTTCATGTGAGGTATGGAATACAATTTCTCAATTATTCGCAAAACAATCTATGGCTAGGGTTTTGCATCTAAGACATTAGTTGCAAATACTGAAAAAGGGGGCATTTAGTGTCACTGATTACATTGTTAAAATGAAAGGAATAGCAGACACTTTAATGGCTGCGGGACGAAGTGTGACTAAATATGACCTTGTGTCTTATATTCTAGGAGGCTTAGGACCTGAATATGACCCAGTGGTAGTCACAATTACTGCTAAACGTGACAATATTGATTTGCAAGAAGCTCAATTTCTGTTAATGAGTTTTAAGTCTAGGCTAGAACAGTTCAACTCTAGCAATACTCTAGACATAGTGACTCAAAATGCTTCAGCAAATGTCTCACATAAGATTCATAAGGGAGAGTTGCCAGCTAATTATATGAGAGGAGGACAGTTTCAAAATTTTAGAGGAAGATTCAGAGGAAGAAACAGAGGCAGGGGTGGTAGATATTATAACAATTCCAGACCTGTTTGTCAACTCTGTGGTAAGGTTGGACATTTGGTTGTCTCTTATTACCATCGTTTTGATCAAACCTTCAATAACAACTTTGGCAAAATGCAAACTCAATCATTTCAAGGGAACTTAGCTTATCAAATCGAACACACCTCTGAAGCTGCCTATCCCTTAATGAGTCCCAACAACAATGCCATGATTGCCACTCCCTCATATGTTGCTGATCCGAGATGGTTTATGGATAGTGGAGCTACAAATCACATCACCTCAGATTTCAACAACTTATCCATTAACAATGAATACAAGGGACGTGAGAGGCTTGCTCTAGGTAATGGTCAAACACTCTCCATTTCTCATGTTGGTAGTTCATATATAAAATCTAGATCTACACCTTACAATAGACTTTGCATGAAAAACATTCTTTATGTGCCTAAAATCACCAAAAATCTTCTTAGCATATCACAACTAACAAAAGATAATGACATAATTGTTGAGTTTGACAAAACTGCCTGTCTTGTTAAGGACAAGGCAACGAGGAGAGTTCTTCTTCGAGGAATTCTGATAAATGGGTTGTACCAGCTTGATCTTTCAAGAGTCAAACACAGTAAAAGTCCTGCTACGCTTATTGATGAATCATCAATCTCTGCTGATAATGAGTCTTTAGTTTCTATTAGTGTTTCTAGTTCCATGTCATGTAATAAATGTTCACACCATTCATCGTTTGTAAATAGCGTATCAAAACCTGAATGTAACAGTTTCTCTCTGACTTTTGGTCTGTTGAAAGCTCCTAAAGAGCTGCTTGTTAAAGTTTGGCACCATAAACTTGGCCATCCTTCACATACAATACTATTCAATGTTTTGAAATCTTTGAATGTTTATATTAGAGGTAGTGAGACTTACCATTTTTGTGATGCATGCAAGCTAGGCAAAGTTCATTAGTTACCCTTTCCAAAATCTGAATTCAAAGCACACCAACCTCTTGAGCTTATATGTGCTGATGTATGGGGCCTTCACCATTTCTTTCCACACAAGGGTTCAAATATTATGTGTGCTTCATAGATTCCTTCTCTAGGTATAGCTGGATATATCCTTTAAATCTAAAATCTCAAGTGAAGGATATATTCATTAGATTTCATAAATTTGTTGAATGTCAATTCAACATCAAACTCAAAAACTTTCAAAGTGACAATGGAACTGAGTTTAAAGCCTTATCTACCTATTTTTCTCAACATGGAATCCATCATAGGTTGTCTTATCCCTACACACACCAACAAAATGGAATAGCTGAACGAAAGCATAGATCAATTGTAGAAATGGGGCTGACTTTATTATCTCAAGCCAAAATGCCTCTAACCATGTGGTGGGAGGCATTCCATACTGTCAGATACCTTATTAACAGACTTCCTACACCTGTGCTTCAAAATAAATCACCATACTTTGTTCTATTTCGCAAACCCCCAAATTATCTTGAATTAGGAACATTTCGTAGCTCTTGTTTTCCCTATCTGAGATACTACAACAAACAAAAGCTAAACTTCCACTCATCAAAGTGTGTATTCATTGGTTGCTGTGACCAATCTAAAGGGTATAAATGCTTGCATCAATCTGGTAAGGTCTATACCTCTAGGCATGTTCTCTTCAATGAACAAGAGTTTCCAATTGATGTTCTATTTCCTGTTAAAGCAATAAATCAACTTGTTTACTCAAATAGCAAACTTGTTTCTATGTCAAACACTGCAGTACCTTCTTTCTCTAGTTCCAAGTCTGGTACAACTCTAGCTCACAATTCATTTGTCAACTCAAACTCAAGTCATTTATCTACACAGCACACCTCAAAATCTTCTATTCTTAACCAACCATCTCATTTTATTCCTCACACCATCTCAATATCCACCAAATCACCTCTCTCACCAACCATTTCCACACATCCTATGATCACAAGATCAAAGAATGGAATTCGTAAACCAAAAACTTTTCAGTCCCAAGTTGTTTTGTAACATCCCGATAATTGCTTCTGTATGAGTAATATTATTAATTGTAGAATATAATTACATTAAGTGGGATTAAAAATTTAGTTATTTATAATTAATATAATTAGTAAATTAATATAGTTAATTGTTAGAAACTTAGTTTGAATGTAATTTTTAGGAAAATGATTTAATTAGACTTTTATTTGGGAAAGATTTGATGATGGAAATTTATTATCGGTAAATTGTTAGTATTGTTTAATAGGAGAGGGGCGTGTGTCAGAATTTTTGGGTTAAAATATAATTTTTAGAAGTTTTGGGGCCAAAATGAAATTTTATAAAGTTTTGGGGTCAAATTGCAATTTTGAAAAGTATGTCAGTATAAAAGGCCGAAAAATCTGATAAATTTCAGATTCCTCTTCTTCCTCCTGTGACCAGGTCTGCAGCTCTGTTATCTCTCAATTTTTTTTTTTCATTTTCAAGCTAAAATCCCTCAAATTTCTTACTTTTTAAGCCCCTATACATATCTATAACCTCATTTCTTACAAAACCCCCCTAAAATCCAAGATAAATTTTCGGATCTACAGTGTTTAGTGAGGTATGTATTGTTTTGATCAATTTTTTTAATGTTTAAATCGATTTTTATGCATGTAAATACATCCATAAGCATGAATAACTAGTGGGTTTTACATTTTATTAAGTTATTTTGGTTTGTATGGTTTTAAAAGTATAAATGTTAAACTTTAGGTGATAAATTAGGGCGTGGGGAATCTAGTAAGGGCAAGGAGAAGCTTTGAGCTTCTATTTGGAGGGCTAGGAGCTTGATTATAAGCTCTAAAAGGTTGGTATACAATTGTTTTCGAAATTTATTTATTTATTATTTTTTTTTTGTGGCGAAAATTTATTATTTCGTTTCGTATCTCTGCGTTAATATGATTTTTATGTAATGAGTTGTTATTTATGATATGTATGTATTGGTAGGATAACAATGAAAGAGATTTTATGGGCTAAAATCAAGTGAAATACCGTTTTCGTATAAAACCCCCTTTAAATCCGAATTTGAATTAATTAAGGGTTAGGGGTATTTTCGTCTTTTTAAATTTATATACGTGTTTAACGAATGATATTAAAGTGAGTTGTGGCATAACTTTTTAAAACGAAATTAATTTTCGAGAATTTGACCCCTTAGTCGAAATTGAAGACATAAAGAGACCAAGGGGCATTTTTGTCGTTTCGATTGTATTCACATGCTATTTATATTATGTTGCGATGAGTTGTGTGATTAAGGATGGGTTCGAAGAGAAAAATTCGAAAACCATCTTTTAGAATCAAGAAGAAATGAGAAACGAATGAAATTGTGTAATAAAGTTTAATCGAAATTCATAATATTCGTTATTAATAAAATTATAGAGAGCCTGAGTAAACCTGTACATTGGTAGGTGGGGATTGGTGTTTGGCATGCCAATAGGATATTATTAGCAGTACTGCACCGTTACGTTTATATATATGATGTGATTAACGGACTTTGAGAGGCACCGAGTGTCCGGTCCAGAAATTTGAAACGATTGTGAAATTGAGCTCCGGCGGGTAGGCACCGAGTGTTCGATGCCGGAGATTGATGTGAAATCCATACCGATCCATGGTATCGTGACAGCATTTACGAAAGGCTCTTATGATATAATAATACTCGATTATGAACTTGAGTGGAATATATGTTTTTGAAATACATTTTATAAAGTTTTGATTGGTTGTTTGAATATATATTATATGGAACGTTATTTGTTTTTATGAAAAGATAATATGTACGTGTTGTGTTTATAAAATCCTGTGATTTCGATATGTTATGTCAGTGGGATTTTGTGATTGATATTTTTTTATATGTATACCAACTAAGCTATGTTAGCTTAGCGCGTTGGATTTTCCACGCGCAGGTAGTTGATGTGATCTGAGAGCGAGGGTTCGACAAAAAGATCATCACAGTGCGCTTCTAGAGTCACAGCAGAAATTCCAATCCTTTTGGTAGACATTTTTGACTTGTGCATATTTTGTTACATTAAAGAAATGTTATGAACTTTTATTTTGTATATTTAAATGCATATATATATGTAAAACCTTGTAAATTCTAATGTATATAAATTTTGAATTATGTTTTTAAACGTTTTCTCAAAAAAAAAAAGATGGGAAAATTAATCGATGTAGTGTTTTAAAGTATCTGTGTTTATTTTGTTTGGAAAGTACAATTAGAAAATGTTTACTTTGAATTGAGATTGTGTGTTGAAGTGATTTTGAGACGGACGAGGCGTCCGAGTATAGAAGTTGAGAAATTGGAAGATATATTGAAGTGTTTCTTTGTTTATACAGGTTTTGAAAATTTTGGATTTCTCAATAAAACAGAGGAAACTCTGCCGAATTTTTCAATAAATTATATTAAATTAGTAAATGGATTTTCGTAAATAAGTAGTAAAATGTCGTAACGTCCTCCGTCTCGATTATTGGTGTCCGATACGCCGAGGATCGAGAGGAGGGTGTTACATGTTTCCTCAGATCAAATACCTACAACAATTAATGAAGCATTGCAAATTCCAGCTTGGAAATCTACAATGCTTTATGAATTTATTGCTCTTAAAAATAATGCAATATGGTCCCTGGTTCCTTTTCATGATGACATGAATATTGTGGGGTGCAAATGGATCTTTAAGATCAAATATAAGTCTGATGGTACTGTTGATCGATATAAAGCACGACTAGTGGCAAAAGGGTTCAATCAGACACCTAGGGTTGATTTTTCTGAAACCTTTAGCCTAGTAGTTAAAAGTTCTACAATCAGAATTGTGCTCTCTCTAACTGTCACCAATAAGTGGGATATCCAACAAATAGATGTGAATAATGCTTTCCTCAATGGAGAGCTCAAAGAAGAGGTATTCATGGCTCAACCAGAAGGTTTTGTTGATAGTTCTAAGCCAACTCATGTATGTAAACTTCAGAAATCTCTCTATGGTTTGAAGCAAGCCCCAAGGGCTTGGTATGATAAGTTGAAAGCTGCTCTTATAGCTTGTGGTTTTAAGAACTCAAAGGCTGATACATCCTTATTTTTCTATCGAAATGGTGATGTTTTTCTTCTTGTCCTAGTGTATGTTAATGACATTTTATTAACTGGAAGTGATCATGCTCTTATTCAACAAGTTATTGCTTATTTGAATGCCAAGTTTGCTCTCAAATCTCTTGGTTCACTACAATATTTTCTGGGGTTTGAAGCTCTAAGAACTTAAACTGGTTTATTTTTAACTCAAGTCAAATATGCCTTGGATCTACTGCCCAAGGCAAAGATGACAGAAGCATAGCCTTGTCTCTCACCTATGACACCAGGTTCGAAACTCTCTGCTTCTACTACTGAGCCATTTGCTGATCCTACTTTATATAGAAGCATAGTGGAAGCTCTTCAGTATTTAACACTCACAAGACCAGATCTTTTATTCACTATTAACAAGCTTAGTCAATACCTGTCCTCTCCTTCTACTCAGCATTGGCAGGTAGCAAAAAGGGTACTTCGGTTTATTAAAGGTACTGTCCATACAGGGTTATACTTTACTCCTTCATCATCACTTAGTTTAGAGTGTTCTATTGATGATGATTGGGCTTCTAGCCTTGATGATCGAAAGTCTACAGGAGGTTACTGTGTTTATCTTGGCAGCAATTTAATCAGCTGATCTTCAAGAAAGCAACATGTGGTTGCTAGATCAAGCACTAAAGCTGAATATAGATCTTTAGCTTCTGCAGCTTGTGAAATTATTTGGATACAACATTTGTTCTCTGAGTTAGGATTCTCTCTTTCTGGTGCTCCAATCATATGGTGTGATAACATTAGTGCTGCATCACTTGCCAAGAACCCAGTTTTTCACTCTAGGACCAAACATATTGAATTGGATCTCCATTTTCTCAAGGATCTTGTTATTGCTGGTAAGTTAGACAGTCGGTATGTCCTTACAGCTGCTCAGACCGCTGACATCTTCACAAAACTATTAGCTTTTCCTCGATTTCAGCTACTCTCTTCCAAATTTGTAACTGCCCTAAATCAGCTGCGTTTGAGGGGGAATCACAGTGAGTCAGATAATGGTTTTGCAGCTGACATTTAGCAGAAATTGTCTCCCATTGGCAATGGCTGTCAAACTGAGATAACTGGAGGTAATCAGAATTTTTGCTACTTGAGTAAAGTTGATCAAGTTCCTTATTGTTTAAGGGGGAATCATAATGGTAAAGAACATCAGAGCTGTGACAACTTAACTAGGAAAGCTTGTGTTAATAGAGAGATGCAATTATTTCAGCAACACAACAGCTTGTGTCCATATAGAAGCAATAGCAAACTTGTTGATTCAGTTCAGACAAGTTTGAGGGGGAATGTTAGGAGAGTGCTAGATGTCAGCACAAGAATTGTGCCAGGTGGTGAAAGGAAAGACCTGCCAGGTTGACAACCAAAGCTTTAATAGGAGAACTGCACGTGTGAGGCAGTTAGAAGTAGTGAATGTGAAGATATAAAAAGGTTGCTAGTCTGTTGATGTAGTTAAGAAACAAAGTAATGAGAATGAAGCAATTTCCAGAGAATTCTATTTTTCTCTCTAAACTTCTTCTTTTTTAGTTTATTTTTAGTTGTTTACACAAAAAAATAAATTATACCCAATGCCCTGTGATTTATAAAATATCTTTCTTAGTAAAATTTTAAAAATACCGTAATAAGAGGAGCATCATGGGAGGCTATTTTATCATGCTTGTCTCTTGTCACGCATAGATTTGACGAGAGACTCTCTCATCACGCTCAAGGGTGTTTTGGTCAATGAGGGTATTAGATGCAATTAATTTATTTGATAGGCTAAAAACAAATTTTTTCTTGGAATTAACTAAAAATGACTTTTTTTTTTTTTTCTTTTTAAATTTGGGTAATTTTGAATTTTTCTCATGAAGTAATACATGTTATTGGTTTACAGAAGAAAGCAAAATTAATTACATGTGAAGTACACAATTTTCTTACAAAAAGAGCTATATATAATATAAACGTTATACGAACAACAACATAGCTAATAGTCTACGTATTATTTATAGGTGTGGGATCGGCAGCATTAAAAATGAACAAGAAAATCAAATATTTGTGAGAAGAAAGAAGAAAATAAAGGAACCGAAAATTTTGTTATCTTGCTGTGTTCCATATCTTTATCACGATGTCCATACTATGACCTCCACAACAGCTGCTCCAGCTTGTGACATACAAAAATACACACAGGTGTCTGATAATTTGTAGTTGAATTCTGCAATGACGTATGGGCAATCGCTAGTTGTAAGGTTGTTAGAATCTTAAAAAAATGGTCTTCGAATTGGATTCTTCTCCGACTAATATTGAAAGATTTGGTTTCCGTATTGCTTTGTAATTTATTTAATTTAATGTTATCATGTTTTGTTTTGTTGGAAGCAGCATAATCAGTAAAACATCAAGTATAATGAACCATCTGCATTTGAAAACAAAACAGTATACAATTAATGAACAATATACAAATAAAAAATATATATATATAAAACAACAACAATATAAGTAAACTGACTTGAATGAGCTAGCAATAGAGACTTGTAGAAATCAATTATTTCCTGAAGATATAATTAAAATGATATAATTGGAGACTACCTCTCGATATCTATCTATCAAAATCCTGAATTCCAGCATTTCAATACAAAATCTAGATAATAAGTATTTTCCTCAATGAATTTGTTGAAACATACTAATTAAATACTAAGAAACTACGAATGAATTTTGCTTCTATTGAAAGAGCCTGAGATGTCTTCCCCTAAAGTCATGGTTGGCACGCCAGATTTGGAGTGAATTTGAGATTTAAAATATCTTAAACTCTCAAATGTTATGATTGGAGAGCAATGAGAAAGATTACATTCCCAATCCCAAACCCTCAAATGTCTAGCTCTCATAGGAATGGTCATTTCCAACCAAAATGGTGAGATTCGGTAGGTTTGGGATTTTTGATTTCCCATCCATCTTTCTCTTTCTCTTGCTATCTCCTTCCTACGTCCTCTTCCATCGGCGCCAAGGAACCCAACCGCAACAACACCCTTCATCGTCTCCTTTGGTTTGTCTTTTATTTTTTATTGATGTTGTGGTTTGGGTTCGATCAAACCCAGAACCAACTGTGTTTCTTAGTTCCATCTAAGTATGTCAAACCCAGATCGAATCACCTATTGTGATGTAGTTTTCTTTTTCTTTTTCTTTTCTTTTTTTTTTTCAACTTCATGTTTTAATGTTGATTTTTTTTTTTAATACATGTTTTGATGTTATTGATGTTGATGGCGTTGTTGTGGGATATATTGATGTTGATGTTTTGGGAGATATTGATGTTGATAATTGGGTTGTTGATGATGTTCACGAACTATTGGTTGATGATGTTGAAGATGGTGGGTTGTTTTTTTTTTTTTTCATATTTTTATAAAATTAATTTTAAAATTTAAAGTATAATAAAGAATTTAAATTAATTTTATTCCAATTCAATCCCAGCATATACCAAACACAATATAGCATAATTTTAATCCAATCTCAAGTTTTACTAAACATGGGATAATAAATTTTTAATACAATGTAATTCAATTTATTCTATTTCAATTTAATCTAATTCATTTTATTTCAATCTTGTGTATCAAATGTAACCTAATAGATATGTCTCATTTGGAAAGTCATATTGGTCAGTACAACTAACTCTTCAAACAACAAATTATTTTAAATTAAATTCAAATAAACAAAAAACATTGTCCATAAAATCACATTCACCGCAAGCATCAAACATCATCACCAAGACACCAACACAGAAACACAAACATCAAACATCCTCGCCAACTCATAATCACCACCATCACCACCACATAAACCTTCGTCAACGTATAAATCACCATATAAACCTTCATCAATACATAAATCAAACTAAATTAAAAAACAAACATAAACACATAAATCATCAGAAAAAAATTAAAAAAAAAATTGGTTGGTCCTTGGTCTCCACGCAATGGAGACCAATTGGTCCCCTTTGCTGGATTCCCATGGTTTTCCACTTTTTGACGAAGAAGATAAACCAATTACTGCCGCCTTGGAGCTTGCGCTGCCATCGTTGCTCTTGCTGCTTATGATGGATGATGAAGAAGATGGTGACAGAAAAAGAAGAAGAAAATGATGATGATGATGATGATGGAAGAAGAAGATAATGATGGGAAGAAAATGGAAGGTGAAGTGGAATTAAATCTATTTTTTTTAATTTTAATAATTTTTTATTTTAAAAAAATATGTTATGATTTAATTAATTAATTAATATTATTATATATTTTATCTTGTTTTGACTATTTTATCCTTCCTGGTTAATTGTCTTTTGACATCCAAATTGACGGTAGGGGGTTTTTTGACTATTTTTATAAACAAGAGGGTTTTTTTACTGTTATTATAAACTAGAAGGGATCCTTAGCGATTTTCATAAATTAAGGAGTTTATTGGCTATTATATCAAACTACAAGGGAAAATTAGAATTATCTCATCTATCCCTTGCATATACCATTCAGAACTTGCAATACACTGATGCAGCTTTCAAATTCCTGCACGCCTCATTATAACAGCCATCAATGCGTTACGCTCTCCCAGAAGTGCTCGATATTCAGCTGCCCATCAAAACAGAGTTAATTACCATATTCACTAATAAAACTAAAAATTTCTTAGATTCCTAAATTGCGGAAATTGTCCTTGGTAAATTTTTTAAGTTCTCACTAACTTTTTCCATATAAAGTTTATTACCAAAAAATATAAAATTATTTGTCACGTATCTAATCACTAGATCTAATTAATCAACGATTAGTATTTAACGTTGGATAGAATTACAGAAATGTGAAACAAAAAATTGGAATGCGTATTTGTCAAACAACTAAAATACTTTCTTGGGCAGTTTTCTGAATTTCGAGAGTTGCCATCCTCTCCTTGATTGCATAGTCATCAGAAGCCAGCTCTTTGCAATGATTCTCAAGGCACAAAACTTGTGGTTTAAGCCAATCTACTCTCGCCTGTACATGCAAACATATCAAAAGTGAGGAAATGTATATATTCATATATAGGGACAGCATCATAAACCCAAAGTACGTACCTGTTGAAGGTCTTTATCTCTCTTGACTTTTTCCGTGTACTCCAGCTTTTGAAGTCGGGACCTTTTTGCTGACTCTCTGTTTGCAAGCAATCTTCAAATCAACACATAGAATCTATGTTAATATATATAAAACTTGACAACAAATATCAATCAATTGCATATAATTTTTATTTTTTTTCCAAACCGTTTGAGCTTGGGATCCATTATGGGAGGCGCAGGGAGAGGGTTAGGACACCCTTTTGGAGCCTCTTGCTCTACTGTGATCGAAGGCTCTGGGAGCATCACTTCGTTGCTACAGCTCGGATTCATAGTATGGTCTGTGGTTGCCCTAGGGTTTGAAGCGGTAATGTCCATGTTGCACTTCAATTAAACCTCCAAAAAAAAAAAAAAAAAAGACATCCCATATTAGTGGACATTATTAACAAAATGCAAGAACTTGAAGCTGTAAAAAATTAGAAGAGAATATTTTAATTTATTGAAGTATAGAAAAGAGCTCTACTAAATTATTTAATTAAAATGACTGCTTGCAATTGTAAAAAGGCTTGCAACGTGTAGTATGTATACTAGTTTTTTGAGATTATAGATGGAAAGTTATTCGTTATTGGCTATAGTTAGTAATGCATTAATTAATTGAACAAACATGTAGTATTCTATTTTTGGAGATAAGATTTTTAAATTTGTGTGTGGTCTCATTGAGAGTTTGCCACACATGAAGTTTTTGGATTTTACCTAAAATTGAATTACTACTAAAAGTATCTAGAATAGCTTCCATTCAATTTGATAATATTGTTAGAAATTCGACTTTGTAAGGTAATTTATTTAAATGGTTTCCTTACTGATTGAGTATTATATAATTATGATAGATATGACTTATGAGCACATGAAATATGCTCTTTGAATATAGGTTACATCCATATATAGTGGACAAAAAACCATTTATGGTTTTTAAGTGGTAACTCTCTGTTTTAAATTCCAAATTTGCACTTAAAAAGTAAAAAATAAAAACCATAAATAAGAAAAACAAAGGAATGTATACAATATGAGTAGCGATCAATCTGGGATCTGGAAAATTTAAAAAAAAAAATTCCACAATCCCTATATGGTTGTTGGATCAAATCCAAAGACCATAAAGTTCACATTTTTTTTTTTTATTTACTTTAAAAAACGGTCTCGACCTCCCCTTCATTCTTATCATCACACTGTGCCCTTGTGGCTCAATAATAATACCTCGCCCTTATTAACATGACCTGGTGTGAGGACCTTGGTCTTATTTGCACATGGTGGTTTTCAGAATTTGGTCCTTGATGAAGTAGTCGATGCACCACTCACTAGGATGGTTGGACTTATTTTTGTGGCAGTAAAATAGTGAAAGAATGAGGAGAAAGGAAGTTTTGCTTTGGTGTGAAGGAAAATGGAGGAGAAGAATGGTTGTCTCTAGTTTCATGAAGGAAAATGGAGAAGGAGAAAGGTGCAGATGGCTTCACATGAGAAAAGAGAAAAAACAATGTAACGGTCCATAACTGAGAAATTGAATTCACAATGTCAATGCATTTTGAGAATAAAATAACTAATGCATATAAAATTGAGTGGCAAAACCCACAAAAAAAAAAAAAAATGTAGGGGTGAAACAGGGATGCATTAATTTGTTTATGAATGATCATTATTGAACTTGTAAAAGATTCAGTTATATAATATTAGAAACAATAAATATCACACTTGTTCTTACAAGGCCAAAAATAAAAAATGACCTTTAAATTAATGAAGTTACTATTTTTGTCTATCTCTAATAATTTTATTATATTTTGTGTCTCTAGGAAAATACTACCTTTAACCTAATTTAAAATTTACTCATGTGCAATTTTTTTTTTTTTTTTTTAAAACTTCAATTTGGCAAAGAATCTGAGGAAGTCGAGTTACATATGGTGGCTCAAGAAGAGGAAGAGGAAGTCAGAAAGAATTTCATTTTATTTTTTTATTTTTTATTTTAAAATCATAAATGAGCTTTTTGGTCCACACAGTAATATTATTTGTCAACAATGATACTGAAAACATTGGAAGTAGACAAAAATAATTATAACTGACATAAAAATAAGGGCAATTTGCTAGTAACAAAAAATTTGTTAAAATGCTTGAAGATATCATGTTAAGTATTTTTTAAAAATAGTCGAACCTTAGGGGGAATTTTTTGAAAATCAACCGCAATTTTTTTATTCAAATTTTCAAACCCAATGATAAACCCATAATTACTTTGCCATATTTTTATTTTTGTTTTTGCTATTTCGTTTTTACTTTTCCATCATCAGTTGAAAGATTCAATGTTCAGATGTGATAAATTGATTGAAAAAGTATTATAGGTGTGACAAATTCAATGTTAGTTCTAGAGATGAGAATAGGTTGAATCCGGGTGGGATTGACATGTTTCAAACCTAAAACCCATTTTAAGTGGGATACCGCATGCTTGATCGTGATTTTATTGATTTTTCGATTTTCCTCCAAATTTGAATCTATGAGGCGAGATTCTCCATACCCGATTCGTTTTGACTTTTTTTTAAAAAAGAACATATTTGAACATACAATAATATAAATTTAAACATTTAATCATATTTAATACTATACTCAAATTTTACCTTTCCACTTAAATGTAAATATACCTTTATATTCAACTATATTCTTAAATTTAAATAAACACTTAAAATTTAAATAAAAACAATTAAAGAACATAAAATTCATTAAGCTTTCTGAAACAATGCCAATCTATTAAATTAAATAATCCAAAATTTTATTCTAGCATTTCAATTGTAAACATAGTTTGCTTGAAACACATATAAGAACAAAATAGTAGTGCACAACACTTAAAAATGAACTATAATAATAATAGAGTTAAACTATATTAACTTAAAATCTTGTATTAAAAAATAACTTCAATAACTATTCATCAATTTTCAATCAATCTAACGTTTGTAATCTATTTGAATTCATCAACTATTTTCACCATTGGATTAAGTGAAAGTGAATGGATAAATATTAAAGTCACTATTTTAAGTCAAGATTAATTTAAGTTAATATAGCTTGACCTATAATAATGATGATGACAAATGAAAAATATTAATAAAGCAAGTAATTTGGTGCAAAATTTTGATCAAACTCGGCTTAATACTTGGTTTCAATGCTCCAAATCCAACCCAAATAAAACAGAGCCCTGTTGGTTTGTAGTAGTTAGAGATTTTTGCCATTTCTAATTCATACATATAGAAAACATTGAAACTGATTGTAATTATGGCAGGTGTAAGCACATCATCATTGACAAATTGTTGAGGTCGAAAGTTGTAATCCCCCTCAAATCAGAAAACGAAAAGGAAACGTGAAGTACAACATGAAAATGAGTTCAAATTCAAGGATATACCTCCAATTTCTAACACCACTAAGAAGAGAAATTATTAATCAGATACTCTCATCATTTGTTTGCATCAATAAATAGGCTGATAAATCATCACCAGCATCATAGTAGGAAGCCAATGTAGATGTATTTGAAAACAGAAATCCAGGATCTATGGTGGGTGGTGCCGTAATCGCCTCCCATGTAAATGCCCTCAATTGGATATGTTGGTGAACTTTGGAGCTGTACATATGTTTTTGATGAACAATTGTTGTCTTCAATGGTTTGGTTATTGTAAATTTCACAAGTAGGATCACAGCTTGATGATGGAGAACAGTAATCAAAAGACAGTTGTGGCGGCATTAATGGAGAACAGTTAGCATTGAAGTCGGAGCCATAGTTAAAATTTGATGCTTTTTGAGTATTAGAAAGCAAGAAATCATCATCTTCAGATGGATTTTTCTCGTAATGGTTTTAGTGTGATCCATTTCTGCTTTGTACCAAGTTGTTCTTCAAGCAATATTTCTTCGAGTTGGTGTGCCAGTGATTTTTAATCTCATTATCTGTTCTTCCAGGAAGTCTTGACGCAATAGTGGACCATTCATCTGATTAAGATAAATTATCACCATTAGTTTGTAAATCATGTCTATAAATATTAAAAAGATAAAAACTTTAACTTCAAGTGACTAAAGCAAGACTCTCCAAAAAAAGTCCCTTAACAAAATTCATATACTTTGTAGTATGTATGTACTTTTCTTCTCTAATAAAATTCACTAAGTTGGTTTATTCATCCTTTAGATTTTGCTTTAAAAATATGAAAAAAAAAAAAAAGGATATGAAGCCTTTTTTAAGACCCTTAAAAAAACTGGGTTAGAAAACTGTATATTAACAGGTAGGATATTGGTCTACCCGCGGGTCTCATCAGACCCGTTGTTTATACGTCTTCAACCCATTTTCTTGTAAAAAAAGATTCATCAGCTGCTCTCTCGACGGCGCCTCTCTCTCTCTCCATCGTCACTGTGTCATCTATCGTGTGACTACCAGAACATCTCAACTTGTGGTATGCTACAAATGTCATAGATTGCCTTCATGTTTTGTTTTGTTTTGTTTTATTTATTATTTTTTTTAATTTCTTGAAATCGAAATTTAATATCGAATCACTGCGATTGAAGTATTGTTGTTCATTTGTATAGTATGTGGCTAGTTGTGCCTACATCCGCTGACATGCACACTGCCTGGTTGATTTACATGATTAGATCTTGTATCTATTGATTTTTAGGAGGCTTTTTATTCTTAGGAGTGTATATAATCTTGATTAGGTGTACTATTTTTTTACAATTTAGTACATTATTGTTTGTTAGGAGCAAAAAACATGCGTGAGAATGCTCGAAGGATCTTGGAAGAACAAAAACTGGACGAAGATAAAAGAAAGGTAATGCTTGCGGGTCAATTATTGGACTACTCGAGAAAATGACAGTTGCACTGTTTTATTATCTATATTGATATATTATATATGCTCGGTAGTGACTATATGATTTGTTGCGGTTTCTTCAGAATGAGCACAGAAACAATTCGCTGCAATTGGCTTCGATGGAGCAGAAAAAGGATAATGATAATGTTCTAAGACTGGTGGAAGAGCTAAAGGTGTGCCACTTCATTGCTTTGATGAATTTGACCCTTTAAAAAAAGAAAAAAGTTCTTTTCTTTTTTAAGACTTGTTGATGTTATTTATTTACTTTTTTCTGAAATTACATGTTGCTGTTATTTAGAATGGGGATTCATGCGCTTTTCAGAGGGAGAAAGAGGAGGCTCTAACAGGAATTCTAAAATTAAAAGAGGAGCTGAATGCTAAGCAGAAGCTGGAAATGGAACTTACAAATGCTAAGAAGAAGATGGAAGAAATGAACGATGTGTTGGATGAGAAAATGGAAGATTTGTGTGATTTGGAGAATTTAAATATAACTTTTATCACCAGAGAGCGCCAAAGCAATGATGAACTGCTAGAAGCTCGCAAAGAATTAATACGGGTATTCCTGTTTGAAACTGTTTATGATTATTTTGTGATCGCATGGTTTAAACCTGAGCAGTGTAAACAGTATCAAATGTCTTTAATGTTTGGGTAATATAAGAGCCTAAAACATCAATATAATGTCTCATACATATAAAATTATAGAAGCTATAGAGAAGCAGATGAGGGGGTTTCGACTGATTAGTCAAAGAAAACTTGTAGAGAATTGTATAAAAGACTTAAACAACTCTAAGCAAAAACAGAGAACAAGAAAACACCATAAATGGAAGCTTTACACGGAAAGAACTTGATTTTCATTAAATGATGATTAACTACTGTCACACCTTTTATACTAGTCATCTTAACAAACTTTTACATACAAAACGTGTGATACCAATAGTTTGTAACTGATTGGTGCCACCTCAACAACTAAATAATTGACTAATTTCTACTGTCACCAGCTGGAGCTAACTGTGACCTTGCTGGATGCTTTCTATTATCTCTAACATCCCCCTGCAAACTGGACTTGGGAGAGCTATCCAAGTGCAGTTTGAATCTTAAGAACTCAAATTGAGATTGTGGCAAGGCCTTGGTAAAAATATCAGCAGTTTGATTTCCTGTAGGCACATACTGAACAGAAAGTAATTTGGCAGCAATTTTCGCTCTGATAAAATGAATATCTATTTCAATATGTTTAGTTCGAGCATGGAATAAGGGGTTTTGAGCCAATGCTGCTGCACTAGTGTTGTCACACCAGACAACTGGGCAATATGGAATTTGGATCCCCAATTCAGCAAATAAAGATTGAAGCCAAAGAACTTCTGATGTAGCTTGAGATAAGGCCCTGTATTCAGCTTCGGTACTAGATTTGGCTACAACACTTTGCTTTTTAGAGCACCAAGTGATGAGATTTCCACCAAGAAAGACACAAATACCAGTAGTAGATCTTCTATCATCAATACATGATGCCCAATCTGCATCACTAAAAACTTCAATGTGAAGTTCCTTAGCTGGTTTGAACATAAGACCAAGTGAAGGAGTGCCTTTAAGATATCGCAGAACTCTTTTACAAGCCTTCAAGTGTTCTTCAGTAGGTGAAGCTAAGAACTGACTTAGTGATGTAGGACAGTTGGCTTTGGAGTTTGAAGAAGAGATGGACCGGAAATTGTCCAAAAGAAGTGTTTCAAAGAAACGGGCATAACTTTTGACTCGGTTGTCAGATTTTCTATTATAATATATTTTCGGAAAGGGTTTTCAGAGTTCTAGAGCATACCAACCGGGGGTCTCCCGGTTGACGTTATTTACATCCTCAACGGAGCTGTTTAAGGTAGGTCGTCGGGCACCCGAAGATTTTAGCGTTTTTATTTGCGTTTTATTTGTTTTCCGTTTTTGCTTAGTACAAGGATATTTTAGTATTTTTGCTTCTTTTAGGGTTTCCAGGAGCCTATTTAAGGATCCTTTGTTATCAATTTTGGAATTATTCAATAATATTTTTCAAGTTTCAATTTACTTTCATTCTATATTTGCTGGTGGATTCCAATTTGTTACTTTAGGGATTACGCTGGTAAACCCTAGAACTTCCGTTCTGCGTCACTTAGCTTATTGACAGAGAAGGATATGTCTGGTCTTGTGTTAGTCAAGTATTGAAGTGCTCCTATAGTACTTCTGTACAAACATGGATCAGAAAAAGGAACACCTTGATTCTTAGACAATTTAGTTGAAGAGCAAATAGGAGTAGAGCAAGATTTGCAATGTGACATGTTAGTCTTCTGAAGCAGATCAACAATGTACTTGGATTGGCAGAGAAAGAGACCAGTAGCGGTCCTCGTTGCTTCAAAACCAAGAAAATAGCTCACACTACCAAGAGTTTTAAGAGCAAATTTGGATTGTAAGACTGCCATTGTTTGATGAATCAATGCAGGACTGCTACCAGTTATAAGGATATCATCTACATAGACCAATAGATATATCACATGAGAAGTATTTCTTTTAATAAAAAGGGAAACATTAGACCTACTATTGGTGAAGCCAAGCTCCACAAGGGCTGTTTTGAGCTTGAAAAACCAAGCTCTTGGAGCTTATTTAAGGCCATACAGTGCCTTATTTAACTTGCAAACATGAGAAGGAAATCTAGTGTCAATCAAACCTGGAGGCTGCTCCATATAAACCAATTCAGTGAGGTCTCCATTCAAAAATGCATTATTGATACCCACTTGTTGAATATTCCATGCATAGGTAACAACTAGTGAGAAGATAACCTTTATTGTTGATGCCTTAACCACTGGACTAAAGGTATCAAAATAGTCAATACCAGCAGTTTGGTGGAATCCCTTTGCCACCAATATTGCCTTATGCTTTAGTACAGTACCATCTTACCTATATTTTACTCTAAACACCCATTTGCATCCTACCAAATTATTTGCAGATGAGGCAGGCACTAAGGTCCAAGTCTTATTTCTCATCAATGCAAGATATTCATCCTTCATTGCTGCATACCAAACAGGCTGACCCAATGCCTTTTTAACAGTCTTAGGCTCTAGAGTTGTAGCCAATATAGGTGATGGAGCCTTACAGACATATGAGAAAACTTTAGGTTTATAAACACCTGCCTTAGACCTAGTAATCATTGGGTGAGAAGGAGCATTTATATGAGAAGAATGCTGATGTGCAATGCTTGATGTACTGGTTTGTAAAGGATTAGAAGTACCAGGAGATGACACAATGGAGTGATCATTATGATAGGATTGAGAAGAAGATAAGTCAGGAAATGAACCATTACCAGAAAAAACTGGAT
The DNA here is from genome assembly GCA_019925255.1 of Litchi chinensis. Classification (NCBI taxonomy): domain Eukaryota; kingdom Viridiplantae; phylum Streptophyta; class Magnoliopsida; order Sapindales; family Sapindaceae; genus Litchi; species Litchi chinensis. The sequence continues at coordinate 1,259,030 of CM034464.1, read as the reverse complement.
TATTTTGGATCATTCTCAGTACAGAAATTAGTAAACTAGAGCTTGTTAATGATGACTGATGAGAAGGCGGTAAAGGTGCTGCTGGAAATAATAGTTGAAAAGGATATTCTATTTCATTGAACAGTACATTTCTTGAAACATAAATCCTACCAGAATGATGGAAACATTTATACCCTTTTTGACTTAAGCTGTAACCAAGAAAAATACATTTGTCTGAACGAAAGTTGAACTTTTGATGAGAATAAGGTCTAAGATGTGGAAAGCAGGAGCAACCAAAAGGTTTAAAGAAGTTGTAATTTGGTTTTCTATGAAAAAGAACTTCAAAAGGTGACTTCATGTGCAGTAAAGGAGTAGGAAGATTATTTACTAGAATGGTTGCAGTTTGGAAGGCTTCTACCCAAAATTTGAGAGGCATGTGTGCATGGGCAAGTAAGGTAAGGCCTGTTTCAACTAGATGCCTATGCTTTCTCTCAGCTACCCCATTTTGCTGATGAGTATAAGCACAGGATGTCCTAAAATGGATACCAAACTTAGATAAAAGAGGTATAAGTGGTTTGAATTCAGTTCCTAAGTCAGCTTATAGGCATTTGATCTTACAATCGAGTTGTAGTTCAACTTGTTTTTTAAAATGAAGAAAAACAGAAACCACATCAGATTTAAGCTTGATAGGATATAACTAGGTGAATCTAGAATATGAATCAACAAAGTGCACATAATATTTGAAACCATCAATTGAAGAAACCGGGGCTGGTCCCCATACATCTGTATAGAGTAACTCAAGTGGTTTATTAGCTTTAAAAGTAGAAGTATGGAAAGGAAGCTGATGCATTTTTCCTTTTTTACATGAATCACAAAAGGTTAAATCCTTAAAGCCACACTTGAGATGTAAACTATTCATCACATGCCTTAGAACTAAAGGGGAAGGATGACCAAGCTTAATATGCCAAAGGTTGGCATTTACAATTGTAGACAACAATGTATCTTGGTTACAGCCATGATCACTAGTTGAGGTATTAACAAAGGATGAACAAGAACTTTTATTGACTGAACTAGAAGAGTTTATTTGAGAAGATTTTGACTGTAAAACAGCACTTGAACTTGCTCGAAGACCAGCTAAGGAAGTAGGTTGAATGCAAGAAAAATCAAGCTTGTACAGACCATTCTCAAGCACTCCTAAAAGCAGCACCTTCTTGGAGATCTTGTCCTTCAACACACAGTGATTGTTAGTAAATTCTGCATATGCATTATTCTCAGCAGTGAATTTAGATATACTCAACAAATTTTTGGCAATTGAGGGAACCACTAAAACATTATGCAGGGTGAGATATGAACTATTGTGGACTCGAGGAAGTATAAGAACTTTACCCGTATGCGAAATATGAAGCTGTTGTCCATTACCAACAGCTAACCTTTCTCCTCCTTGATATTCATTATGTATCGATAGATTTCCAAGATTTGAAGTCACATGATTTGTGGCTCCACTGTCTGCACACCAGGCAGGATCACACACTGTTTCAGGAGTAGCAAAATAGGTAGTGGACTGGTTGAGATTTGTCTGATATTGAGAAGCATTTTGTAACTGAGGCTGAAGGAAATTTTGTCCTTGTAGTTGTCCAAAGTGAGTTTGAGTATTGTGACTCTGACCTTGAAAATTAGTAGGATAATTTTGATTCCCTCCTTGCATGAAATTTCTATCAAACCTATTATAGCAATAGGAAGCAGAATGACCTCCTCTACCACAAATTTGACATGAAGGTTTATTATTGTTCCACCTTCCACTTCCTCTATTTCTGCCTCTACCCTTATTATTTCTGATACCTCCTCTGTTTCCATTGTTATAGCCTCCTCTAAAATTAGATCTACTTCCCTGATTACCAGTAGCAACATTGGCACTTAAACTAGAAACATCAACTTGAGCTGTTGCACTCAGATGAGCTATCCTTTGCTCATGTATCATCAATTGGTACTGTGCTTATTGGAGTGACATAGACTGCCTTTGTGAAGAAATTAACACAGCAACTGGATCGAACTCATGTCCAATTCCATTCAAAATGCTTAACAACAAATCACGATCCTTGATTACCTCTCCTGCAGCTCTAAGAGCATCACCAATATTCTTGACCTTGAGAATATACTCACTAACATTACTAGAACCTTTTTTGATTGAACTCAACTGCTGCTTCAACTGAAGCACTTTGGCCATAGATTGGTGTGAATAAAGATCTGCTAAAGTAGTCCAGATCTTGCTAGAGGTGGTACAATTTGTGACTTCTCCTATTATACTTTGACTTATGGTTGACAACAACCAACATAACAACAGTTTGTCACATCTTCTCCAAACACTATAATCTTTGTTCAACACTAATTCTTTGTCACCACTAACACTAGATTGAATCTCAACATACTTTGGTGGTATGGTTTTTACTCCAGTAATGTAATCATCCAATTCAAAAGCTTCAATTGCAGGGAGTACTTGTGCTCTCCAATGAATGTAATTCTCTCTGTCCAGCTTTATCGGTAAGTTGAAATTCATCGACTTTGCAAGTACAGCGAAGTTGAGCGACGATAATGATGGAGACGATGTGCGATCACCATCTCTGAGTGTAGATGAATTTGGTGTAGAAGAATTGCTTGTGTTGTCTACCATGACGATTAGTCCCTTGCAGGCTTTGATACCATGTAGAGAATTGTATAAAAGACTTAAACAACTCTAAGCAAAAACAGAGAACAAGAAAACACCATAAATGGAAGCTTTACACGGAAAGAACTTGATTTTCATTAAATGATGATTAACTACTGTCACACCTTTTATACTAGTCATCTTAACAAACTTTTACATACAAAACGTGTGATACCAATAGTTTGTAACTGATTGGTGCCACCTCAGCAACTAAATAATTGACTAATTTCTACTGTCACCAGCTGGAGCTAACTGTGACCTTGCTGGATGGTTTATATTATCTCTAACAAAACTAGATATCACTTTTAAGTATTTTGCCTATATCTGTTGGCTTGGACCTTTAGGTTGAAGTTAACCTGCTGGGTAGATTTATGCAGTGGTCATGACATGAATATTCTTCTTATCTATATGTGTAGTAAACTAACTTGCATTGCAATTTGTTGCAAGTTCTCCCAATTAAAGGCATTTCTTTTGGTAATAGGGATTTCAAGATCTGTCGGGCACTCGCACCAAGATTGGGATAAAAAAATGGGCGAAATCAATCAGAAACCATTTCAGAATGCGTGCAAGCTGAAGTATTCTCCTGAGGAGGCCCAAATCCAGGCCACCACTGAATGCGCTGATTGGCTGGAGTGTTTGAAGGATTCAGATTGGTACCCATTCAAGGTCATTGATGCTGGAGGGACAACCCAGGTATGTTGTCTGTATTATTCTGCTCCTTATATTTTACTCATCCGCACAAATTTTACATTTTCTATTGGTATTGATCATGATTGGCCATGAATCATTATTAGCTTGCAAATGAGTGAACTTTTTCCGGCAAAATTTCAACCTGCGCTAAACGTTCTTGTGCGAAAGGTTTGTAAATAATGATTGATTGCCGAAATTAAGAGTTCAACTTTTGAAGTTCGTGTAGTGTGATCAGAAGCAGTTCATATATTCATTTTCATTTTCGTTCTTCTTTTCTTTTCTTTTTTTCCGAAGATTTACCAGGACTAAACCAAAACTGATCTACCTACCAATGTAGATATGAATTTTTAGAATTGTGACCATATTTCATGATTCTGCAGGGTACAGGAAATTATTAATGAGGAAGATGACAAGATAAAAGAACTCAAGGAGAAGGGAGATGAAATATACTCGGCTGTTATAACAGCTTTGAAAGAATTGAACGAGTGCAATCGAAGTGGGAGGTATGTCATTACCGAGCTGTGGAATTTTAATGAAGGAAGGAAAGCAACCCTTTAAGAAGCCATTGCTTATGTTATGAGTTACATCACAAAGCTCGAGCGCAGGAGAACATGAGATGGAGGTTTCTTTTCTTGTTTTGTATTTGTACATTCCATTTCACGTGGTCGACATGGACTGTTGCAAATAACTTGAAATACACTTTGAAGTTACTGACTAATGTTAAATTTTTCTATTGCATGAAAACATTGAAATTGGAATTTTGATAAGCTGATTTTTAATTCGTGTTCAAAATGCCAGGTGACACGGGATGAGATCTGGGATGAAGTGTTAAATGATAAGAATCTACTGCTAAACTTATAATAAATGAAGTCTAAATTCAACAAAACACGTTTGATACTAATTAGATCTATTGTGAAGAACTTGTAAAGCATGAATGAAACTAATCAAAACTTGTTGAAGAACTTGAAAAAGCTTAAATGAGTAGAGAGCATACTAGTTTTAGGATACAATTTCTTAAAATAACTGTTTAATTATTTTAAATGTCACTCATTTAAGATTTTCATCTTTAACTAACATTGTGTTGAGATATATGCTCCCATAATGAGAAAAAAAAAAAAAAAAATTCTGTTACACATGCTTGTAAATGGGATTTGAAGGAGGTGGCCAAAAACCAGGAGGAGATGTGCAGTGTCATTCATTGAGTTAACAGCCAACAATAGGGAAAAAAGAAAAAGGTTGGTCTACTTCTATTTTGACACTATGGAGGCATAAACCATGAAGAATTCCAAGGCTCAATCCAATGTAAGAATAAGAATAAGAAAATATTCATAAAATTAAACAACCTGTTGCCAAAAAGTGTACATGCAAATCTGACTGTAAATCACACATATAATTGGAAAAAAAAAAGAAACAGCTTTCTAAACCTTATTTTTTTAACATTTGTTTTCCTTTTTTTGGGTCAATGAGTGGTTTGCCCATTCTCAACACCTAAACAATAGAAAACACCAACATACTTTTCCAAAGAGCTGCTAAAGAAATTTTCTTTCAGTTTCCTGTATGTATAAGACCTAAGAAAACGATCCGAACCTGTCTGATGACAAATCCCAACTCTTTCGACTTGCAACAACTCTGCGAGCTTGTTCAACCCTCCATGGAGACTATTGTAAAACTTCATCAAATACTTGATATCGTACACAGTAGGAAAAATAAATATATAGTTATTGTTTGAGAATTTAAATAGTATTTTTCCTAGTATTATATAAAAGTGAAAAATATTAGTAATCTTCTAAATTGACAAAAATATAATGGAAGAAGTAGTAACTATTAAGCTTTGCTCCAAAATATCGGAGGGGCATTAAAGTGCTAAAATACAATCATGGTCATCAACACTGGTAATGAAAGTAGCAGAATCTCCTGTTTTAGCTGTACAAAATACTCTGTATTTTAACTTCTATGTGAAACAGTCATCTATAGCCATTTGCTCTTGCTCACAAACTATGTATAAATAATCTCCCAAAAGACTCTCAACAAATCCCAATACACCCTAATAAAGCTCACAAACAAACTACACAAATGGCTCTCTTATATATGCATTCCACGATTAAGCACACCTGAAACTGAAAATGATAAATGATATTTAAAGGCAACAATCTGCAAAGACGCGTGTCTTTAAAAAAAAAATAATACACAAAACAAAACAGTTCTGAGGACAGCTCATCAAGCAATGCATACTCTTGTTTCTTTTCTCTTTTTGAATTTGTTTTCAGGAATTTGCTCTTCTTGAAGCCATAGTTGTCTGATACTAAACATACCTGAAATTGAAATTTGTAAGTTGGATAAATTTAAGACAAGCAGTTCCGGTTATGCTTTCTAATTAAGCAACCTTCAAGAGTATTTTAGACAAGAATAAAATGGTTTGGCAGTATCTAACTAACCATTTCGATTTTGCTTCTCTCACTATTTTTCTGGAAAAGATGACTCTAGCTGAATTGCTCAATATATCTAGCTGAGGATGTTGCGTCTCTTTCTTCAAGTAATTAGTTGGAAGAAAATTACTACATTGGGACAAAAATAGTATACTTTTATTTGCTAGAGTTAAACTGTGATAAGAAACATACAATGTAATGAAAAGATAAGACATTTAACATTACAATCGGATATTCAATTTTTGATAAGAGAAAAAAAAAAAAATCTTTTAACTATGAGGTATAAACAGATCATACTCCCAGTTGCATGTTTAGTTTAATTCTTATGCATAGTATTGAAAATGTTTTGTGAATTATGTTTGACTTCCAGATTTTTTCTTCCATATGAAACCAAAAATATACAGCATTCCAGTTGTTCAGTTACCTTGTCGATATCAGTGCTTGTAATACTACAATTCATGTACACCAGAACCCAATGGAGTTTTATTGGACCAGATCTAGAAACAAAAAACAATTAGGTGAAAAGTCCATATCATAGGAGCTTCGAGACTTTTTTTTGTTTGAACTGAAATAAGAATATATACCTCCTTCAACGACTATGATAATTTCCATGTTCTCGAAGATGCTTTCCAATGATTAAGCCCACCTAATGAATGTCAGTTTCAGTTATGATTTCTAATTGAATGAGCTTCATGGAGTGTATAAAAGATTAAATTGGTTTACTAACATAACTAACCAATTTTATCTTCTTTCTCTTACCCTTTGAAGACTTTAGCTGTCTTGCTTTATCTTTCTAGTTGGCGTTGTTGCATCTCTTTTTCTCCACACATTACATTAACTTGAAAAAAATAAATACTTCATAGGGATCAGAAATTTATTTTGTTATTTGATAGAAACTATTATGAGAAACATACAATATTTTAAAAGGTTAAAACACTTGACTTACAATGAGATGATCACTCTATTAAGAGCAAAAAGGAACTACTGTTTCAACTTTCAGGAACTGAGTTGAAATCACATAACGTAGTCCAAGGTGTGGGCCCTATTTCCAATGCAAGTCCTGTTTCCTATCATAATATTCAAAATGTTTTGTAAATTGGCTTAGACTACTAAATGTCTTTTACAGAAAATAAAAATATACATTATTCCAGTTGCCTTATTACCTTGTCAAAATTGATGCTTTTAGTATTGCAGTCAATGCCTTAGACAAGAGCCTGAAACAAAAGATAAGTTAATATGTCAATAACATAGGAGCTTTCAAGCTTTATGGTTCAATTGGGATGGGAATATGTACCTGCCACAAACAACTTTGAAATGTTAGAATAGAGAAACTACAGCCTCCTTTGACTGCATCAGAGCAGATATGTCCTACATAGTTTAAACCATAAAGAAAGAAATAATGTCATATGTTAGTGCTTCCATAATAATACAACGCAATTTCATTGCAAAACTTAACCAGCTATGCAATTGCTTCATGAACAAAAACTAGGAAACCATCTCAACATTCAAAACACATATTCTAATGCATCAATTCAATAAAATATGATGAAAATAAATTAATAAGTTTCTCATACCGATCTTCTTGAAAAGCAGTGCCCTCTAGCCCTTCTTTCTCATTTAGAGTCACTGACTCAATTATACCAGTTGACAATTTGTTTTAAATTTCTGAAAAAAAATATATTTTTTTTAACCACGAATGTTTAGACAATACATATTTACAAAAAATTAATAGCAATTAAATGTTAGGGAATCTCACCAAAGCAATGATCACTAATTTGCTTGTTTTTGAAAGTGGAAGTCTCTCTATCCGGCCCCATTTCCTAAATCTTCACACTATAATCACTTGGCTCTGTAAACTCCAATTAGCAAAGCTTGGAAAATGCCAAGTAATTTAGAAAATAAAACAAGAACATTTGTATTGACGTGGTCCTGATAAAGTGCACCTCGGACAAGCCAATTCAGCAAGTCATTGTAATGGAAGTAGCAGAATCCCCCTGCTTCAACGCTGCAAAATCCCTTGATGGAAGTAGCGGTATTTTACCTCTGTTTAATTAGTTCTAACAGTCTATAAACTCAGTATAGCTGAAAAAAATAAAAACCCAAGACTTCCAATTTCATGAACAAAAAGGTTGACCACGTCTTGAAATTTGTATCAAAGAAATCTTGATCGAAAATTATAACATAAGTGTAAGATTTAAATTTTTAGATGCAGTTTTAGTCCATACGATAAAACATTGGAAAAGATGAGTTGGTTCTAAATCAAATATATACCATGTAATGTTATTGATTCTTGAGTAATATTTTGTAGTAATATGCATTCTAAAAGTCAAACAATAGTCAAACAAAGAAAATAAGATGATTTTAATTTGCTTACATTACGTGATCTTGAAGTAACCTTATTTTGGGCTTGTTGTTTTGAACTTCTTGTCTATCTAACCCTGCTCATCAAAGAATTAAAACCCATCATTATATAAATCAAAAGTTTAATATTGAAAATTCAACCTTGAAATCATAAAGGAACTAATGACGTATCGAAAATTCAACCTTGAAATATAAAGGAACTTATTACTTGGATTAGTTGTCATGATTATCATGGAAACTTAGTTTTTGGTAAGTCCTGACATAAGATGTCCGATTTTTTGACCAAGTTCTATGGTTTCTCCACCGTATAATATCTTTTTAAAATAGGGAACTACAGATTAACTTCCTCCCATGGTTGCCAATTGTTGAAGGTAGTTTGGCAATGTTTTTCACTTATAACAAAAACCAACTTCCAAAGAACGTAGGCATGGCATGATTTTTTGTTTCTCTTCCAGTAGTCCAACAATCCCACTCTTTGCAAGAGTTTCCTTGTCAGCACATACAGATTTATGAGTTCATCTGCTCTTGTACAATTCAATGTCCTATTACCCTGTCTTCGGTCATTTGACATTATCATCTTTTAGACTAGATCATTCTCACTAGCTTTTAGACCAAGGTTTTTCATCCTCTCGATCCCTTAGTTTCCAAAAGTTAAAAAAAAAAAAAAAAAATGTACTGAATTGCAATTTGAAAGAAAATCATTAAAGCAAAAGACAAACAATTACATGATTAGGGACTTGGCAATGGAGAATCTATACAATTTCTCTCCAACAGAATTGGATTCATTATCACAGTAACTTGAAGCACAAAGGAAGAAAACAATATAATAAATCGTTAATAGGAGCCTCTATCAAATGACAAGAAAAATTAATGGACTTGCGTTTATATACATGCATCCCAAGATTAATATTACTTTGATTTGAGGTAGCTGGTGTTGACTTCAACCTTTACTGGTTGCTTGCCATGGTAAGAACCTTAGCCAAGCTGGTGAACTCGCTATGATATTTGCATTTCAAGCACTAACATGGAGTGGGAATCAAAGTGCTTCCTCACTGGAGTTCCCCACAACTGAACAATAGGAAGGTGATGCATATATATATGCTGAAGTGAAGCAGTCACAAGCTAAGAATTTTGGCATAGCCAAACGAGCCTCATACGCACCAAGACCTTGCCCAGCTTGGCTTCAAGCTCCTTGACAGCAGCTGCATCGTAGTCATGCCAACGTTGGCTTAAACACAATCTCCCAGTTCAGGTTTGAAGCAACAGGGTCGAATTGATGTGCCCCAACCTCCATCCATACCAATAGCTGCAGCATTGGCTTGCCTGTGCATGTTAGTGCTGCTCCCTTGTCAGCAAATTGTTCAGCGATTTATTGGTTAATAGCCCTTGATTCTGCATATCAAAACACTCATAACATAAGTGTTAGTTCATCATTCTAGTTAATAAATTATAATAGCCATCCAAAAGAAAACACTCAATAAAATATCAGTACATTCGAAACTTAACAAACAGCAGCCAATCTCCTTATTCAAAAGCTGGAACTTGTCCCAGTGGTTGCGTCAACCAAAAAAATTACATTAGATTTAACAAGAAACTCCACAACTACTAATTTGAACTAAAATATTGAGTATTATATCAAAAATAAAATGTTTTTGGTACCCAATTATAGGTTTTGTACACCATACTTGCATTCTTTTCAATGAAGACTTCGGATTCATGTCCACCGGTTCTCATGTCAATGGGAACATACATGAAATCGTAAGATTTTGTACCCATGTTCATCCTCCTCACATTCTTATTCACTTGCTACCCCAGGTGCTTGAAATCTTAAAGATTTTGTTGTCCTCACTTGTGGCTGTCTAACCTCTTCATCCTTCCCTGTGCAGAACATCAAGGAACCAAATTCATTGTATTTATCAGAACATGTACTTATATATGATTGAAATGTGAAATGCTTCCACAAAGACATTTCACAAGCTCATTCATCTAAAACAAGCTTGTCAGAGTCAGGAAAGAATTATATGCTATAATTATGAACGTTACATTAGAAAGCCAATCTTCAACTAAAACTTAAATTTTGCATCAACTCAAATATAAGCACTACATAGTTTTAGCCAATGAAAAACCAAATCTTAAACCATAACTAAGACCGGTAACAAAGTAAAAATCATTACTTGTGAAGTTTTCTCCTCTTGCATGGCTGAAGGTCTCTGTTCTGCTAATGGTTGCTCTTGATTCCTACAAAGCAATATAGCACTGCAACAAGAAATTTATATAACCACTGTATCAGATATTCCCCGTCAAACATAATATTAGAATTAAACCTTTAGACATCAAACATTATTTGTATTATTAAAATTTAAGAAACAAATAAAAATAGTCAAAATCAAATATTTTGAGCTTACAGTAATATATGAAATTTTGATACATCGATTGTTGAGTAATATTTGTTGATTTTTGGCTTAATTAGCTATGCTTGAAAATCCCACATCTGAAAAATGTAATATGGTGGGAGCTTTAATGGGCTATAAATAAGTCCTTTAGCTAATTGGTTTTGTATCCTAAAAACAAGAATTGTAAAAGATCCATACATTTGTATTATTCTTGTTTTCTCCCCATATGTTTCTGGGTTTTTGGATCTTATCCAGATTTTGTAATATTTTGCTTTGGAGTTAGTGGAAGTTTTCAGCAGCGCCCGTGGACGTAGGTTTTATACCGAACCACGTAAATTCTGGTGTGTTCTTTCTTTTTTCGCTTTGCATTTATTTTTCTGCTTTATTATTATTCGTTATTTATATTTAATAGCTAGCATTAGTAGTTGTGTATTTGTTTAATTTCCGCTGCGCACAACAAGTGGTATCAGAGCTCTAGGTTTCGATTGTTTTGGGGAAATAATCTAGAGCGTCAGCTGGCTATTAAGTATTTGCTTATAGAGCTTGAGTGTTATTTTAGAATAGTTACAATTTAGGGAAGCTCTGTCAAAAAGACTATAATTGTCTAAGGAGACTGGATTTTAAGTGGGACCGTTTGTGACCCCTCCAGCTTTTCCTGGGAGCTAACCTTTTGAGTACTATTCATTTGATCACCAAGCTATTGACATAAAAACTTTTGGGGTAAAGCGGAAATAGTAGCATCTTCATCTTCACATGTAAAAATTGAAGTAGAGAAATTTGATGGTCGAAATAATTTTGGCCTATGGCAAAGCGAAGTTATGGACGTCTTGTATCAACAAGATTTGGATACTGTTCTGGAAGAAACAAAACCAGAGGATATTGAGGAAAGAGATTGGGAAAAGCAAAATGCGAAGGGGTGTGGTTTAATTCGCTCATGTCTCTGTAGAGAGCAGAAGTATCCGTTTATGAAGGAAACCTCTGCTAGTAAATTGTGGAAGGCGTTAGAGAACAAATATATGAAGAAAAGCAATGAGAATCGATTATATTTGTTGAAGAGACTTTACCGTCTTCAGTTGAAATCGGGTTTGAATATTAGTGATCATATCGATAATTTCAACCGTTTGTTAGCCGATTTGTTGAATTTGGATGAAACTTTCAAAGATGAGCAGAAGGCCATGTTGTTGATAGGATCTCTTCCTGATGAGTTAGATCATTTGTGCATTACACTTATTCATGGGAAAGAAAAATTGTCCTTTGAAGAAGTGAGTGCAGCTTTGCTTAATTATGAAATTCGTAAGAAAGATCAGAAAGAGAATAGGGATGAAGCAGCAGAAGCGCTTACAGTTAGAGGAAGAAGTAAGAATCGAAAACAAGAAAGAAGGGGCAGATCACAGTCAAGAAAAAGACCTGATAAAGATGAATGTGCATTTTGTCATGAGAAAGTGCATTGGAAGAAAGATTGTCCGAAGCTACAGAAGAAAGATAAAGGTAAGGGTAAAGTTACTTCCGATGCATATGTAGCCGAACATGAGGAAGAAGATTTTGTGTTGGTTAGTCTATCATCAACATCTAGATCTGGTGAGTGGATTTTAGATTCGGGTTGTACTTATCATATGTGTCCACATAAGGAATGGTTCTTCAATTTCAAAGAGCTAAATGGTGGAATTGTGCTCATGGGTAATGATAACTCATGCAAAACTAAGGGGCTAGGTTTAATTCGACTGAAGAATCATGATGGATCGACCAGAGTTTTGACAGAAGTTCGATATGTACCAGATTTGAAAAAGAATCTCATATCATTGGGAGCCTTAGAATCTAAAGGCTACACGGTATCTATCAGAGATGGAGTTATGAGAGTTATATCTGGGGCTTTGGTGGTAATGAAAGGTACAAGGAAGAATAACTTGTACTACTACGATGGTAGTACAATTACTAAATCAGCAGCAGTAGTATCAGAGAAGGATGCTGATACAGATATGATCAGGTTATGGCATATGCGTTTGGGACATGCAGGTGAGAAAGCTTTAAGCAGTTTGGTGAATCAAGGCTTGTTGAAAGGAGTAAAAACCTGCAAGTTAGATTTTTGTGAACATTGTGTTCTGGGAAAGCAGACGAGAGTGAAGTTTGCAACTGCAGTTCATGATATTAAAGGTATTTTGGATTATGTTCACTTTGATGTGTGAGGACCTACTAGGACAGCCTCCTTGGGTGGTAAACACTATTTTGTTACATTTGTTGATGACTTTTCCAGAAGAGTTTGGGTATACACAATGAAGAAAAGGGATGATGTACTTGAGATTTTCCTTAATTGGAAAAAAATGGTTGAGACTCAGATTGGGAGAAAGATTAAACACCTTAGAACAGATAATGAAGGTGAATATTGTAGTAAATCTTTTAAAGAAGTCTGTCAAGATGCAGATATTGTACGTCATTTTACAGTTAGACACACACCGCAATAGAATGGGGTGGCAGAACGCATGAACCGAACATTGCTGGAGAAAGTTCGGTGTATGTTGTCCAATGCTGGGTTGGGCAAGGAGTTTTGGGCTGAGGCTGTGACTTATGCATGTCGTCTCATTAATCGCTTACCGTCAACAGCAATCGGTGGTAGAATTCCATTGGAGGTATGGTCTGGAAAACCTATTACTGATTATGATTCTTTACATGTCTTTGGTTGTTCTGCTTATTATCATGTAAAGGAATCTAAATTGGATCCGAGAGCAAAGAAAGCTATATTTGTGGGGATGTCTTCAGGGGTGAAAGGGTATCATCTTTTATATCCTAATTCGAAGAAGATAATCTTCAGCAGGGATGTTACTTTTGATTAATCTTTGATGTTGAAAAAGAAAATAGAAGACATTATTGAGGGTAATCCGCAACAGGTGGAGTCTACTCGGAAGCAGGTGGAGTTTTTCCAAAAACAGATAGAGTCAACAAATAATCCAGCTAGAATTGTTGATGCAGATGATGACACTCCTATGACAGAGGAGGTTACTGAAGAAGAAGAAGTAGAAGAAGAGGTTCCTACCCAAGAACCTTTACAACAACAAGAATCAATTGCGATAAATAGGCCAAGACGTGAGATTCGCAGATCTGCTCGTTTTGCTGATATGGTGGCCTATGCACTTCCAATTATAGATGATAACGTTCCTTCCACTTATAGAGAAGCAGTCCAATGTTCTGAAGTTGATAAGTGGAAGAAAGCTATGGATGAAGAAATGCAGCCTCTTCGGAAGAATGAAACTTGGGAGCTAGCTCAACTACCGAAGAATAAGAAGACAATTGGGTGTAAATGAGTGTTTACGAAGAAAGAGGGATTTCCTAACAAAGAAGATGTCCATTACAAGGCAAGATTGGTGGCGAAAGGCTATGCTCAGAAGGAAGGGATTGACTATAATGAGGTATTTTCTCCAGTTGTGAAACACTCTTCCATTAGAATTCTATTGGCCCTTGTAGCTCAATTGAATTTGGAACTAGTTCAAATGGATGTAAAAACTGCATTTTTACATGGTGATTTAGAAGAGGAAATCTATATGACTCAGCCAGATGGATTCAAGGTTGCTGGTAAAGAAAATTGGGCTTGCAAATTGAAGAAATCACTTTATGGTTTGAAACAGTCTCCGAGACAATGGTACAAGCGATTTGATCAATTTATGATAGGACAAGAGTACACTCAGAAGCAAATTTGATAATTGTGTATATTTTCGAAAGCTACAAGATGTTTCTTTCATCTACTTGCTCTTATATGTTGATGATATGTTGATAGCTTCTAAGAGTAGAGTGGAGATTGAGAAGCTGAAAACTCAGTTGAGTACAGAGTTTGAAATGAAGGATTTAGGTGAAGCTAAGAAGATTCTCGGTATAGAGATTAGTAGAGATAGAGGGAAAGGTAAGGTTTGTTTGACTCAGAAGGAATATCTGATGAAGGTATTACAATGTTTTGGTGTATCTGAACAGTCAAAACCTGTAAGTACGCCACTTGCTCCTCATTTCAAGTTGAGTGCATCATTATCTCCGAGTACTGATGAAGAACGAGAGTACATGTCTCGTGTTCTGTATTCTAATGCGGTTGGTAGCCTGATGTATGCTATGGTGTGTACAAGACCTGACATTTCGCAAGCGGTTGGAGTTGTGAGCAGGTATATGCATGATCCTGGTAAAGGACATTGGCAAGCTGTGAAATGGATTCTACGGTACTTGTTAAAATCCGTAGATTTTGGTTTGATATTTCAGAAGGAAAATTCACTTGGTCAGTTTACAATCAGACATGTAGATTCAGATTATGCTGGTGATTTGGATAAACAACGGTCAACTACTGGATATGTATTCACTCTTGTGAGAGCTCCGATAAGTTGGAAGTCTACTTTACAGTCAACAGTTACTTTGTCTACGACAGAAGCAGAGTATATGGCAATGACAGAGGCTGTGAAAGAAGCAATTTGGTTACAAGGATTACTGGTAGAGTTGGAAGTGGGACAGAAGAACATTACTGTTTACTAGGATAGTCAAAGTGCCATTTATTTAGCAAAGAACCCAGTATTCCATGTTCGCACCAAGCATATTGATGTCCGATATCACTTTGTGCGGGAAATTCTGAGTGAATGGTCGATTCTCTTACAGAAAATTGGGATTGCTGATAATCCTGCAGATATGATGACCAAAGTGGTGACAGCAATCAAGTTCAACCATTGTTTGGATTTGATCAATATTTTGAAAGTTTAGAAAGACATATATGAAGGCATTGCTGAAGGCTAATACGCCAAGGTGGAGATTTGTTGATTTTTGGCTTAATTAGCTATGCTTGAAAATCCCACATCTGAAAAATGTAATATGGTGGGAGCTTTAATGGGCTATAAATAAGTCCTTTAGCTAATTGGTTTTGTATCTCAAAAACAAGAATTGTAAAAGATCCATACATTTGTATTATTCTTGTTTTCTCCCCATATGTTTCTGGTTTTTTGGATCTTACCCATATTTTGTAATATTTTGCTTTGGAGTTAGTGGAAGTTTTCAGCAGCGCCCGTGGACGTAGGTTTTATACCGAACCACGTAAATTCTGGTGTGTTCTTTCTTTTTTCGCTTTGCATTTATTTTTCTGCTTTATTATTATTCGTTATTTATATTTAATAGCTAACATTAGTAGTTGTGTATTTGTTTAATTTCCGCTGCGCACAACAATATTATGTGATGATGCAAACAAATATATTAAATTTTTAGCTTACTGTTTTGTGTTGTTCAAAAATGTCACCCATGCAGCTACAAAATGTTTGAGAGCAATCATTGGAGCACCTGGTTTGCATAACCCTCAACCTGTTTTTCAAAGGATGAAGATTATGTTAATGAAAAGCGAAAGTGTTAGTTGAAATATTATCATGAAGAAGGAAGGAAGTAATTGCCAGTGAATAATGGGTCGCAGTTTTTGTTGTTAGAAACTGATGGAGAGGAGGTCTCTGAATTCTCATATATTCTAATCCTAGGCATGCCAGAGCCTGTGACCCAATTCTCCACTTCTTCAACTCGGTAACATCTTTCCAAACTAGGACAACATTTAAACTCCAATTCCTCCAGCGTTGTTGATTGCAGAATGTAGTCTAGCAATGTCTTTAATTTATCACAAAAATCAATTTTGCAAGAACGAAGAGATGGCATGATTTTGATATCTTCTCCTTCTCTTCCACAACTCCCATTATCCCACTCTTCCCATTCTTTCAGCTCATAAAACCAAAGAGATTGCAAATTGGGAAAGAGGGCAACTGATGACGACGACATCATATTATCACTTCCCATTCCCAAAAATTCATCACCCAACCTTCTCAAACTCTTTATGTCATGAATCTCAAGTGATTCAAGACATGGTAGTTTCCCCAAACACAAACTCTCTGAACCAGACCAAGAATTGAGAGCTAACCTCTTTAGTTTTGTTAAAGACATCAACCAATTGAGAGACAAACAATTGTCACCGTCGTAGCCCTTTAAGGTTAACTTCTCTAATTTTGGAGGAGGTTGGAAGTCTTCAAGAGCTTCTTCATTACTCACATCTGATGACAACTCTAGCCATAACCTAGAAAGTTTTGTCTTATTCATCAATTTCTGCCTTATTAATCTCACCCACATTCACCCCACAACACTTAATGTCAAGAGACCCACCAAGGTGAGTTAAGTTTCTTATATATTTGAACTTGCATGCTTTCTTCTCCGCACTCACAACTAGTCTCTAATGTTATCAGACTAGTTAATCCTTTAATTCCTTTTGGCATATATCTACACTCTTCAAAACTCCCATTATTTATTAAATGTCTCAATTTGACTAATTTTCCTATCCCTTCTGATAGTTTATTGAGATTTGTACAATTATGAATATTTAAGGTCTGTAAGTTATATAATTCACACAATGTTTCAGGTATTTCTTTTATACCACGATTTTTTGATATGTCAAGGTACCTTAGATGTGTCAATTTATTTATGCTACTTGGAATATTATTAATTGACATGCCACTAAGATCTAATGCCCTTAGATTTGTGTAATGATCAAATAATTCATCTAATGGACAATTCCTACTGTCTAATAGAAGGCTACGTAATCTCCCTTCATCAAATATAGAGATAGGAAATGAGGGTTCTCCTTTCAACACTATCATTGCATGGCGAGCTTTTCTATACTTAGAACTCGGCAAAAATCCTCTTGTATTGTCAACCTCTATCCTACAACATTCATTTTTTGAAAGATATTGAGGCAAGTCATGCACCATATCATGCATCTTGCAACTTTTTTCATCATTAATATCTTTTTCAATATCTTGAAAGAATGAGTGCATTGCTAACTTTTCAAAATACTCTTCACCAACTAATTCCAAATCTATATTTTCTTTTGGCCTAAGATAATTTTGAGCCATCCACAACTTAATCAATTGATTTTTTTCTATTTTATAATCCTTAGGAAAGATGGCACAATATAAGAAGCATCTTTTTAATTCTGAGGGCAAATCAAAATAACTTAATAACAATGGTGCAAAAATCCCCTTTTCTGCATCTTCTAGTTCCCATGTTTCACTATCCAAGACACTTTGCCACTCTTTAATTGTTTTTTTAAAGTGCAAGAGGCCCCCCAAAGTCTTGACAGCAAGAGGCAAGCCTTTACACTTCTTTACGATTCTTCTCCCAACATTTTCTAAATTTTCACACTCTTCACTACTTCTTCCATAAAATGAAATTTGACTAAATAGTGACCAACATTTTTCATCAGATAACAACCCAACCTCAAAATGGTTGGTGCTTCCCATCACCTTAGCCACCTTTATCTTACGTGTGGTCACCAAAATTCTACTTCCTTTGGAACCATAATTAAGAGAGTTTCTTAATTGTTCCACTTTATTAGAATCTTCCGTCCACACGTCATCAAGGACAAGAAGATATTTCTTGTCTTTAATGGACTCCTGTATATTTTTTAAGACACTCTCATATTCATTTACATTTGGTGCAGTGTTTCTAAGAGATTCAACGATCGCTTTGCCTATCCTTATCTCATCAAAAGGATCAGAGACACACACCCATATTCTTTCGTCAAAGTGGGAAATCACCTCATGATCACTAAAAACTTGTCGAGCAAGAGTAGTTTTTCCAATTCCTCCCAACCCTACAAGGGAAATGGTAGGAATGGATGTTGGTCCACAACTACTCTCACTCAACAAAAAGTTTGTTATTGCCTTCTTGTCCTCATCTCTACCATGAATTGCTGATCCATCTACAAAAGAGGTAGTTTTTTGTCGTTCTACTTCTCTTGAGCTCTTGATTGAGCTCAAGCAAAACCTATCCTTTTCCACAGCAATAACATCTAATGTTTCATTTAAAGCTTTTATCCTCAAAGCAATGTCATGACGTGTAACAACTTGCCTACTACAGAAGCCGTAGCAAGTGATGAGTGAACGTACCTTTCTCACATGCTTGGAAGTATTTTCATCAGTTTCCATGATTCCTTGTTTCTGAATAGCCGTGTTCCAATCATCCAACACATCCTCCATGTCGTATGATGCCTCTTTGAGCTTGTCTAACCAATCTTCTAGAGCATTGTTCTTGACCTGTTTGCACTCTGCATCTTCAAGCACAGATTCAATGGCCTGAAAATTGCTGGTGAGCCTTTTCACTTCTTCGTCAACACCCACAACTAGTCTTGCTTGTGCTTTGACTTGGTCATAAAGGACCGAACCCAGCTGCCCCAGGATTGTTGAAACCACAGCTTTAGCCATATTTAGACAAAGTATTTGATAACAGAAAGATGAGGTATTGAGATATCAGGTAAAGTTGTATGTTGTGATAATGCTACCTTCCATTCAACTAATATATATAATCCATGGAAGGAATCAAGGAATAGTTGGCTTTATATTAATTGGAGCCAAGCAAAGTTTAATCTGCTTTGATTCTGGTTCAAGTATTAAGCGTTGTCCAAACAATTCTCATATTCTTTTCTTCTCATTCTTTTCCTTTCCTGTTTTCAATCCGTAATACTTTTATTTTAAGTTAATTGTATGTATGATGATCACAGTGAAATGATGGAGATTTGTTCAATCATATAATCCATTGAATTATTTGTATAATTTAATTATTATAACTTCCTGTTTTTTTCTTGAAATAAATTATTATAACTTTCTACCAAAAGTAAAAGTATCACCATTACAATGCAACCTATGTTTGCACCAAACTTCTACTGAACATGAATTTATCGGTTTCCTTTTTAGAACATTATCTATTGAAAATGATACAAAACATTTAATGAATTTTATACAAAATAAAATACACCAACATTCTTTTAATATAAAGTATTGGGTCTGTCAAAGTTAAACACATTTTTCAAGGGCTGGCGAAAGAAAGAATCTAATACAAACAAACTGCAAGTGACAAACAATTAATTGAAATGAAAAAGTAAAGTATGGGAACATTATCTCAGATTTAGGTAAATGGAAAGAGGACATGTTTCATTGAAAACATTTACTCCAAAGAATACTTGTGGTTTAGTTCATTGTTTCCTTCCGCTCATTAATTAGCACAAGATTCTGAGTCTTGCGTGGTTGCCATTTCACCACCGAGGCATCTTAAAAGTGAATTGCATTTTATGAACATGATATCTATCTAATGTGATGTGTGGAAAAACATTTTGAAAGTATACCGATTCCATTATGATATATGATATCTATCTAGTATGATCTATGGAATATATGACAAAGGTGGAGTGTTGGAATACTTCTATTGATCAGTCAGGTCATATAGGTCCCAATTGGACATCCAATTGCTTCAGCTTAGATTATCTGAAGGATACATTGTATACTATCTATATTAATATTATATCAAAAAGATGGATAATCAAACCTAGTACAATTAGTTATGCCAAATTTTGAAAGAAAATTCATTTTGATATAACTTTTAAATCTAATTATAAGCTAGAGTCCTAACTTATAAATAATTAAATGCACTCAAGAAAGCAAAAGATAAAATCATCACACAGCTCAAGTTTCACCATGTAATGATCCTAGGTGGCATTTAGACCAACTTTCACTAAACACATTTAGTTACATTAATATTAACTTTCACTAAATACAATTAACTCTTGTAATTGATTTTTAGTCTATCAACATAACATTTGTACCTGCATAAAGCCAAAATTGTACTCGAACTAAGATACGATTTTGTTAATTGAAAATATCTAGGATTTGCTTCTACCTATAGATTATAGTATTGAAATTTATTGTCAAATTATTAAAAATAATAATAATAGGAAGTTTGAACTCAGAAAATGATACATATAATGAATATTAAGAATTATCATACTATTTGAAACTAAATCAATTGAACCCTAAAATTATTAAGCTTTCAACATAAATCATATGATAAGATAAAAATTTGAACTCAAAGAATAACAAGTTTTAGAGACATCATATTATTTTAAAATAAATTAATAAAGAAACATCGTAATAGAATAAAAATTCGACAAAGGTATACGACAAGACAATATGACATATATAATTAACTAGTACAACATAAAATTCTATCAATCATTCTCAGTTCTTCTCAAACTCAAACTACAAGGTTCCTGTGGGGATTTAAAATCAAAGGATTAACTAATTGATTTGAAAAACTATAGTAGAATTACATCGAGACTCCATGAACTTTGTACACACGAATGTATGCCATGTGCCAATCACCTAAAACAAAATTGGAAGGAGCAGTTGTTAGAAAAAAGTAAAAGAAAATATGATCAACATGTACACAATATATTATTTGACACAAACACATAGTTAATAAACCCCAAAACAGCAACAGGATCAAAAATACTGGAAAAGAAAATTTTTCTTATCGGAAACACAGCTT
The DNA here is from genome assembly GCA_019925255.1 of Litchi chinensis. NCBI lineage: Eukaryota > Viridiplantae > Streptophyta > Magnoliopsida > Sapindales > Sapindaceae > Litchi > Litchi chinensis. Next base: position 1,238,121 of record CM034464.1, on the reverse strand, counting down.
TTGTAATTCAAATGAAGAAAGTAATGACATATGAGGAAGGCAATTTGAAATTGCCAATATTGGAAGGATATAAGATACATATGTCTTTACCAGTGCTACCACTTGTTCGTCTTTTGGAAGATCTTCCATAAGAATAGGGCCTTCACAATCTCATCAGCACTCAGCAGTTCCATCATTATTACCTTTTGACCCTTAAAGATAGACATAATTGTTGAGCTAAAAACATGAAAAACACAAGAAATCTAGTGGGAGCGTTAGGAGAAGATCTAAGAGGGTGAACTCTAGGTCAAGAAGGACGTGAGTTGCATCACTACATGCAACTTGTAGTGCAAGTTAGGACCATTCATTTGAGACTATCGAGACTTGCATCGCCAGGTGCAAGTCGCGACCATTCATCCAATACGATCTTGACTTGGATCATGAGATGCAACAAGTGGAGCAAGTCATGACAAAAGGGTTTAAACCGGAATTTTAAATCTTTTAAGATATTATTTTTATTTAGACTTGATATTTGTTTCCTTTTATTAGTTTGCTATTATTTCTTTTAGTTATTTAATATTTTTCCTCATAGTTTTTTATTTCCTATGGGAATCTTATTTCCTACGGAAATGTTGTTTCATAAAGGAATTACAAGAATAGTTTATCTATAAATAGGAGTTTAAACTTAGGGTTGTATTCTATTCTATTATATTTTGGGAGAATATTAATTGAATCCTATAGTTTACGAGACAAGATTTTTGTAATTTATTTCGGCTTTTATGGGTATTCTTGCATGAAATTGCTTATGCTAGGATTATGTTAATTCTTTGATCTAATTCTAGAGGACTAATCTACCCGGTTTTGCTAGTATCAGGTAAAGTTATATGCTGTGGTAATGCTACCTTCAATTCAACTAATATTTATAATTAATGCATGGAAGGAATTAAGGAATAGTTGGCCTTATAATGGAGCCAAGCAAAGTTTAATTTGCTTTGATTGATCTGGTTCAAGTATAACGTGTCCAAGCAATTCTCATATTCTTTTCTTCTCATTCTTTCCTTTCTTGTCTTCAATCACAATACATCTATTTTAACTTAATTGTATGTATGATGATCATGGTGAAATGGTGGAGAATTGTTCAATCATATAATCCATTGAATTATTTGTATAATTTAATTATTATAACTTTCTACTGAAAGTAAAAATACCACCATTACAAAATTTCCCCATGATTGCAACCTATATTTGCACCAAACTTCTACTAAACATTAATTTATTGGTTTCCTTTTCAGCACATTGACTATTGAAAATGATACAAAATATTGAATGAATTTTATTTTAAATATATATATATATCGAAGACACGCCAACATTTTTTCAATATAAATTGTTGAGTCTGTCAAAGTTAAGCACACTTTTAAAGGGCTGGCGAAAGCAAGGAATCTTATACAAACAAACTGTAAGTGACAAACAATTGAAAAGAAAAGGGTATAGTATGGGAACATTATCTCAGATTTAGGTAAATGGAAAGAGGACAGATTCCATTGAAAACGTTTACTCCAAAGAACATTTATGGTTTAGTTCATTGTTTCTTTCCAATCTTTAATTAGCACAAGATTTTATTTGATTCTCACTTGTTTGCCATTTCACCATTAAGGCATCTTAAAAATGAATCGTATTCTACGAAAATGATATCTATCTAGTATGTTGTATGGAAAAGCATCGTAAAAGTATATTGATTCCATTAAGATGATATCCATTTAGCGTGATCTATGGAATATATGACAAAGGTGGAGTATTGGAGTATTTGTATTGATTGGTCATGTCCTTTCACCACTAAGGCATCTTAAAAATGAATCGCATTCTATGAAGATGATATTTATCTATAGTATGATGTATGGAAAAGCATCGTGAAAGTATATTGATTCCATTAAGATGATATCCATCTAATGTGATCTATGGAATATATGACAAAGGTGGAGCATTGGAGTATTTGTATTGATTGGTCATGCTATATAGGTCTCAATCAGACATCCAATTGCTTCGATTAAATTATCTAGAGGATGCCTTATATATTACTGTCTATATTAATATTACATCAAAAGGATGAATAATCAACCCTAGTACAATTAGTTATATCATATTTTGTAATGGAAATTCATTTTGATGTGACTTTTAATTCTAATTATAAGCTAGGGCCCTAACCTGTAAATAAATGCATTCAAGTAAGCAAAATATAAAATTATCACACACCTCAAGTTTCAACATATATTGATCCTAGGTGACATTAACATAAACTTTCACTAAACATATTTAGTCACATTAATATTAACTTTCATTAAATACATTAAACTCTTTGTAATTGATTTTTAGCCTATCAAAATAACATTTGTACTTGCATAAAGCCAAAGTTGTACTCTCACTAAAATACATTGCTGTTAATTGAAAATGCTGAAGATTTTCACTAAAATATATTGCTGTTAATTGAAAATACCGAGGATTTACTTCTACCTATAGAATATAGTATTGAAACTTCTTGTCAAATTAATACTAATAAGAAGTTTGAACTCAGAAACTTATACAAACAATAAATATTAAGAATGATCATACTATTTGAAATTAAATCAATTAAAAAAACTAAAATTATTAAGCTTTCAACACAAATAATATGATAAAATAAAAATTTGAAACAAAGAGAATAAGAAGTTTTAGAAACATCATATTATTTTAAAATAAATTAATTAAAAAACTCCAAATAGAATAAGGTTCAACAAGGATATATGTAAATTTCTATTGACCATTCCTAATTCAATACTCAAAACTCGAACAACCAAGGTTCCTATAGGGATTTAAAATCGAAGGATTAACCAAATTGACTTGAAAAACCACAGTAGAATTACATCGATATTCCACGAGCCTTATACTTACAAATGCATGCCATGTGCCATCCTATTTACAACATGAACTTTGATTGTTTGCCTATCTACACTCTTCAGGCCAAAAGTAAGCTGATATTTCACTATCATGCCCATAATGATCCAAATTAAAAACCCAAAACTTCCGAAGCACAACAACTAAAATGGATAAAATGCAGTCATAATGCAGTGTCTCATACATCCATGTTAGATCTGGTGTTTGGACCCTAGATATAAACCTTCTCCTCGAACCATTATAAGTCCTTTTCAGATAGAAACTTAAGAATAAGCCCACGCATGCATAAGACTGAAGTAAACAATTTCATATTTAGGAATAGGTAATTTAAATACAAGTATTAGACTGAGGTTAATCTTACCTCCTCCGGACAATTAATTTAGTGATACCTTTCTCCCATTGTGGAAAAGGATTATTGTCATCATATTCAATCCATGTCCCTGCAAAATATAGTACTGGTTGATACACACATTGGACTCGAGCTGAATAACACCTATAAATGTATTAACAACTTATACAAAGTACTCACCATTTTCTTGCTTAATCCAAGCTACGTAATGTCCTGAATCAGCACTTCTGCCCTTATGTGTCAGCACAGCTGCCAAATCATAAACTCCCAGTTAAATGAGTTTCATAGTCAGCATCAGATGTAACACCTGCGACATAGAGTAAGCAATCAACAACTGAAAAGGAAAAGGAATGTTGAATAGTAATAAGCACTTTCATAGATGGATCCAGCGGAAACAGCAAGAAGCTCCAAATGTTAGGGAGTGCAGAGGATTATACAATTTTTTACCATCTTGAGATGTAGCTACCAATGATTCTCCATTTCCATTTGATGTTGATCCCTGCAACAACAAAAAGACTTATATATAATAAACTTGTCCACATGATTCAATCAAATAATGTGTAGTTCAATCATTGTATCACCTCTGCATCCGTAATTTTGATATCATTCTATCATTATCTTGTGAACTAGAGCTCTTTTCACTAGCTTTTAGACCAAGATTGATTCTGTTTTGTAAACTCAAAGAAAAATGTCCAATGACATCAATAAAACAATACATAATGTTAATCTATGAAATAAATTATGACATTGACGTAGTTATTTGACACAAGTAGACTAAAACATGTGCTCAATAAGCCCCCAAACAGCAACAGGAACAACAATCCAAGGGGAAAAAAAAAACACTTTATCAGAAAAATATTGGAAGGATATAAAATATATATGCCTTTACCAGTTCAAACACTTGTTCATCTTCTGGAAGATCTTCCGTAAAAGTAGGTCCCTTCTTAGGGGCCTGTCTCATCAGCAGTTCCCATCATCATTACCTTTTGACCCTGGAAGATAGTCTTAATTGTTGAGTTAAAAACATGAAAAACACAAGAAAACTTATGAAATGTGCAAAAACAATAGCATGGAAAAGTGCCTGACTTCACACACACACACAACGTGGAGGACGTAATTGTTTTATAGGGTATGTCTTCTGTGTTCCCCTTGAAAACAAAGTACTCACTTGACTAAGACAGACTTCAACTCTGGAACAGGATGCAAGGATTGTACAATGGAATTCTAGTAGCAGGCGTTTCCCAAATTAAACAAGCCAGCACTATGACCCCGTACATTAATATCCTTAATGTGAATAATCAACAACAATGCTGATGATGTTGTGGCTGTGAAAGTGCTTCAATCTAGTCACGTTGTTTAATTTCAAATCAGCTTTCAATTATTACACTTCCATCTGAGAATTCTACCATCCGTCTTTATTTTTAAATATAATTGATGACAACTGCACATTTGAGTAGGGAAAAATTAATAACAATTGCATGAATTATTTACACAAGACTATATGAGGTCATGTCACACCATGCATTCTTAAATTCTTAAAGTTTAATTTGCTCTCATGCTGCTTTAAGTATGTAATGCTTTCCAATCTTTAATAATTTGATGACCAAAATTAGATAAATTATGAATCCCCTGTTTGATTCTTGGTTCAAATATTTTTTCATTAGTGGTATCATTTGATTTATATTTGTTGAAAGATAAAAGAAGAAACAAATTGAGAAAACAAATTTTATCTAATATATACTGAGAAGAAAATGCATCAAAAATTTGATAAATGTTTAAAGTAAAGCCTCGTAGGTGCAAAATTACATATGTAATCCCGACTTTGTATTGTTATAAATCAATTTAATTGCGTTTAATAAAAGGATTTGTAACAATATGAAATCAACATGTGAGATCCTACTGAATACTACATTTTTAAAAAATATTAGACTTTAAAACCAGAAAATTACATGGATATAGAGAAAATGTATGAAATAGCCCATTTGAAATGGTCAACTTCAAAACTAACCTTTTAATTTTTTATTCTTAAAAAAATCTCAAATGGACAAAAATACCCTTAATGGTAACAAAGGCGTTAGTTTGATCCCAACCTGAAGGTTGGGATCCCTATTTTCAGGTTGGGATCCGTCCAGGTTTCCCAACCTGGAGGTTGGAATCCCTATTTTCAGGTTGGGATCCGTCCAGATTTGATCCCAACTTAGAGATTGAGATCCCTATCTCCAAGTTTGGATCCCAATCTGGAGGTTGGGATCCCTACTTTAAGGTTGGGATCATTCTTTGATGTTGGGATCCATACCTCCAGTTTGATCCCAACTTGAAAGTTGGGATCCCCACCTCCAGGTTTTGATCCCAACCTGGAGGTTGGGATCCCCACTTTAAGGTTGGGATCCGTCCAAGTTTGATCCCAACCTTGAGGTTGGGATCCCTACCTCTAGGTTTGGATCCCAACCTAGAGGTTAAGATCCTTACTTTAAGGTTGGGATCATCCCTTGATGTTGGGATCCATCTTGAGGTTTGATTCCAACCTAGAAGTTGGGATCCCTACCTCAAGGTTTTGATTCCAACCTGAATGTTTTATTATATATATTTCGTAATTAAATAAAGTTTTGAGGTTATTTATAATTATAATATTTAACATAAAGGGCGTTTCTTGGGGTTGTTTTGTAATTTTGGGGTTGTTTTGTAATTAAAGATATTTTCTAAAATTACGGAATTACACCTTAATTTTCTGAATTATCAAAACTGACATTATTATTATTTTTAAACAAAATTACCCCTCCCATTCCTTCAATATCAAAATCCATAATCTCCCACAATTCATCAACATCATCAACCATAATTCATCAACACACAATTCATCAACATCATCAATACAATTCATCAACATCCATAATTCATCAACATCAACATTAATAAACAAAAAAAAAAAAAAAAAAAAAATCTGGTTCTGGGTCGAACCCAGAACTAGATCTGGTTCTGGGTTTGCGACCCAGAACCAGACGGAGCGACGAAGGGTTCGTGAACCAGAGCCGTCTGGTTCTGGGCTCGTCGCCGAGCCCAGAACCATCTGGTTTTGGGTCGCGAACCCAGAACCAGATCTGGTTCTGGGTTCGCAACCCAGAACCAGATGGTTCTGGGCTCGGCGACGAGCCTAGAACCAGACGGTTCTGGGCTCGTTGCCGAGCCCTGAACCATATGGTTCTGGGTCACGAACCCAGAACCAGATCTTCTGGGTTCGCGACCCAGATCCAACTCAGCAAAAAAAAAAAGGAAAGAAGAAAAAAAAGAAGAAGAAGAGGGAGGCGGGATTTCAAATGGGTTAGGGAATTTTAGTGAGAGAATGAGAGGGAAAAGTTTGAAAGGGAGAGAGTTAGTGAAAGGGGTGGGTCAATGTAATTAGTTGCACTGTTAAGGGCATTTTTGTCCAAAATTATACCCATCTGAATAACATTACAACTGAAAGGTTATTTTTCAACAGGGTCAGTCAAAAAAGGTTAGATTTCAACAAAACCCATGGATATATTCAAGTATAAGTAAAAGTAGACTTGACTTCAAATGAGTCCACAACCCAAATATTATTTTGTAGGCCTCCCATGGAGCACCCCATTTTACCATATGGGCCTAGTGTGAGCCTAAAGACCTATCAAAGGATGAATTCTATGACTTAAAGGGTACTTCATTCTCACTATTATTTTTCTTATTGATGAATATATATATTTTTAATTTAAATAATAGATGCTCATCACTTTACACCATAATTTGAACTCAACAAATATCTGCAAGGTGTTTGAGAGCTTTTTAGTGAAATAATCCACAAAATTACACAAAAATCTTCAATTGAAATGATAAAAAACTAAAGAACAAGAGTCGATCCAAATTCACAATTTATTTTAAGTTCATCTCATCAAATTTCTAGTAAATAAATTCGGATTTTAAATTTTGGCCTATTGGAGAGTAATTGTTGCTCTACTAGGCTTGACCACATTTAGGGGTGTGACAATAAAATTTCATTGTTTGACAAAACTAAATACTGAATTGTCATATAAGTAAGGGTTTGAAAATTGATTTAATACTTTTCTTGAAGTAAAAGGTATTATCAAGGTTCCTAATTCACATGGTTATCAGCTTGAGAATTGACTTAATGCTTTTCTCATCATTGGAAAAGGTGAAAATATTAACAATTTTCCAAATTGACAATGTAATGGAATAAGTATCAACTATTAAAATAACTGAGTACTAAAATACAATAATGGTTGGCAACAATGTAATGGAAGTTGCAGAATACACCATGTATTTTAAAATAATCATCACTCAATAGCCATTTACTCTTGCTCACAATTATATTCACCAAATCTCACAAGAGACTCAAGTACCCAAAACCCCAATACACCCGAATAAAACTTAACCAAAAAAAGAGGCTCTTGTAGACATTCTTGAATCGGCAAAGGCTCTCTTTTTAAGCCTTCATGGTGCTTCATTGTTCCACGATTAGACACATCTGAGATTGGGAAATGACAGTTGATTAACTGAAAAATAATGCTAAAACCAAACACAATACAGAACAACTATGGGGACAGCTCACCTAGCAATACATACTCTTGTTCCTTTTTGCTTTTATTGTGTTGTTTTTTGACTTTGCTTTTCATAAAGCCATAATATGTCTTATGATGCTTTAGCACACCTGAAATTGAAAATAGTAAGTTGGATAAATTTAAGACCCATAGTTTCAATTATGCTTTTTAATTGAGCAATCTTCAAAAGTACTTAAAATAACATTAAAATGATTTTAGGTTATATAACTAACAAATATGATTTTGCTACTCTTACCATTTTTCTAGAAAACAAGACTCAACTTCTTTCCTCAGTTTATCTATATAGTCAAACCTGTTGAATTTCTTTCTTTATAATGTTACGCTCCTTCAAAGAAAAATACTTCACAAGAACAAAAAGATATATTACTTTAGTTTTTGGTATAACCTGTGATAAGAAATATACAATTTAATAAAAAGCTAGGGCACTTGACATTACAAGCACACAATCATTTTATGAGAAGAGGATAAAAAAAAGGTTTGAACTTTAAGAAATTATGTGCCAGGGTCACATAACATGCTCCAAGCTGCATGCCTAGTCTCTTAATGCATGGTATTGAACACATTCGTGGATTTGCTTGACGTCTAGATGTTTTGCTTCCATATGAAATCAAAAAATAAAATAAAATAAAATGCAGCATTGCAATTGTCTATTTACCTTGTTAAAATTGATGCTTATAATACTGCAATTTATGCTAGAACCTGATAAAGTCTTTATTGAAACAGAAAAGAAAGTGTAAAGTTCATACTATAGGAACTTTAGAGCTTTATGGTTTAATCGAAATGGGAATATATACCTGCTTGAAACAACTTGAGAATTGTGAAGCTAGAATAGAAGAATTACGATCTACCTTGACAGCACCAGACTACCAGAACAATTTTGTCATGTTTTTAGCTCTAGCACACCAAGCAGTGATCATCAGCAGAAACACACCTAATTGTTTCCCATTGTCACATAAACCATAAATTACTTTCACTACTTGACAAATGCATGCCTAGCAAACCGATTCATTTTAAAAATAAAACACATATAGTAAAACAAAGCTGTAAAACACTTTATGTTGTTGGTTGAGCAATCAAGAATCAGAAATTCATTAACACAGACTAGCTTGATCGTCTTTATGGTTCTAATACCAACTGTCTGTGAAAGGACAATGTAAGCATTCTCGCACATTAATAGACTACAATGCATATTACTCAGCCAAAAAGTGTGTTTTCTCATTTGCAAAATAATAGTAAGTTACATGGTTAGAAAATCAGATCAGATGACTCATAAAAAGTGAATTTAAAATAAGAATACTTACACAGATAATACCAGTCATCAAGAGAGAAATATTTATGTACAAGACTTTCCAAACTAAATGTTAGATAGTTTCCTGTTCAAAGAATAGCATGCAAATGCATTAAATATCACTTTTGAGTTTTATAAATGTATAATACTATATAACTCTTTAGTTATGCTGCAATATTTGGGATAATACACATCCCTTGACCAAGTGATCGTAAAAAGAAAAAGACTTTAAGTTCAACTAGTGGTAACTACTTGGGACTTGGCAATGGAGAATCTACAGAATATCCCTGCGGCAAAATTGGATTCATTATCACAGTGTGCTTGAAACATAAAGTAAACAATGTAATAAAGTACACTTTATAATTGCTAATAGAAGCCTCTATTAAATGAAAAGAAAAATTAACAGACTTGCCTTTATATACAAGCATGCCAAGGTTGATAGTACTTTGATTTCAGGTAGCTGCTGTTGCCTTCAACTTTCACTTGTTGCATTTCTATAGTAAGAACCTTAACCCGAGCTGCCAATCAAGTCGTGCTATTTGCAATCCAAGCACTAACATGGGACGGCAATCAAAGTCCTTCACCGGGGTTCCTAACAACAACTGAACAATAGAAAGGTGATGCACATCTGCCAAAGTAAAAAAGTCACAAGCTAAGAATTTTGGCATAGCAAAACGAGCCTCATACACACCAAGACGTTGCCCAGCTTAGCTTCAAGCTCCTTGACTGCAGGTGCATCGGTAGTCATGCCAAAAGTTGGCTTAAAGCCTTAAATCTCCCAGTTCAGCTTTGAAGCAACTGGGTCGAATTGATGTGCCTCAACCTCCTTCCACACCAATAGCTGCGGCATTGGCTTGCCTGCGCATGTTAGTGCTGCTCCCTTGTCAGCAAATTGTTCAGCGAAGTATTGGGTAATCACCCTTGATTCTGCATAACAAAGAGCCCATAATATAAGTGATAATTAATCATACTAGTTAATAAATAGTAGCCATCTAGAAGAACAAACTCAATAAAATATCAGTACGTTTGAAACTTAACAAACAGCTGCCAATCTCCCTGTTCAAAAGCCGGAACTTGTCCCAATGGCTGCATCAACCAATATATATACATATATATACATATATATATGTTAGATTTAACAAGAAACTCTTCATCTACTAATTTGAACTAAAATATTGAGTATTATATCAAGAATAAAATGTTTTGGTAACAAATTACAGGTTTTGTACACCATACTTACATTCTTTTTAACGAAAGCTTCGAATTTATGTTCACCAATTATCATATCAGCCAAACATACTTGAAATCGTAAAACATTATTTGTATTATTGTAATTTAAGAAATAATCAAGAATGATCAAAAATCAAATATTTTGAGCTTACAGTAATGTGTCTTGAAGAATAGCACCCACCCTCCAATTAAATTAAATATTTCAAGCACCTGCTATGCATATGCTGGTCAAAGAATAAACTTTCTGAAGCAGACCAAGATTCCAGATATAATGCCATAGTAGCGCTATTGATCGTTGAGTAATATTATGTAATCAATGCTGACAAATATATGAAATTTCTAGCTTACTGTTTTGTGTTGTTCAAAAATGTCACCCTTGCAGCTGACAAGTAAAATGTTTCAGAGCAATCATTGGAGCACCTTCTCGACATTTCCCTCACCCAGTTTTTCAAAGAATTAAGATTATGTTAATGAAAAGTGAAATTGTTAGTTGAAATCATGAAGAAGGAAGTAATTACCAGTGAATAATGGGTCTCTAAATTTTTGTATATTTTGATCTTAGGGATCCTAGAGCCTTTGAACCAATTCTTCGCTTCCTCACTCGGTAACATGTTGTGAAAATAGGGCAATCCATAATGTCCAATTCCTCTAGTGTTGTCAACTGCAGAAGGTAGTTGACAATATCTTTAATTTAGGACAGCCAATAAGTCTCAAAGAATGAAGACTTTAGGTTATGTTGTCAATATTACTTTTTGAGTTATATAAATGTAAAATACTACAACTTACTAGTTATACTGTCAATATTTGAGATAAAATATGTACCTTGACCAAATGACAGTAAAAAGAAAAAGACTTTAGGTTCAACTAGTGGCAACTACTTGGAACTGAACAATGGAGAATCTATATAATTTCTCTACAGCAGAATTGGATTCATTATCACAGTAACTTGAAACATAAAGTAAGTAAACAATATAATAAAGTACACTTTACAATTGTTAATAGCAGCCTCGATCAAATGACAAGAAAATTTAATAGACTCGCCTTTATATACAAGCATACCAAGGTTGATATTACTTTGATTTCAGGTAGCTGGTGTTGACTTCAACTTTCACTTGTTGCTTTCCATAGCAAGAATCTTAGCCCGAGCTGCTAATCTAGCTGTGATATTTGCAATCCAAGCACTAACATGGGGCGGGAATCAAAGTTCTTCTTCACCGGAGTTCCCAACAACAATTGAATAATAGGGAGGTGATGCATATCTGCCAAAGTGAAGCAGTGACAAGCTAAGAATTTTGGCATAGCAAAATACACACCAAGACCCTGCCCAGCTTAGCTTCAAGCTCTTTGACTGCATCCCAATCGTTAGTCATGCCAAACATTGGCTTAAACACAATCTCCCAGTTCAGCTTTGAAGCAACAGGGTCGAATTGATGTGCCTTAACCTCCTTCCATACCAACAGCTGCGGCATTAGCTTGCCTGCCCATTTTAGTGCTGCTCCCTTGTCAGCAAATTTTAAGCTTACAGTGATATGTTCTTGAAAATGTCAACACTTACACCTACCAATAAAGTTAAATCTTTTGGAGCAATCTATAGCACCCCTGCTCTGCATCACCCTATTTTTCAAAGACTAAAAGTACAGTCATTATGTTAATCAAAAGTGAAGCTCTTACTTGAAATCAAGCGGAAGAAGGAAGGAACTAATTACCAGTGAATGGGTGGCAGTTTCAGTTGTGTAAGCACTCATACTTGACATCGTCATGACAGATGAAGAGGATGTCTCTCAATTTTGATATATTCTGATCTTAGGATTCGCAAAGTCTTTGACCTAGTTCATCACAAATTGCAAGCTATCAAGGAGAATCCATTCCAAAGAAAAAAAAATTCATGAAAACATACTAGAAACTATACAAGCAGGTAATCCCAGTGCAACATATTAAGAAAGAGCCCTAGTTTATTAAGCTAACTTGCAGAACATGAAATAACATACTTCAAATACTTGTTTTCACAAATATGCATTTTATACAATGATAAGCATAAAAGATTTATACTAACTTAAAGAAAGGATATACGACAGAGAGTAAGCATACCTGAATAATTGTGCCTCTTCTCCAGCAGGTCACGATATGCTATTCTTGCCCCTTCTACACACAAAGCCATAGTAACGCTATTGATTATTGGTATTGAAAAATGTCACCCCGTCAAGTAAAATATTTCAGAGCAATCATTTGAGCCCCTGCTCTGCATCACCCTCACCCTGTTTTTCAAAGGATTAAGCACAGTCCATCATCATGTTGATCAAAAGTTAAACTCTTAATTAAAATCATGAAGAAGGAAGGAAGTAATTACTAGTGAATATTGTCCGAGTCGGAAGCAACTGATGGAGAGGAGGTCTCTGAGTTCTGATATATTCTCGACTTAGGAATGCCAAAGCCTTTGATCCAATTCTTCGCTTTCTCAACTCGGTAACGTTCTTCCAAAATAGGACACTTGCAGATGTAAAATTCCTCCAGTGTCGTTGATTGCAGAAGGTAGTCTGGCAATGTCTTTAATTTAGGACAATAACGAATTCCCAACGTATGAAGAGATGGCATGATTTTAATATCTTCTCCCCGTCTTCCGCAGCTCCCACTATCCCACTCTTCCCATTCGTTCAAGACCCAAAACTGAAGAGATTGCAATTTGGGAAAAGCAACAACCGATAATGATGGAGATGACGACGTCATATTATCACTTCCCATTCCCAAAAATTCAACACCCAACCTTTTTAGACTCCGCATCGACCTAATCTCAAGTAATTCAAGACATGGCAACTTCCCCAAACACAAACTCCCTGAACCAGACCAAAATTGGAGAACTAACCTCTTTAGTTTTGTTAAAGACATCAACCAATTGAGGGATAAACGATTGTCACCGCCGTAGCCCTCTAGTGTTACTCCCTCTAACTTTGGAGGAGGTTGGAAGTCTTCAAGACTCACATTTGATGACAACTGCAGCTGCAACCAAGTGAGTTTTGTCTTATTCTTCAATTCTGCCTCATTAATCTCACCCACCTTCACCCCACAGCACTTAATGTGAAGTAACCCACCAAGCTGATTAATGTTCCTTAGACATTCGAACTTGCATGCTTTCTCATCCCCACTCATAACTATTTTCCCTAATGTCCTCAAACTAGTTAATCTTTCGATTTCTTGTGGCATATATCTGCACTCATTAAAACTCTCATAGTTTATTAAATGCCTCAAGTTCACTAATTTTCCTATCCCTTCCGGTAGTTTATTGATATTTCCACATTCACTAATATCTAAGATCTGTAAATTATATAATTCGCACATTGCTTCGGGTATTTCTTTAACACCATAATTTGTTGATATGTTGAGGTACCTTAGATATATCAATTTATTTATGTCACTTGGAATATCACTAATTGACATGTGACTAAGATCTAATGCCCTTAGACTTGTGTAATGAGCGAATAATTCGTCTAATGCCAAATTGCAACCTTCCAATAAAAGGCTACGCAATCTCCTTTTATCAAATATGGAGATAGGAAATGAGGCTTCTCCTTTCAACACCATCATTACATGACGAGCTTTTCTATACTTCGAGCTCAACAAAAATTCGTTCGTATCGTCAACCTCTACACTATAACATTCATTCTTTGAAAGATATTGAGCCAAGTCATGCACCATGTCATGCATCCTGCATTCTACTATGCTTTCACCATCATCTCTTTTAAAATCTTGAAAGAATGAGCGCATTGCTAACTTTTCAAAATACTCTTTGCCAACTAATTCCAAATCCATATTTTGTTTTGGTCTAAGATAATCTTGAGTCATCCACAACTTAATCAATTGATCTTTTATTATTTTATGATCCTTAGGAAAGATGGCACAATATAAAAAGCATCTTTTTAATTCTGATGGCAAATCAAAATAGCTTAATAACAAGGGTGCAAAAATCGCCTTTTCTACATCTTCTAATTCCCAAAACTCATTATCCAAGACACTTTGCCACTCTTCAATTGTTTTTTTAAAGCGTAAGAGACTCCCTAAGGTCTTAACCGCAAGAGGCAATCCCTTACATTTCTTTACGATTGCCCTCCCAACATTTTCTAAATTTTGACACTCTACACTACTTCTTCCATAAAATGAAATTTGACTAAAGAATGACCAACATTTTTCATGAGATAAAATTCCAACTTCAATGAAGTTGGTGCTTCCCATCACCTTAGCCACATTCATCTTACGTGTGGTCACCAAAATTCTACTTCCTTTGGAACCATAATTAAGAGAGTTTCTTAATTGTTCCATTTTATTAGAATCTTCTGTCCACACGTCATCAAGGACAAGAAAATATTTCTTGTCTTTAATGAACTTCTGTATATTTTTTAAAACACTCTCGTATTCATTTACGTTTGGTGCAGCATTTCTAAGAGATTCAAGGATTGCTTTGCCAACCCTTATCTCATCGAAAGGATCAGAGACACACACCCATATTCTTTCATCAAAGTGGGAAATCACCTCATGATCATTAAAAACTAATCGAGCAAGAGTAGTCTTTCCAATTCCTCCGAGCCCTACTAGGGCAATGGTAGGAATGGATGTTGGTCCACAACTACTCTCACTCAATAACAAGTTTGTTATTGCCTTCTTGTCATAATCTCTACCATGAATCACTGATTCATCTACAAAAGAGGTAGTTATTTGTCGTTCTACTTCTCTTGAGCTCTCGCTCAAGTGAAACCTCCCCTTTTCCATAGCAATAACATCTAATCTTTGATTTAAATCTTTTATCTTCAAAGCAATGTCATGACGTGTGGCAACTTGTCTACTACAGAAGCCATAGCAGGTGATGAGTGAACGTACCTTTCTCACAAGCTTGGAAGCATTTTCATCAGCTTCCACGATTCGTTGTTTCTGAATGGCCGTGTTCCACTCATCCAACACATCCTCCATGTCGTAAGACGCCTCTTTGAGCTTGTTTAACCAATCTCCTAGAGCATTGTTCTTGACCTGTTTGCACTCTGCATCTTTGAGCACAGATTCAATGGCCTGAAAATTACTGGTGAGCCTTTTCACTTCTTCATCAACACCCACAACTAGTCTTGCTTTTACTTGGACTTGTTCATAAAGGACCCAACCCAATTGCCCCAGGACTGTAGAAACAACAGCTTCAGCCATATTCAAACAAGGTATTTGATTACAGAAAGATGAGGAATTGAGATATCAGGTAAAGTTATATGTTGTGATAAAGGCTATATCGGTCAGCTTCAATTTAACTAATGAAAAATTTACTAGAAGACAAAGTTGTAGGACCAATGGGTCCATGACTTTTAATATCAAAATTACAAAGTCGATGTGAACTCACTCAACCAGTTTGAGCCACGCATTTTAAAAATAACAACAGATAAGAGGGAGAAAAAAAAGGCAGCCCAGATAGAGTCCAGTGTTACCATTATGCTTCACATTTTAGCATTTTAATTACAATTTAAGATTGACAAATTATGGGTTTAGTTTAGGATTAACAACTTTTTCCTTTTTTTATGGCTAAGACAAGTGAAGGAGTAATCGAAATCAAATGAAGTTTGACTTTATAGCATAATCGAGAAGAGACTATCATATGAGAGAGAACATCCCACAAATACATTGGAACGAGGTCCACAAAAGATGGAAGACAATCCACGTATTTTTATGATATATTTAAATCTCAAATATGTCATAATATATTTGAACTATATTTGAAACTTATATATATTTGAAATTTAAATATCATAATATATTTAAATCTCAAGTATATTATAATATTTCTTAAAATTTGAAAAAAATCGTATAAAAAAATTTAAATCTAAGATATTTTGTTATAATATTTCTTAAAATCTAAAATGTATTTTAATATTTAAAAAAAAATCATATATAAAATTTAAATCTCTTAAATGTATTATAATAGTTTAAAAAATTAAATAAAAAATTCAATTGAATGATGATGACATTGACAAAGACCACCATTGCCCATTGGTCTGACGAGGTGTGCCCTCTGACACATTTACTTTTACCTTTTAAAAAATATTTTTTAAAAGTCAATTCAGGCCGTTATGTTTTAAATGACACCCATACCCTTGGTTATATGACATCACATTTTTTATCTTTCTATGCTTAATTATATTTTTTATATTGAATTCTATGTTATCACCTAATAACCATTGTTAATTTTTAAGTTTGAATATACAGAATTAAGAGGTTACCCTTTAAAACAAAAGAATTAAAAGATTATCAGTGTATAAATCGCTTAAAGAATTATTTTCGTAATTATCAATTTTATTGAACAACTACAATGCATATTAATGTGTGTAGTATTTTTTAATGAATTTTATTTAGAATGGCTGTGTACTCATTATCAGAAAAAGAAAATATTATTTTTATTGTATAAAAGTAACGACATAGTTTTAATTAAATAAAAGCTTACTCGAAAAAGTATTTAATCCCGTAGTGGAAATAGTGTTTCCAATTTGGAAAACAAGTGAACAATATGGGTATACTTTTAAAAGTAACGATATAGAATTTGGAAAACAAGTGAACAATATGGGTGTACTTTTAAAAGTAAGGATATAGGCACAGTTTCATATAAATATACTTTTTTTTTTTTTTTTTTTTGTTTTCGAGATGAAATACTTCTTAAAAGTAAATGTATACTTGTTAACTTCTCATACAAGATGAGAGGCCATTGAACTTGCATCCGAAGTGATTGAACTTGCATGAGAACGACTATTCTAAAGTCTAAACTGCATCTCGAGATCTAAAAAGAGCGGACAACTGCAAAGATATAAATGTCCCAACCCCCACGGGCACGGCTAACGTCAAATCAAAAGACAAAGCAAGTGCGTGCTCTTGGAATTGGACTTATCGTTATATCAATCACTCGTGCATATTCCTTTCATATTTATGAAATCATTATTATGATATATTTTTAATATTATTATTATAATATTTAATTCTAGTTGTCCTCTCTATTGGATACCTCTTAATCTATAAATTAATTGACTTTATATTACACATTGTAATGTATAAAAAAATGTACAATATTTTTTACTATTTTATCAAAACATACAAAACAAGAAACTCAATGACGTCACTACACTTATACTTGGAGGAGTCTGATTATCTTTCTGATTTGAGACAATATTACCTGATAAAAATCCTAAAAAAAGGGAAACTTTTCAAATTAAGTAAAACAAATACGTTTTTAATGCATTTATTATGAAAATTCCTTTTTGACTTCTCAAATAAATTAATTGCTATCTATACTCGTATTATTCAAATTACCCTTAGGTATTTTTTAATTTAAAATTCTTTTTATAACCTTATCTAAAATTACCAAACTACCCTTCTTCTTTTGCTCTTTTCTTTTCTATAAGATTTTCACCTCTTCCATTCTTTACAATTTTTTCTCATCCATTCAAGATTATTTATATACCCATTAAACGTTTTTTGACTCCTAAAAACGTACATTCAAGATTCTTTGTCTCTAACAAGCTATACATTCAAGTTTTTCTTTAAGTTCGAAGGTATGTGATTGTTGTTGATTGATTTTTAATTTATTTTGTTCACATTGCTTAGTTAAAGGCCATATGAGTGACTTTTGGTTATGATTTAACCTTATATAAGTGAGATCTACAAAAGACGAAGAGAAAAAAAAAAAAGAACTACGATTTTTTTGCGTTTTGTTGGGTTTTGCGAATATACGTAACCCAATACAGGTTATGTATACTCACAAAACCCGAATCAAGTTATGTGAGTACACGTAACCCGAATTGGGTTATATGTATCCACAAAACCTTATTCGGATTTCATGGGTACACATAACTTGATTCGAGTTATGTGTACTCACACAATCCGAAAATGTGTTTTATTGATTTTTTTTTTTATTATTTCTTTTGTTGTGTATGTTTGGTATTGATCAGATGTGGTTATATTTGGTTAGATTTTTACAAATTTGGCAATATAAAATTAGATATTAAATATTACGAGAGTATGTGTATAAAATTAGTTATTAAATATTACGAGAGTATGTGTGAGACTAATTTATTTTATACTTTAAATTTTATAAGAATGGGTGAAATGACAATAATAATAAAATGCAATAAAGAGTGGAATGGGAATAACTATGTTGAGGGTGAGAATTCATGATGGGAGCCCTAAAAATGTCAATTTTTCTGAATTGGTAGACTTTGTTTACATAGTGACTAGCATTGATAGAAGAATATAAGATGTTCGTTTGCATTATTTACTCTGAGCTAGGGGAATACCCGTAGTTAAAATACCTATCACCGCTTATCTCAGTGTTCGAGGTGTGACTTCAGACAAAAAAGCTGATTATAGAGAGATTTATGTTGACAAGTATATAAGAGATTCCAGAAGTATTAGCTCTATTGTCCCTCAATTTGCTATCAATACAATACCAGACTCAAGGCATGTGGAAGCATCTGCAAATAGAATTGTAAGTTTGATTATGGGTGAAGGTCAAAATTGTTTTATTTCTTCTAGTGGCAATAGTCAAGTTTCAACTTCTGTCACCACATTTACATTCCTAGAAAATCCAATGTGCGACATTGATTTTGGCGGAAATGATCGTGATGATGAAGATCGAGATATGGATAGTGATGGTGATGAGACATCGAACAATGGAAATGATAATGAGGAAACTATAACTGATGACATTGAAATTGGAGCTGATGTAGAGAACGCGGAGTATCCAGAAGTTAGATTTCGGGTTCATAATTTGAAACCAACTCTTCATAACCATACTGGATTATTCCCAGTGTAGATCAACACAAAATTAAAGCTATATCAATCGCTATGTCGACCTTCATCCGACGTGATATATTGTATAGATGTACATTTTTTATAGTAAATATGAACTGAATGTGAAAGTTGGAAAATGTATTCTTAATTTTAAGTATCAATATAAGGTTAGACGTCTATGCATGATTAGATATGAGGCTAGTTTCAGGGATTTAACCTGTAGCTTTGGGGTTAGTGGAAGATACAAAAAGGGTGGTTTGATGTGATATGTGTATGAGTATGTGTTGGAACACACATGTTATCAGGACATCTACGAGTCACACAAACGGGGTATGAAGACTATTGTTATAGCAATGTTGTATCAGAAAAAATGTGGGCTTGATAGTATTATACCTCAACTTTTGATTGTAGAAATGTTAGAGCAGTATAGTATGCAGATCATACATACTAAAGCTTGGAGGTCTTTACAATTTGCAAAGAAACTAACATATGAAAAAGCGGATGAATCATTTCAATAGCTTCCTTTATACTTTCATATGTTAAATGAAACAAACTCTGGTACAGTGACTACAATTGAGACAGATGAAAACAACTAGTTCTTATATTCGTACGTTGCACTTAAAGCCTCAATTGAGGGTTTTCGGTCTTACATCAAATTGGTTATTACTGTTGCTGCCACTCATTTAAAAGGTGAATATAAATGGATAATTTTTGTTACTGCATGCAAAAATGAGGAGGAGATGATTTATCATATCGCTTTTGGATTTAGTGATGGACAGTCGGACAATTCATGGACCTAGTTCTTAAATAGATTGCATGAGATTATCAGTGAGAGACGGCATATGCCATCAGATTTGATTATTATATCCGATCGTCATAAAAGCATTGTGAATACGATAAATGATGTTTTTCCTAAAGTCCCACATGTGTTTTGTTTCTTCCACTTAAAGCAAAACCTGAAGAAATAATAAATGAAGCAAAAAGATGTAAAAGATATGTTTTACCTTGTAGCATATTATTATACAAGGTTAGATTTTGATAGATATTTGGAGCAAATTCAAGGGGTATATCCACAAATGTATGAAAAATTGGTTAATATTTAGTGACAAATTGGCCATATGCATATTCTCAAAAAAAAAAAAAACATATGGTATAATGACCACAAACATTGCAGAGTCGCTAAATAAATGCATGACGAAAGCATGTCGCCTTCCAATAATAACCGCACATAAATATATGAGACATGCTACAGAAATGGTATAATGATGATGTGTTCATGATAAGAAACTCAAGTCTTTGATTACCAAAACTACAGAGGATCATGTGAACTTGATGGCTAATGAATCGACTAGTGCCATGGTATCTATCATTCAACAATTGATCTAGTTCGAAGTCACACATGAATTAGGTTATTGGTTCGTTCAACCTTTAAAGCAGTCATGCAATTGTCGGCATTGGGATCTAGATCAGTTGCCATGTCATCATGCAATTATTGTTACTAGTTATCGTAATTATACTTTATTATTATTTTTTGTTATTTAATATCATTCAGTAACTTTCTACCTTCATCATATATATTGGGATCAATGGTGTTCACTATTATACACTTGATCATGATTATTATAGTAAAGAATTGCTAGAAGTTGCATATGTACGTTCGATCAATCCTGTCCCTGGCTCAAAAGATTAATATGTTCTTTCGGAAGTAAAAAAATATGATTGTATTACCACCCGAAGAAAGACGATGAGTAGGTAGACTAAGAGAAACATGAATTCTTTTAGCTAGGAAAAGTTATCAAAAGAAAAAGTGTCGAAATTATGGTGAAAGGGGACACAACCGTTTTCGTTGTCCTAACTCTCTTATATCTATCATCGGAGGGATGAGTGTAGCTTATGTTGAACGTGCTATGACAAACGCAGAAGCTGTTGGAGCTACTAGGACTAGCACAGAAGCTGATAGAGATGCTGGGACCAATATAAAAGCTGCTGGAGAGGTTGGGACTAGCTCCACCACCATTTTTGGAGATACTGAGCATGGCAAAAGTTGCTACAGAGGCTTGGACGAGCGCCGCCCTTACTGGACATGCCAGAATCTCCCAAAAATACAGCCTTTGTGGTGTGACTGGACACACGTGACATCGATGTGATCAACAGTTCCCTATTCCACCCTCAAAAAATAATGAAAATGGTAATAACCATGAAAATTTGTTATGAATAGACATGATGTTTTGATTTATCCTCTTTATAAGTGACAAGCATTTGTTATTGAAACAATTTGTATAAAATCGTTGAATGCAATACTTTATTATCACATTTGTGAGATTGATTTGACAGAGAGACGAAGTCTCTTTCTATTTTTGCGGTAGTTGCAATGGTATATTCATATTCATTAATATGATATCGCAGGTTAGGTTATACCATGATAATAATTAAAAAAAAAAATAGAGAAGGTTTTGTCAAAATTTGAAATTTTTTGTGTTTAGGTCATTTAGGTTTAGGGTTAAAAAAATCAAGTAATAATAAAACCCGATATCATTTTTTCATTGGAAACATTAAAAAATAAAAAAATAAATAAAGGAAAAATTAGAAATTAAAACAAAAAGTTGGGTTTGGTATAAACATTTAAACCGATGTTGGTTTTTGTTTGTCAATTAAAACCCACGTCAGGTTGTGTCAGAAAACTGGAACTAACATCGAGTTTTCTAATAGCTGTTAGTTTCTAACATGTTTAAACCAGATGTCGGGCTTTAAAGGGACATAAACACCGACATTGAGCTGTGTAAAGCCATGAAACCCGATTTTAATTTTTTTTTCATTGTTTTACTCATTTCTAATGCTGTAGTGGCCTAAAAATACTCTTTATTGATTTCAAATTTCATTAATTTAATTAAATAAAGAAAACGTATTGCAATGTCTACTATATTGATCACATTAGATTGTGAGATGTCATAAAACTATTATGCACATTCTAACTCGAGATATATTAGATCATGTTTGTCAATATTTTTATCTCACAGTTATATATAATATGGAATTTATAGTTTTTGAACCTTTTTGATCATTGAAAACAAAGAAAATGGAGAAAAATTATATATTATTAGTAGTAAAATTTAAAATATCGGGTTGCAATAGCAAATAAAACTTGACCTTGGTGTTTGTGTCCATATTCAACCCAACATCGAGTTAAGGGAGCTTACTAAACCTGAGTAGTTTAGTCTTGTTACATGTTCTCATTGAACCCGTCGTTGGTGTATGTTTATATGCTGAAACTGATGCCGATTTTCGTAGTCTCACTTAAACTGATTTTTTTTTTTTTAACTCCTTTATTTTTTTTATTTTATATATATATATTTTTTTTTAACTTTTGAAGTATGAGGTCCTATTTTCTAAATGATTAGATCGATCATAATAAATTGCTTATAAGATAGTTAAACCACTCATGATATTTACCTATAGTGTTTTTTTTTTTTTTTAATTTAAAAATTGATTTTGCTTTGGTCAATTTTAGGAAAAATTTGACAGTCTTTTTTGTTTTTTTGCAAATCGGGTAGTTTAACCTGCATAAAAAATAACACTTCATCTATTTCATTTAGAGACTCGGTCTCTTTGTTCACCTCCATATTATCACACAATATTTTAAAAAATTTACAATTAAATAATAAATGAATTAAATATAAACGAATGTTAACATCAATCATATACAACTTTGTCATCCTCATCTAATGTCTATCGTCCCCATTCGTCTGCCCTGTACCTTAGGGTGGAATACATATATATATCGGACGCTATCTATATTGTTATTTGAGAGTGTTTTTCTTAGTCTGGATAGATTTTCATTCATTCTTTAGAGAGCATAAAATGTCATGAATGTACATTGCACAATATGCCCCGTAAATAGTCATGTATAACAAACTAATTTAGGTCAAATAATTCATTAAAAATATTATTATCTAAATATATGATTAAAAAAGTGGCATTTTCTTGTCAGGTTGCTGAGGCATATCCCATTTATCTACATGCACCACATCCTATAGTTTTTCTATAGGTGATATTGTGGGTATATTTGGAACCGTATAAATAAGCTGGTAAAAGCTCAAGGAACTGATCCAAAGTATTAATCCAATAGAAAAAGCCCAGATTCACTAACACCGAGCTTGTAGAAGCAAGCTCTCAAATCGCTAGTTGCAGTTCTTAGATCGCTGGTCAACCATGGTCCAGTTTGCCTTATACTTAGCTTGAGGTCATCTAATGCAAGTTCTAGCTCGCAGATCGAAGCGCTTGTTAAGGGAATTTTTCAAAAATGCAACAGCCCAAATTAAGAAAGAGTCAACTACTAGAGTTGGAAATAAATTCAAATTCTTATGTCGATGGAATCTATCCTTAAAATAGTGAAAACCAATTTTGAAAGTGTAATTAATATGAAACTCTTTCCTATTTTATTTGTACTCAAATTGTAATATCTCATGCTATAAATAAGAGTTGAAAGTTCATTATAAAACACACAATAATTAATATATATACTGTGACCTTGCCAAAATAATCAGGGAACATAGTCGTTCACGTAGGTATTTTTCTTGGGCCAAACCATGTGAAAACACCTCTGCATTCACTGTTCTTCTTCTTCTTTTTCTCTTGTTTTTGCTTTATTTCTCTTTAATTACAGATATTGAGTCAAGAACTTCGGTCGACCAAATTTAGACGTTGACAGGTGACATTTCTATGTTGGTCTTCTCATAGTAATCAATCAGCTATAAGATCAACAGTATATAGCGGACCAACAGGTCAATAGCATTTCTGCGGTGTTCGGACTCTATATTTATAGGTGGATCATAAATGATAATCTTCTACTCTCTTAGGCATACCTTGTAGACTAATTAATGGGTTTGATGTAGAATAGACGGGAGCAACAACTGCATTTTGAAGACATAAGTGATATAATTTTAATTCGAATAATCAAATAATAATTTTTAATCATAGAATGACACTTACATTGTAAACAGACCACCAAGGGATTTTAATATCTTCCAAACCACTAGCAAACCTTATCCAGTATGGGGGGATCATAGTTGTACTGGAATCAAATGTCTTTCCTTGACTAACATATTCCTTATTCATGACTATTGTCATGTTTGCTTGCAAGTGAAAAAATTATTTGCTACTTAACAAAGATGAAAAAAAAAAGAAAAAAGAAAGAAAAAAAAAAAGAGCAATTATGAAATGTAAACACTCAGAAAAAATGTCGATCCATGCACTATGTATCTCTCATCATGAGCCTCATCCTATCATTCGCTTTCTTTGATCCACAAGCACTACAAATAACCATTGATATGCTTTGAAGTCAACCAACTATCCTCATCCTCAATGGTATGAAACTCTTCAGGGGTGAATGCCATTGGATAATCATCGTTGTAGCACCTTAAATAAAAACAAGAATTAAAAGTTAGTCATATTAGATTAGTAATCAGATTAAACAAAAATAATAAATATTATTATCAATACCTGAGGTCTAAAGAAGAGGAAGTTTTTTACTACTTGTACACATTCTCAACAACATCATCCAGCACTGGCACGGTCTCCGCCACCTGCTCCTCTGACACTTTTTTATTCTTTTTTTGGGCATTCAGGATCTGTGTATGGTGACAATAGAGATACCGGCGGTTTAATCTTTTATTTAGGCTATGACAATTTCCCCTATAATATTAAGAAAATCAAAATTTGTAAGTGCGCATTTATAATAATATGAAAAATTAACCTAAAACACAAAATAAACAAAAATTTTACCTGATCAATATCATGCTGAGATGGTGGGTCCTGATGGAGTGATAAGTTCTCATGGGGTAATGGGACCTCGACCTCCTCTAGCAACCGCGATACTAAGTCCCAGATCTCCACAATCTACAGAAAATCACAAGTTGTAATTACAAATTTATAATGATTTGAAAAACTAAACTAAAACACAAAATAAATACAAAATTTATCTTATCACTATTATGTTGCTACACTGGGTTCTGATGGAGTGGTGAAGCATCCAGTGATCTTTCTCTTTTTGTGATGGTGATATTTTCGATGGTAATGGTCTTTTTGGTGGTAAAGAGCGATGGATGTGCTCATCCCGGATAGAGCTCTTAGGATCATTATCATCGTCATCATTATCGTCATTTGGGTCATCCTCGTCATCCGAAGGCTCACGAATTTTCAGTATCCTCTCAATCCTACCCAACCTCTTGTTTTGCTCCTATTGTGTCTTCAAAATAGACTCCAACAATGCCATAATCTTGCCTACCTTCATCTGAGGCTCCTACATAAATAATTAGATATCAATATAAATTAAGTGGATAGTCACATAAGAATGAAACACAGTAATATAATCATATAAAATTCGCACCTGACGCTGAGCAAGTTCAAGGGCCATGTTGCTATCTCGTGAAACTACGGTGTCATCATACTAATCCTCGCCTCACTTAAACTTGTTCACTTTTTTTGTCCCTACCTCTTAATATGTAGTCTCTAAGTCGAGTCGTGGGTCTGGGATGTGATAATGTTGCTGTTGCTCCTCATCCTCTCTAGTCAACTCCCTCTCATTCTCCTCCTCCCTAGTCAACTCCCTCTCACTCTCCTCATTATCCAAATCATCATTTTTAGCATCATCAGCACCCCTTCCATCGCCTATTTTATAGGCATTTTTGCTAACCAGATGCTTAGGATTGAAGGACTTTTGATAATTCTTTTCTCTTCCATGGCAGTGGGCTCAAGAATACCACTCCATTCTATTAACTACACAATATATAACATGCTTAATATAATAATTATAAATAATAGTCAACAAATGGAAATAAATATATGTTTGTTTAGACACTTACACAAATAAGCTCATTAAACCAACTTATTTGATTTCTGTTATTATAGTCCTAATTCACACACCTTGGCAGCACCATATCATCACCTATGACTCTCTTCCCTACCCTATTTTCCAACCACGGAAACATTTCCACCAGTTACCACTGTAATTTTCATTGGATTGAACAAAAATTTGATAAATATTTAGTTATTATATATATAAACACTAAACAATTTTCATTATTTATGAAGAGAGTATGCTAAATGTCGTACCTGATATGCCCAAATAAAGTCATACAAATTAATGTTACGTCCAGTCATAAGTCGATCCTCATCAAGCGCCCAATGAAGGGACTTTATAAGCCTACTACTATAGTCGACTGTAGCCTAAGGGAACTTATTCCACATATTAACATCATTTATCAAGACCCACAGATAATCGTCTACCCTAGCTTGATCGTCATAGCCGTAGAATAAACTAAATATGATGAATATATTAGCCAACTTCAAGATGTCCTAATCGCTTATATCGTTCGCCCATACCCTTAACATATGCATAATTTCATCCAATCCCAGTGATTTTCCTTTAAAACATCGCCACAAAAGACTATTCTCGCTTTGTTGCTTCTTTTAAAGACACGTAGGTCAACATATTCGAATTGGAGTCCTGTCACTAATAAGAACTCTTGCTTTCTAAACTTATATGCCTTTCCTCTAATTTTGAACCATATATTATTAGGGCGTGAATTAGGATATACTAATTCTTTAGCGAGATTGACAAGTATAGAGGGAGTGACTAGCAATTGTTGATCAGGTATTTTTATAAAATATGCGATTGAGCTCTCTCTTTTGAACCTTTCTAGAAGCTATCTCTACGAAAGAAATACATTTAGATAACCAATGTGCTTCACACAATTGTGCGTACTCCTCGACGTTCCGTTCGAAACATTCTGTATAGTGTGCCTATAATTGAATTGCATTTATAGGAAAGAAAAGCAACAAATGGTTTATTAAACTTTTATAATTTAAATGTTATTAAATAAATCAAATTAAACTAATTAAAATAATTATGGACAAAATAAACAGATCGATCATTGTTAACATACTTAAATCTATGTCGATCTATGATTCTAAACATAGACCAACGTCGAGGCAAATTGTCCAATGTAAGTCGAATTAGCATTTATTGATCTACTTGAACCGACATCGACTTACGTTTCCAAACATAAGTCGAATCAATATTTGTTGGTCCATTTTAACTGATATCGGCCTATGTTTTCAAACATAAGCAGATCATCGACTTAGCCAAACTTGTATTTTCAGTTCAATTCCGACTATATCCTAACTAAATATAACATAATCTGACCCTAATCATCAATACCTAAAAAACACAAATTAACTCTACCAATTGTTAAAGCCAATCGGCTTTTATTTGTCAACTTAAGTCGATGTCAAGGTAAATTATCCAACATAAGTCGATTCGGCATTTCTTGATCTACTTGAATTGATGTTGGCCTAAGTTGACAAAGGAAAAGAAGAAAGTTAATAAGACCCCACACGGTTTGAAAATAACAAAAGAAAAGACGAAAGGAGAAAGGAAGTGCAGCAGGATAAGACACCAATGATGAAAGTTGATGTGAACTTACAAAATGTTACCCACACATTTTGAAAATAACAAAAGAAAACAAAAAGGGAGATGTTGATGTGAACTTACAAAATGTGACCCACACGGTTTGAAAATAACAAAAGAAAAGAAGAAATGAGAAGGGGGGAATGCAGCAACGTAAGACATTAATGATGAAAGTTGATGTGAACTTACAAAATATGACCCACACGGTTTGAAAATAACAAAAGAAAAGACGAAAAGAGAAGGGGAGTGTAGCAACTCAAGACACCAATTATGAAAATTGATGTGAACTTACAAAATGTGACCCACACGGTTTGAAAATAACAAAAGAAAAGAAGTAAGGAGAAGGGACAAGTGCAGCAGCATAAGACACCAATGATGAAAGTTGATGTGAACTTACAAAATGTGACCCACGTGGTTTGAAAATAACAAAAGAATAGAAGAAAAGAGAAGGGGAATGCAGCAGTGCAAGACACCAATGATGAAAGTTGATATGAACTTCCAAATTGTGAACCACACGTTTTGAAAATAACAAAAGAAAAGAAAAAGGGAGAAGTTGATGTGAACTTACAAAATGTGACCTACACGGTTTGAAAATAACAAAAGAAAATAAGAGAGGAGAAGAGGGGAGTGCAGCAGCATAAGACACCAATGATGAAAGCTGATGTGGACTTACAAAATGTGACCCATACAGTTTGAAAATAATAAAAGAAAAGAAGAAAGGAGAAGGGGAGTGCTGCAACACAAGACACCAATGACAAAAGCTGATGTGAACTTACAAAATGTGACCCATACATTTTGAAAATAACAAAAGAAAACAAAAATGGAGAAGTTGATGTGAACTTACAAAATGTGACCCACACAATTTGAAAATAATAAAAGAAAAGAAGAAAGGAGAAGGGAGGGCGGGGGGAGGGGGAGGGGAAGGGGGGGAGGGAGGGGGTGGTGGTGTAGTAGCATAAGTCATCAATGATTAAAGTAGATGCGAACTTACAAAACATGACCCACACATTGAAAATAACAAAAGAAAACAAAAATGGAGAAGTTGATGTGAACTTACAAAATGTGATCTAGACGATTTAAAAATAACAAAAGAAAAGAAGAAAGAAGAAGGGGGGAGTGCAGCAGCACAAGACACCAATGATGAAAGTTGATGTGAACTTACAAATATGAACCACACGGTTTGAAAAGAACAAAAGAGAAGGGGAGTGTAGTAGCACAAGACACCAATTATGAAAGTTATTGTGAACTTACAAAATGTAACCCACATGTTTTGAAAATAACACAAGAAAAAAAAAGGGAGAAGTTGATTTGAACTTACAAAATATGACCCACATGGTTTGAAAATAACAAAAGAAAAGAAGAAATGAGAAAGGAAGAGTGCAACACCACAAGATGCTAGTGATGAAAGTTGATGTGAACTTATAAAATGTGACTCACACGTTTTGAAAAAAACAAAAGAAAACAAAAAGGGAGAAGTTGGTGTGAACTTACAAAATATGACCCATACGGTTTGAACATAACAAAAGAAAAGAAGAGAGGAGAAGGGGGGAGTGCAGCAGCATAAGACACCAATGATGAAAGTTGATGTAAACTTACCAAATGTGACCTACACGTTTTGAAAATAACAAAAGAAAAAAAAATAGAGAAGTTGTTGTGAACTTATAAAATGTGACCCACACATTTTGAAAATAACAAAAGAAAAAAAAAGGGAGAAGTTGATGTGAACTTATAAAATGTGACCCACACGGTTTGAAAATAACAAAAGAAAAGAAAATAGGAGATGAAGGGAATGCAGCAGCATAAGACAACAATGATGAAAGTTGATGTGAACTTACAAAATATGACCCACACGGTTTGAAAACAACAAAAGAAAAGATGAAAAGAATAGGGAAGTGTAGCACCACAAAACACCAATAATGAAAGTTGATGTGAACTTACAAAATGAGACCTACACGTTTTGAAAATAACCAAAGAAAACAAAAAGGTAGAAGTTGATGTGAACTTACAAAATGTGAACCACACGAATTGAAAATAACAATAGAAAAGAAGAAAGGAGAAGGGGGAAATGCAGTAGCATAAGACACCAATGATGAAAGTTGATGTGAACTTACAAAATGTGACCCACAGGGTTTGAAAATAACAAAAGAAAAGAAGAAAAGAGAAGGGGAATGCAGTAGCATAAGACACCAATGATGAAAGTTGATGTGAACTTACAAATTGTGACCCACACGTTTTGAAAATAACAATAGAAAACAAAAAGGGAGAAGCTAATGTGAACTTACAAATTGTGACCCACACGGTTTGAAAATAACAAAAGAAAAGAAGAAAGAAAAAGGGGGGAGTGTAGCAACAGAAGACACCAATGATGAAAGTTGATATGGACTTACAAAATGTGACCCACACGATTTAAAAATAACAAAAGAAAAGAAGAAAGGAGAAGGGGAGTGCTACAGCACAAGACACCTATGATAAAAGTTGATTTGAACTTAAAAAATGTGACCCACACGGTTTGAAAGTAACAAAAGAAAAGAAGAAAGAAGAAAGGAGGAGTGCAACAGCATAAGACACCAATGATGAAAGTTCATGTAAATTTACAAAATGTGACCCACACAGTTTGAAAATAACAAAAGAAAAGAAGAAAAGAGAAGGGGAATGCAGCAACACAAGACACCAATGATGAAAGTTGATGTGAACTTACAAATTGGGATCCATACGTTTTGAAAATAACAAAAGAAAACAAAAAGAGAGAAGTTGATGTGAACTTACAAAATGTGACCCACACGGTTTGAAAATAACAAAAGAAAAAAACAAAGGAGAAGGGGAGAGTGCAGCAACATAAGACACAAATGATGAAAGTTGATGTGGACTTACAAAATGTGACCCACATGGTTTGAAAATAACAAAAGAAAACAGAAAGGGAGAAGTTTATGTGAACTTACAAAATGTGATGTATACGGTTTGAAAATAACAAAAGAAAATAAGAAAGAAAAAGGGGGGAGTACAGTAGCACAAGACACCAATAATGAAAGTTGATGTGAGCTTACAAAATATAACCCACACGGTTTGAAAATAACAAAAGAAAAGAATAAAGGAGAAGGGGAGTGCAGTAGCACAAGACACCAATGATCAAAGTTGTTGTGAACTTACAAAATGTAACCCACATGTTTTGAAAATAACACAAGAAAACAAAAAGGGAGAAGTTGATTTGAACTTACAAAATGTGACCCATATGGCTTGAAAATAACAAAAGAAAAGAAGAAAGGAGAAAGGAGAAATGCAACAGTATAAGACGCCAATGATGAAAGTTAATGTGAACTTACAAAATGTGACCCATATGTTTGGAAAATAACAAAGGAAAACAAAAAGGGAGAAGTTGATGTGAACTTACAAAATAGGACCCACACAGTTTGAAAATAATAAATAAATTAAAAAAAAAAAAGAATGGAGAAGGGGGATTATAGCAACACAAGACACCAATGATGAAAGTTTATGTGAACTTACCAAATGTGATCTACCCGTTTTGAAAATAAGAAAAGAAAACAAAAAGGGAGAAGTTGATGTGAACTTACAAAATGTGATCCACACAGTTTGAAAATAACAAAAGAAAAGAAGAAAGAAGAAGGGGAGAGTGCAGCAGCACAAGACACCAATGATGAAAGTTGATGTGAACTTACAAACTATGACCTACATGGTTTGAAAATAACAAAAGAAAAGAAGAACGGAGTAGGGGAGTGCAGTATCACAAGACACCAATGATGAAAGTTGTTATGAACTGATAAAATGTGACCCATACGTTTTGAAAATAACAAAAGAAAACAAAAAGGGAGAAGTTGATTTGAACTTACAAAATGTGACCCACACGGTTTGAAAATAACAAAAGAAAATAAGAAAGGAGAAGGGATGAGTGTAGCAACACAAGACACCAGTGATGAAAGTTGATGTGAACTTATAAAATGTGACCCACACGTTTTGAAAATAACAAAAGAAAACAAAAATGGAGAAGTTGATGTGAACTGACAAAATATGACCCACACGATTTGAAAATAACAAAAGAAAAGAAGAAAACAGAAGCGGGGAGTGCAGTAGCACAAGGCACCAATGATTAAAGTAGATGTGAACTTACTAAATGTGACCCACACGTTTTGAAAATAACAAACGAAAACAAAAAGGGAGAAGTTGTTGTGAACTTACCAAATGTGACTCACACGGTTTGAAAATAACAAAAGAAAAGAAGAAAATAGAAGAGGGAGTGCAGTAGCACAAGACACAAATGATCAAAGTTGATATAAACTTACAAAATCTAACTCACATGTTTTGAAGATAACAAAAGAAAATAAAAAGGGAGAAGGTGATGTGAACTTACAAAATGTGATCCACACTATTTGAAAATAACAAAAGAAAAGAAGAAAGGAGAAGGGGGGAGTACAGCAGCACAAGACGACAATGATGAAAGTTGATGTCAACTTACAAAATGTGACCCACATGGTTTGAAAATAACAAAAGAAAAGAAGAAAGGAGAACAAGAGTGCAGCAGCACAAGACACCAATGATGAAAATTGATATGAACTTGTAAAATGTGACTCACACGTTTTGAAAATAATAGAAGAAAAGAAAAAGGGAGAAGTTGATGCGAACTTAAATAATGTGACCCACACAGTTTGAAAATAACATAAAAAAAAAAGAAAGGAGAAGGGGGGAATGCAGCAGCACAAGACACCAATGATGAAAGTTGATGTGAACTTACAAAATATGACCCACACGTTTTGCAAATAACAAAAGAAAACCAAAATGGAGAAGTTAATGTGAACTTACAAAATGTGATCCACACGGCTTGAAAATAACAAAAGAATAGAAGAAGGCAAGCTCTTGCTTTTGACTTTCTAGTCCTTTTCTCCTTGTGATTCTTGAGTTGAGCCACTGTTCCCACAGATCCAAAGCATCCAAATGAACTGTTATTCTAATAGCCCAGACTTGATAGTTGTCATTGTCAAAGACTGGTGGTTCAATTGAGAATGTCTCATCTGACTCCATTTGATTAAGGATTTTGTATTGTTTTGTTTGTGTAGAGAGTTGTTGTTTATAATTTTTTTTTTGGGTTCACTCAACTCACAAATCCCTCAAGAAGTAGCTCTTATACCAATCTTGTTGGTTTTTACAGAGACATAGCATAAACTAATAAGAAGGAATGATAAGAATACAAAACTGAAATGTTAACTTACTTCTTCATTCAATGCATCTTCCTTCAATATAAAAAGATTTTAACAAAGAACTAGAATTACTGCTAATTACAAGGCATGATCTTCCTATTTACAAGCTATAAACAAAAACCACTAACACAACTAACTTCCTAAAAATTTGGTCACATATAGCATATTTAGTTTAACCACTTCCTATGCACATCTACTCACACATCAGCAGCCTATATCTACATAATGCAGCTGTAGAGGCATTCTTACAACACACTCAAGCTGAATAATGCCTATGAATGTATTAACAACTTATCCAAAGTACTCACCATTTTCTTGCTTAAACCAAGCTATGTAATGTCCTGAATAAGCACTTCTGCCCTTATGTGTCAGCACAGCAACCAAATCATAAACTCCAGTTAAATGAGTTTCCTTGTCAGCATCAGATGTAACACCTGCGACATAGAGTAAGCAATCAACAAGTGAAAAGAAAAAGGAATGTTGAATAGTAATAAGCATTTTTATTGATGGATTCAGCGGAAACAACAAGAAGCTCCAAATATTGGGAAATGCAGAGGATTATACAATTTTTTACCATCTTGAGATGTAGCTACCAATGATTCTTCGCTTCCATTTGATGTTGATCCCTGCAACAAGAAAAAGACTTATATATATTAGAAACTTGTGCATGTAATTCAATCAAATAATGTGTGGTTCAATCATCGTATCACCTCTGCATCCGTCATTGTGATGTCATTATTTTTTGAACTAGAGCTCTTTTCACTAGCTTTTAGACCAAGATTGATTCTATTTTGTAAACTCAAAGAAAAATGTCCGATGACATCAATAAAACAATACATAATGCTAATCTATGAAATAAATGATGACATTGACGTAGTTGTTTGACACAAGTAAACTAAAAAATGCGCTCAATAAACCCCCAAATAGCAACAGGAACAATAATACAAGTTAAAAAAAAAAAAAAAAAACTTATCAGAAAAATATTGGAAGGATATAAGATATATATGCCTTTACCAGTTCTAACATGTGTTCATCTTCTAGAAGATCTTCCATAAAAGTAGGTCCCTTCTAAGGGGCCTGTCTCATCAGTAGTTCCCATCATTATTACCTTTTGACCCTGGAAGATAGGCTTAATTATTGAGTTAAAAACATGAAAAACACAAGAAATCTTATGAGATGTACCAAAACAATAGCATGGAAAAGTGTTTGACTTCACACACACACACAACGTGGAGGACGTAATTGTTCTATAGGGTATGTCTTCTGTGTTCCCTTTGAAAACAAAGTACTCACTTGACTAAGGCAGACTTCAACTCTGGAACAGGATGCAAGGATTGTACAATGGAGTTTGTCGACGTTGATTTCTGGTCGATTACGGTTCAAAGCCCAATACATGTAACCAATGGAAAACAAGATAAGAAAACAAGAGAAAAATAAAAAGGCAGAGAGGAAGAACAATCACAAAGAAAATTTTATGTGGTTCAACAAGTGTGTCGACATCCACGGCTGTTCCTCTAATAATTTCTATAGAGAAACAATATTATATTGGTTTTGTGTGTGTTACAATAAGTTTCAGCCTCTATTTATAAGGAGAGGCATTTACAATTTGAGTTGAAATAAAATAGGAAAAGAATCATGCATTAACTACACTTCCAAATCAGTTAGCACCGAATCAGGAATCTGTTCCGCTAAATCAGGGATCACATTTATCAACATTTGAATTTAAATTTATTTCCAATTCTACTAGAAGAATCACGATTAATTTGGGTTACTGTCTTTTCTGGAAGATTTTCTTATCGAGTTGTTCCTCATGCGAGCTAGAGCCTGTCTTGGATGACCTCGAGCTAGACCCTGCTCTGAGTAATGAGTTGGATGCATAATGAGCTGAGAGCTCAATCTTGCGAGCTGGATGCATAGCAAGCTGAAAGCTCAATCCTGCGAGCTAGATGCATAGCGAGCTGGGAACTGAGAGTTCAATCATGCGAGCTAGATGCATAGCAAGCTGAGAGCTGAGTTCGTTTCTTGGATCCTAGACTTTGTCTATTGGATCAACCCTTTGGGTCAGTTTATTGGACTTTTACCAGCCTATTTACACAGCCCAAAATATACTCGCAACACTAGCCCCCCAGCTCTCAGTGTGATCTTCGAACTGGGAGCTAAAACCCGCTGAAAAAAGTCGATGCGTTACTATTTCTTGTGTTGCCTTTTCAGATTCTTTCCCATCACTTGACTCATGGCGACTATCCGGGTTAAATGTTTATTCACTACATTTCAGGCCACTCTGAGAGCAATGAAGCAGTTGGAGCTTCAAGTTCTCGAGGAAAAGAAAGAGCTTGAAAAAGTTGTCTGACGAGCTCCCGTTCACGATAGTAGAAGCCGAGAGATCATAAAGAATAGAGCAAGTCCTTAGAGTCAAGCTAATGAATGTTGAGGAAGCTAGGAAGGAGGCTGAGGACGCTCTGACTGCAGCGAGTTGAGGATGCTGGGAGGCGAGCTGAAGCTGAATAGTGAGCTAAAGCTGTTGAGCAACGAGTTGGAAGCTATTGAGTAGTGAGCTGAAGCTGTTGAGTAGCAAACTGAAACTGCTAGATAGTGAGCTGAAGCTATTGAGTAGCAAGCTGAAGCTGCTAAGGTTACTTAGACAGAGGTTGCCAAAGCTCGCTCCACAAGATCATCTGTAATGAATATTTCCGCCTCATTTCAAGGTTGTCATTGTTGAACCAATTCGCCTTGTTATGAGTTTTCATTGAATGAATTTGTTTCTTCAAGTCTTTCAATTTCCTGCAAACCAAGATGTTAAATGATAAATAAGTAAATTAGCGGTAATAGTACCTGATAGGAGCTTTAGAAATCGCTGATTTTGATGGGACGTAGCTCGTAAGTCATAATTCGCAGATTGTAGCATGTGGAATCTTCCAGAGTTCGGTAATAATAATAGCCTTAGTAAATATACTTTCCAGAGCTCAATAATAATAATCGCTCATAAGTAGCATTAATGAGTTCAACAATATAACGCCTAAATAACAGTTAAGAGCTCAATAATAATGGTTCAACTCAATAATAATAGCAGCTCATAGGTAACACCTTCCAGAGTATAAAGTTAAGAGCCAGTAGGTCGAAACCTGTTAGCATTACAATGAGCTTTTGTCGAGCTATGCAAAGGGTTGCATCTTCGCCTATCGTAGCAATCTTGAGTCGTCTAGAGGGCTGAGACCTTAACTATACTGATGGAGCTATCCAAAAGGTTGAGACCTCAGCTAATAACATAATTGATAGAGCTGTCCAGAAAATTGAGACCTTAGTTAACAACATAATTCATGGAGCTGTCCAGAGGGTTGAGACCTCAGCTAATAGCTAAATTGATAGAGCTGTCCAGAGGGTTGAGACCTCAGCTAATAGTTAAATTCTAGTCAAGCTATATTCAATTGGTCAGACCTCAACTAATATAGCAAGACTTAATTAAACTTCTCAAAGAAAAATTTGATGGAGAGGTCGCTGGCCATCGACAAGGGAAATTCATAGCTTTTATTAATTTCATATATTGAATTACAAGTTAGAGACGACCTATTGGGTGTAACTGCGATGTGAATGCACTGTGGGTTTTATGTCTTTTTTAGGGCCTCACTGGGGCTATAATTATACTGGTTATAGAGGCTGTTGAGGTCGCAGACTTGCCGGTTGAATCACATAATCTCTCAAGCGGCCTTTCTTGACTAAGTCCTTAATTACGTCATTTAGTTCCCAACATTGTGAAGTTTTATGCCTGATTTCATTATGATAGTCACAAAATCTACTCTTGTTTCTAAACCTGGCGGGAGTCTTCATGGGATTGGGTTTCCCGAAAGTCCTCTCTTTCTCTCTCCGTTGCAAAGATCTTATCTTGTGTATCTGATAGGGTGTTGTAGCTATCATGATGACCATGACGTTGGGGTTGCTCGTTTCTAGATTCATTCTTAGCCTTCTTAGCGACCTGACTGTTTGCACCATTACTCTGACCTTCACCTCCGTTCCCACCATTGTTTCTTTTCTTCAGTTGATTGGAACTGCCCAATTCATCCGTTTGGTTAGACTTCTTGAGGTCAAAACTTTCCTTCCATTTAATCTCATTGGCAGCTCGCTCATAAAACTCGTCCAGGTCCCTCACTGGAGACTTATAGATGTTCTCATAGAGCTTCTCATCCTTACGAAGTCTAGCTGAGATCGCAATTAGGATACTTTCATTTGAAGGATTCTCCACATTAGTGACCTCACATCTAAACCTGGTAATGTAGTCCTTTAAGGACTCGTTCTATCGTTGAAAGATTGTAACAATGTGGCAGGGTGGTGCGAGCTACCTCTTCAAAGCTCGGTACTGATTGATGAATTTTTACTGACATTCCTCCCAACTACCTATACTGCGAGCTGGGAAACTCTTGAACTAGGTCCGTGGCAAGTCACCCAAGGTGGCTGGGAAAACATGGCATTTCACTAAAGGGTTGGACATTTGTAGGTCCATTTGTATATCGAAAGCGTCCAAATGATCATAGGAGTCACTATCCCCACTATAAGGTAAAATGTTATGGAGTTTAAACCTAGGAGGGAGAGGTTGTATCTCGATCTCCCTAGTGAAAGAGGACCTTTCCTCATTCTGATGGTGTTGGTTTGAAGTGTCGGAGGGTGCTTCAAGTTGCTAGACCCTTTAAAAGAGCTCTTCTAATACTGGGTTCTAAGGGTTATATCCTCCCCCGAGCTCGTAACCTAGGGAGCTGTGATCTGACATATATTCCAGACGAGACCTTTGTGAGCTCCCAACTCCATGAGCTCGGCGACCTTCAGTTCTCGAATGCGAGCTGGAGGAACGAACTGAGTTGGCAGGTTGTGGCTGATCTCTGAATGGTCTTTCAGGAGTTAGTACTTCTTCTCATTGCTGTTGGTAAATTTCTCTAAGGGCAACAACCTCGGATCTGGGTGCGTTTCGTGCTTGGGCTTATACCAATGCCCTGATTGCCTCAGCGAGTTACTGCACTGTGTTCTCTAATGCTTCTTGCCATTGGTGCCATACATGCAGCCCCCCGGCTATAGAGTCCAATGGTGCTAACTAGCGAGAGGCTGGTGGAGGCATACCTGCAAAAAACACCTATCATGGGGGCGTGAAAGGTGTTTGACATGGGCACGGTAGCATTCTCCATCGGTTGGACATCATGCTGCTGCTGGTCTGTCTGCCTCTCTAGCTGATCAGCCACCACATCTAAACTTTTGGTTGCTCTTCCTCTTGCCATGGTTATTGAAAACTTAAAGATTACAATCCGAACCCTCCTTCTAGCTCCAAAATGTCAACGTTAATTTTTGATCGACTATGGTTCAAAGCCCAATACCTACAATCAATGTAAAACAAGTGAAAAATAAAAAGACAGAGAGGAAGAACAATCACAAAGAAAATTTTATGTGGTTCAACAAGTGTATCTACGTTCACGACTGTTCCTCTGATAATTTCTACGGAGAAATAGTATTATATTGGTTCTGTGTGTGTTACAATAAGTTTCAGCCTCTATTTATAGGGAGAGGTATTCACAATTTGAGTTGAAATAAAATAGAAAAGGAATCATGCATTAACTACATTTTCAAATCAGTTAGCACCGAATCAGGAATCTATTATGTTAAATCAGTGATCACATTTATCAACGTTTGAATTTGAATTTATTTTCAATTCTAGTAGAAAAATCACAATTAATTTAGGTTACTGTCTTTTTTGAAAGATTTCCTTATCAAACTGTTCCTCGTGCAACCTAGAGCCTGTCTTGGATGACCTCGAGCTAGACTCTGCTCTGAGTAATGAGTTGGATGCATAATGAGCTGAAAGCTCAATCTTGCGAGCTGGATGCATAGCGAGCTAAGAGCTCAATCCTACGAACTGAATGCATAGCGAGTTGGGAGCTGAGAGTTGAGAGCTGAGTTTGTTCCTTTGATCTTAAGCTTTGTCTATTGGACCAACCGTTTGGGTCAGTTTATTGAGCTTTTACCAGTCCATTTACACAGCCAAAAATATACTCACAATAGAGTTCAAATAGCAGGCGTTTCCTAAAGTAAACAAGCCAGCACTGTGACCCTGTACATTAATATCCTTAATGTGAATAATCAACAACAATGCTGATGATGTTGTGGCTGTGAAAGTGCTTCAATCTAGTCATGTTGTTTAATTTCAAATCAGCTTTCAATTATTACACTTCCTTCTGAGAATTCTACCATTCATCTTTATTTTTTAATATAATTGATGACAACTACACATTTGGTAGGGAAAAAGTAACAACAATTGCACGCATTAATTACACAAGACTAAATGAGGTCATGTCACACCATGCATTCTTAAATTCTTAAAGTTTAATTTGCTTTCATGCTACTTTAAGTATGTAGTGCTTTTCAATCCTTAATAATTTGATGACCAAAATTAGATAAATTATGAATCCCCTATTTGATTCTAAAATACTTTTTCATTAGTGGTATCATTTGATTTATATTTGTTGAAAGATAAAAGACAAACAAATTATATTGAGAAAACAAATTTTACTTAAAAGTGAGAAGAAACTGCATTAAAATTTTGATATATGTTTAAAGTAAGGTTTCGTAGGTGCAAAATTACATGTGTAATCCCGATTTTGTATTGTTATAAATCAATTTAATTGCATTTAATAAAAGGATTTGTAACAATATGAAATCAACATGTGAGATCTGTTGAATACTACATTTTTAAAAAATATTAGACTCTAAAACCAGAAAATTACATGGATATATTCAAGTATGAAGAAAAGTATTTAACCCAAAACCAGTAGATTTGACTTCAAATGAGTCCACAACCCAAATAATATTTTGTAGGCCTCCCATGGAGCACCCCATTTTACCATATGGGCCTAGTGTGAGCCTAAAGACCTATCAAAGGATGAATTCTATCACTTAAGAGTACTTCATTCTCACTAATATTTTTCATATTGATAACTATATATTTTTTAATTTAAATAGTTTTTTTAATAAATGCTTTTCACTTTACACCATAATTTGAACTCAACAAATATATACAAGGTGTTTGGGAGCTTTTTAGAGAAATAATCCACAAAATTATACAAAAATCTACAATTGAAATGATAAAAAAAAATTAAAGAATAAGAGTCAAACCAAATTTACAATTTATTTTGAGTTCATCTCATCATATATCTAGTAAATGGATTTAGAATTTAAATTTTGGCCTATCGGATAGCAATTGTTGCTCTAATGGGCTTGACCACATTTAGGGGTGTTCCGATAAAATTCTATTGTTAGACAAAACTAAATACTGAATTGTCATATAAGTAAGGGCTTGAAAATTGATTTAATACTTTTCTTGAAGTAAAAGGTATTATCAAGGTTCCTAATTCATATCGTTATCAGTTTGAGAATTGACTTAATACTTTTCTCATCATTGTATAAGGTGAAAAATATTAACAATTTTCCAAATTGACAACAGTGTAATGGAATAAGTATCAACTATTAAAATAATTGAGTGCTAAAATACAATAATGGTTGGCAACAATGTAATGGAAGTTGCAGAATACACCATGTATTTTAAAATAATCATCACTCAATAGCCATTTACGCTTGCTCACAATTATATTCACCAAATCTCACAAAAGACTCAAAAACCCAAAACCCCAATACACCCGAATAAAACTCAAAAAAAAAAAAAAAAGGCTCTTGTATACATTCTTGAATTGGCAAAGGCTCTCTTTTTAAGCCTTCATGGTGCTTCATGGTTCCACGATTAGGTACATCTGAGATTGGGAAATGACAGTTGATTAACTCAAAAATAATGCTAAAACCAAACACAATACATAACAACTACGGGGACAGCTCACCTAGCAGTACACGCTCTTGTTCCTTTTTGCTTTTATTGTGTTGTTTTCTGCCTTTGCTTTTCATAAAGCCATAATATATCTTATGATGCTTAAGCACACCTGAAATTAAAAATAGTAAGTTGGATAAATTTAAGACCCATAGTTTTAATTATGCTTTTTAATTTAGCAATCTTCATAAGTATTTAAAATAACATTAAAATGATTTCAGGTTATATAACTAACAAATATGCTCTTGCTGCTCTTACCATTTTTCAAGAAAACAAGACTCTTAACTGTTTTCCTCAGTTTATCTATATAGTTGAAGCTGTTGCATCTCTCTCTTCACAATGCTTCATTACCACAAAGAAAAATACTTCACAAGAACAAAAGAATATATTACTTTAGATTTTGGTATAAATTGTGTACAATTTAATAAAAAGTTAGGGCACTTGACATTACAAGCACATATCTTTTATGAGAAGAGGAAAAAAAAAAAGGTTTAAACTTTAAGAAATTATGTGCCAGGGGTCACATAACATGCTCCAAGCTGCATGCCTAGTCTCTTATGCATAGTATTGAACACATTTGTGGATTTGCTTGACTTCTAGATGTTTTGCTTCCATATGAAAAAAAAAAATGCAGCATTGCAATTGTCTATTTACCTTATTAAAATTGATGCTTATAATACTTCTCATAATATTGCAGTTGTCTATTTCACTACTTGACAAATGCATGCCTAGCAAACCAGAGTCATTTTAAAATAGAACACATATGGTAACACAAAGCTGTAATGCACTTTATGTTGTTGGTTGAGCAATCAAGAATTAGAAACATATTACAACTAACCACCTTGATCGTCTTTATGGTTCTAATACCGACTGTCTAGAAAAGAATAATGCAGGCATTCTTGCACATTATCAAACTACAATGTATATTATTCAGCGAAAAAGTTTATTGTCTTTTCTTCGCAAAAAGTAATAATTACGTGGTTAGAAAATTATATCATTTGACTCTTAAAAAGTGAATTTAAAAAAAAAATACTTACAAAGATAATTCTAGTCATCAAGAGAGATATATTTACGTACAACTAAATGTTAGCTAGTTTTCTGTTCAAAGAATAGCATGCAAATGCATTAAATATTACTTTTGAGTTGTATAAATGTATAACACTACAACTCCTTAGTTAGGCTGTCAATATTTGAGATAAAATGCATACCTTGACCAGGTGATGGTAAAAAGAAAAAGACTTTAGGTTCAACTAATGGCAACTACGTGGGACTTGGCAATGGAGAATCTGTACAATTTGCCTGCAACATTATTAAATTCATTATCACAGTAAATTGAAACATAAAGTAAGTATACAATGTATTCATTATCATCGCTTCATAGCCATTTGCTCTTGCTCATATATTATGTATACATAATCTCGCAGAAGACTCAAACTCAAAATCACCATACACCCAAATAAAAGTCACAAACAAAGTACACAAATGGCTTTCATATGCATTCCTCAATTGGCAAAGGCACTCTGTCAAACCCTTCACGGCACTCATATGCATTCTTCACACCAGAATCCGATGAAGTTTTTTTGGACCAAATCCTGAAACAAATGGCAATCTTAGGAGCTTTAAGGCATTTTTGCTTAAATTGAAATAAGAACGTAATATACATCCTTCAACGACTATGTTTCATTCCATGTTCTCCAAAAAGTTCTCCAATGGTAAGTAAATCACACCTGATGAATGGCAGTTTCAGTTATGATTTCTATTGAGTGAGTTCACGAGTATATTAAAGAAGATTAAAACGGTTTAAAAGTAATTAACATAACTAAACAATTTTATCTTTTTTCTCTTACCTTTTGTTTCCTAGAAAAGAAGATTTTAGCGGTCTTGCTTAATCTTTCTAGTTGAGGTTGTTGCATATCTCTTTTTCCACAATGTTCCATTAATTTGAAAACAATAAATACTCCACAAGGATAAGAAATTTATTTTATTGTTTGGTTGAAACTATGGTAAAAAATACACAATACTTTTAAAGGTTAAGGTACTTATGACTGGATGATCACTTTATGAAGAGCAAAAGAAGAAAATGTTTCAACTTTTAGGAACTGAGTCAAGAATCGCATAACATAGTGCAAGATGCAGTCTTTGTTTCCTATGCATGGTATTGACAATGTTTCATATTGACAATGTTTTCTGTAGAACATAAAAATATACATTATTCCAGTTGCCCAGTTACCTAGTCAAAATTGATGCTTTTACTATTGCAATTTATGCCTGGACTAGATGAATCTTTATTGGACCAGAGCGTGAAACAAAAGATAGGTGAACCGTCAATACCATAGGAGCTTTTAGGCTTTATGGTTAAATCGGAATAGGAATATGTACCTGCTTCAAACAGCTTAAAATGTTAGAACAGAGAAACTACGGCCTCCCATTGCTGCACCAGAGCAGATATTTCCTACATAGCTCAAGAAATAAAGAAAGAGATAAATGCCATATGTTTGTGCTTTTGTAATTGCTATGCTTATTGACAAACTACAACTTCTTAAAGTTACTTGGGATTCAATCAGTTTTAATTTTGAAAATATAATTTAGAATAACCAAGCAGAGTTGTGATGTGCTTGTATATATTTGAGCTATTGGGGATTGGAAAGAGAGAGCAACTTTTTAAGAAATGCAGAATTCCAGTTGCCTATATACCTTATTAAAATCAATGCTTATAATACTAAAATTTATGCCCGAACCTGATGAAATCTTTGTTGGATCCTATAACAAAAGAGAAGGTGAGAAGTTCATACCATAGTAGCTTTAAGGCTTTATGGCTTAATTGAAATGGGAGCATATACTTGCTTGGCATAACTTGAGAATTGAGAAGTCAGAATACTAGAATTACAATCTCCCTTGATTGCACAACAGACTACCAGAGCAATTTTCATCTTTAGCTTAAGCACACCAAGCAGTGATCATCAGCAGAAACACACCTAATTGTTTCCCTTTGTCACATAAACCATAAATTACTTTCACTACTTGACAAATGCATGCCTAGCAAACCAGATTCATTTTGAAAACAAAATACGTATAGTAAAATAAAGCTGTAAAACACTTAATGTTGTTGGTTGAGGGTTCAAGACTCAGAAATATATCACAACTAACCAGTTTGATCGTCTTTA
Organism: Litchi chinensis; assembly: GCA_019925255.1. Taxonomy (NCBI): domain Eukaryota; kingdom Viridiplantae; phylum Streptophyta; class Magnoliopsida; order Sapindales; family Sapindaceae; genus Litchi; species Litchi chinensis. Next base: position 1,194,266 of record CM034464.1, on the reverse strand, counting down.
TGGTTCTAATACCAACTCTCCGAAAAAGGATAATGTAGGAATTCTTGCCCATTATCAAACTACAATACATATCACCTAGCCAAAAAGTGCATTATTTTTGCTTTGCAGAAAAATAGTAAGAAGTTACAAAGTTAGAAAATTCAATATATGATTCATAGAAAGTGAATTTGAAATAAGAAATACTTGCAAAGATTATTCTAATCAGCGACAGAGATATGGTTACATACAAGACTTTCCAAACTAAATGTTAGCTAGTTTCCTGTTCAAAGAATAGCATGCAAATGCATTAGCTATTGCTTTTTGAGTTGTATAAAAGTAAAATACTACGACTCTCTAGTTATGCTATCAATATTTGAGATAAAACACATACCTTGACCAAGTGATGGTTAAAAAAAAAAAAAAAGACTTCAAGTTCAACTAATGCCAACTACTTGAAACTTGGCAATGGAGATTGGAGAATCTATACAATTTCCCTATAGCAGAATTGGATTCATTATCACAGTAACTTGAAACATAAAATAAAGGGACAGGGACAAAAGTAGCATATTTAAGTAGTGACTTAACATTTATGTCCCTGTCCCTTAAAATGTGACAATGGAGTCTCAAATGATATATAAAAGTACGAAAATACCCTTCCAATTAAAATATGGTTTTGAAAAAAACCTGTTCCCCCCAAAATCAGACCTTGAAAAAAACCTTTTGCCTCCCAAAATCAACAGCAGCCTCTGCCTCCCCTAAAATCAACACCCGTCATCGTCTGTCCGCACCGTGCATAGAGCCACGCAGCGTCGTCATCGTCGTCTACCCTTTGCCATCGAGTTGTCTGTGTCAGCCTTGCATGCGCGGCCATTGGACACTCATCTCCTCGCTGTGAAAGTCGAACTCGTTGCCTCCCCCACCGTTGGTCGCTTTCATCGTTCCCTTCCTCAGGCGGAGCCGCTGTGCCCCTGACTTCGTTTGGTCACTCACAGACGAGACTTTGTTTGGTCGATACGAAACGCGAAGCCTTTACCTCCCCCTCTATTAGCCGCGACTGTCTACCTTCCTCACACAGAAACTAGTACATCACACAACTTCTATTTCAGATTTTTGAAGCATAGTTTGGCTTGAGTTCTACATTGCTGTCCAAATTTGGCTTTGCTTCATGTTTCGAACTTTACTTGTAATATGGAAGTTTGATTCTTTACTCTGTTGTGATCAATGATTTGTAAAAATGAGTTATGAAAGTGACTAAAGGTGTAAGCTTTGCCTTTGTTGAATGAAACTGATTTATGTGTTTAAAGTAGTGATGGAAATTGACAAATGGGGTATTCGTTTTGTGTGACATGTACTACTTGTCAATTTTTATAACAAAATCGAAACAATAATCTCTGTTCTTCTGTATTCTGAACTTGGAAATCAGAACATACTTTGAAACCAAGTAGAACATGCTTTGAAATCAGAACATGACTAGTGTTTCTAACACAAGTGGTGTCATTGGTTTATGGAGGAAATCAGTATCCAAAACACTAGTCACACCAAGGTGCGAGTGTTAATAATACTAGTTATGTCGGTGTGATTAATGGTGCTGTGGATATATGCAAAAAGCCAGTAGCCAAAACACTAGTCACACCAAACTGACTAGCATTAATAATGCTATTCAGCTCGGTGTGACTAGTGGTGCCATGAGTTGATAGAAAAAAATCAATAGACAAAACACTAGTCACACCAAGGTGACGAGTGTTAGTAACACTAGTTACTTGGGTGTGACTAGTGTTTTGCAACTGGTTTTTTTTCAATCAACTCATGACACCACTAGTCACACCGAGGTTACTAACATTATTAACACTCGTCGCCTTGATGTGACTAGTGTTTTATCTACTGGTTTTTTGCATAAACCCACGGCAGCACTAGTCACACTGGGTGAGGAGTGTGAGTAATACTAGTTCTGTCTGGGTGTGACTAGTGGTGCATTAGGTTGATGGACAAACCAGTAGAGAAAGTACTAGTCACACCAAAGTGGGGAGTGTGAGTAATGCTAGTTCTATATGGGTGTGACTAGTAGTGCATTAGGTTGATGGACAAACCAGTAGAGAAAGCACTAGTCACACCAAGGTAGGGAGTGTGAGTAATACCAGTTCTGTCTGGGTGTGACTAGTGGTGTATTAGGTTGATGGAAAAAACCAGTAACAAAACCACTAGTCACATCAAGGTGGGGAGTGTGAGTAATACAAGTTCTGTCTGGGTGTGACTAGTGGTGCATTAGGTTGATGGAAAAAACTAGTAGCAAAACCACTAGTCACACTGGCATAACTAGTATTATTAACACTCTTCACTTTGGTGTGACTAGTGCTTTGGTTACTGGTTTTAATCATAAACCCATGACATTACTAGTCACACTAAGTTAACCAGCATTATTAACACTCTTTTGTTTCGTCTTCTCTTCTAGCTCCCTTTCCACTCTCTATAATGAAAAGATAAACATTAAATGGCTTTTCGCTAATATAGTTTACTTTCTATGTTATCAATTAAGGTAAAGAGCTTGCAATTAATTACATATATATTTTTATTTGTTTGCAGATGGAAGATATTAACTATGATCAATTTTTGAAGATACCTAGATCAGAATGGGTATCAGGGAGGTCGATTAACATGCACTCCAAGTTTGACGTGATAGGCTTGATTGAAAATATATTGCGTCAGGAAGGGGAGTACGAACTAGCTGAAGAAACAGTTTTCAGGTATTTATTAAAAATACCTGCTCAACACATGTTTGCTGCCCGGTTGATTCAGCAATTACTTCAAAGAGAAATTAATTTGGAAGAAGCAAGTCCGCATGAGATGTGGTTTTCCATTGGGGGCATGAAGAGTAGGTTTTCCCGTGTTGAGTTTTGTCTAATGACCGGATTACCTTTTGGTCCATTACCTGATATTGTTCAACGACCATATGTCATGGTACCTGGGGGATACACGATCGATACTTTGATGGGAAAATACCATTGCTGCTTTTCGAGATACACAACCATCTTGCCACCAAGGAATTTCACCAACAAGGAGATTGTTTGAAGATGGCCCTTGTGTTGCTAGCAAACATCGTATTATTTGGGCAACTTTCGAAGGGCAAAACAACATTATGGTTGTTAATGTTAGTAGAGAATATAGAGGAGTGGAATGCATTTCCATGGGGACATTATGTTTTCAAGTTAACGCTGTACTATTTGAGAACAGCGGTTGGAAAAAGTAATTATTATGGGTTTCCTTATGCTTTACAGGTTAGTTTTTATTTGTTTTGTTTCATGCGTTGATGTATATTTTATATGTTTATATTTTGTATTATAATATTGAACTTGTAGTCATTTTTGTATTTACAGATATGGGCGATGAAGAACATCCCATCAATGAGAGAAATGTTAGCTACTCGGGTATCGAGTGGTAAATACCCAAGAATGTTGAAATGGAGTTTCAATCGGCGCCCAAAAACTTTTCAGCAGCAGCTTAAACAAATAGAGGAGCGTGGAGATGTAAGTTTGAAAAACGGTTATTATATTTTACTAGTTTTGATTGTTTCTAACATTTGAATATATTGGTTATAGTTTTATCCAGTTCGTGAGTTCTTCAGACCAAAGAGGGAGGAGACCCGCCGAGATTACTGGAAGGGTATTAAGACCAATTTGGATGAAGGTGTGGAATTTGTTCCACTCACAGTAGTGGATCCTGATGAAGGTGATAATGATGCCAGTGTGAGTAGTCCAATACATCATCATGAAAGACAGAAGAAACGGTTGCGCACTTCAGATCCATCTCCCCCCACCCCCCCAGCAGCAGAGGACTCAATACCATCGAATACCTCTGCAGAAGTTAGTACACTTCATAAAACCATTATTACGTAAAAGCTCATGTTTTTTTTTATCCTTTGAATATCATTGTTCTTCTATGTAGGGATTGGAGAAATTAATAGAGTTAGTGAAGAATGCGATAGAGGAAATCCCGCGATGTATGGAGGACTATATTGATAAAAAGTTGGAGGCATTAGAGGGTCGATTAAATGATCGTATTGATAAAGCATTTGAAAATCGTCAGCAATATTCAGCTGATCAGGTATGTGCACAATATTGTCAGTTACTATGCTTTTGTAATGCTCACATGTTCGTCGAATATAACCAACTTTCGTTGAATTAGGGGTATCATAATTATACATTCTCTACACATGGGATGCAAGATGATGTCCAACCTGCCCAGTTCACTTCCTTTGTCGCACAATCAGTTCCTACAAATGCAGCAGTGACTCCCCCACCTACTGTTGTGACACGTGGACCAAGTCCATTTAGAGAATCACATGACGCATGTGGTTCTACTGAGGAGGCACAATCAGGAGGGCTACAAGAGGTCCGAAATAAGGAGGCGCTGCATGTTTATCAGAAAAAGGGAAAAGGAAGGACAACAAATGATAGTCAGGGGTTGTTGGCAAGTCGGTTGGAGGAATTGTATGATGAAGGGTTTAATCTTGACAATGCTGTTAATATGATGGCTGAGGATGTCCAAGTGGGTAATGATAATGATGTCATATTTGCGGATGCTCCCCGTCCGGAGACACAGGCTGATCGAACCGTTAGAGTAAAGATTGCATCAAAATATTGTGCTTCTCCGTACATCAATCCTTGGGCAACAGAGTCTGCAATACTATCGCAGAAGAAAAAGGAATATATTGTTTTCAAGAAAGCAAAAAATAGTGCAGCCCTGTGAGTATATTTATGATTTCTGTTCAATACAAGTCAATTTGAAGGCTTGTTTATTAATGATTTCTATTCATTTTAGACTGAATATTGGCACCGAGTTGTTTGCGGATTGGTCGTTCTTTGTCGAGTTGGAGAAGCCGAAAGTTTGGATGTCAAATGAAGTGAGTAACTCGTTTAATATGTCAGCATTGACTTTATATTTGAAATATGTTACCAACTTTTATGTATAAGTTTACTTTTGTTAATTTGTGTGGAATTGTTTTCGTTTGAATACAGCACATTGATGAGATTCTAACACTTTTTGGCAAGCGAAGAAACGAGTACCCTAGTCTATTTTATGATGATATTGCAGTGTTGTCTGTTGATTTGTTTGTAAGTTTAGTGTCTTATTACATTTAATTAGAATTTATTATAATATTGTTGTACAATCTAATTTGTTGTCACATGTTATGGTATAATTTGCAGTCAAAATTGTCAGAGACTTGAAAGGAAATTCATCCAAATGTGCAAGAACCATTTACTGGTCAATTTGATCCATTATCGTTCAATGCCCCTGATGATTGGATACTATATGGTACAGGAGAAAAGCTGGCATGGGGGAAGAGATGGACACTTGTAAACACAGTAAGTATGCCTTTATGACCAAACACAATGTTTTGTCACCATGGTTTCTTGTAATTTTTTGTTGTTTGTTATGCAGTTGTTAATTCCGTGTGCGGTTGGATCTCCTGATGGTCATTGAATCTTATGTAAGGTAGATTTATCACAGTGGAGTATTGTTATATATGATTCATTGTCACATAAGATCCCAGTCGAGTCGACATATAGAGAGAACCAGGTGATGCCTTTGCGGTACTTGTTGCCTTCTGTGTTGGCAAAGTCAGGTTATTTTGAGGAGAAACACATGGAGAGGAGAGGGGACTACTTTAGTGTACAAACCATGAACCACAAAAGCATACCAACTCAGAAGGATAACAGTAGTTGTGGTGGATTTGTATGTAAGTATGTCGACTGTATCATTAGGAAAGGTGTATCATGGAATTGGTGGCTATCGGACATTCACAAGATGAGAAAGGAATACGCCTTTGCCATATTTTGTAATGCTGTTGAGCCTAATGACATGTAATTGGGGTTTACATTGCCACATTCATATATCAACATGTATACATATAAAGTTATTTACAGATCCTACATTCCCTTTGTGTTATTTGCTTAAATATTTTGTGTGCTATTTGAGGTGTTATGTTAAAGTTGTGCTACAGCCCTTTCATAATCTTGAAAAAAACCAGTAGCGAAAACACTAGTCACACCAAGGTGAGGAGTGTGAATAATACCAGTTCTGTCTCGATGTGATTAGTGGTGCAATGGGTTGAAAAAAAAAACCAGTAGAGAATGCACTAGTCACACCAAGGTGAGGAGTGTGAATCATACCAGTTCTGTCTCGGTGTGACTAGTGGTGCCATGGGTTGATAGGAAAAACCAGTAGAGAAAGCACTAGTCACACCAAGGTGAGGAGTGTGAATCATACCAGTTCTGTCTCAGTGTGACTAGTGGTGCCACAGGTTGAAAAAAAATCAGTAGAGAAAGCACTAGTCACACCAAGGTGAGGAGTGTGAATCATACCAGTTCTGTCTTGGTGTGACTAGTGGTGCCACGGGTTCATGAAAAAAAAAAACCATTAGAGAAAACACTAGTCACACCAAGGTGAGGAGTGTGAATCATACCAGTTCTGTCGGTGTGACTAGTGGTGCCACGGGTTCATGAAAAAAAAACCAGTAGAGAAAGCATTAGTCACACCGAAATAGAATTGGTATTACTGACACTCCTCACCTTGGTGTGACTAGTGCTTTCTCTACTAGTTTGTTTTCAACCCAATGCACCACTAGTCACACCGAGACAGAACCGGTATGTTTCACACTCCTCACCTTAGTGTGACTAGTGCTTTCTCTACTGGTTTTTTTTTCATGAACCCGTGGCACCACTAGTCACACCAAGATAGAACTGGTATGATTCACACTTCTCACCTTGGTGTGACTAGTGCTTTCTCTACTGATTTTTTTTCAACCCGTGGCACCACTAGTCACATCGAGACAGAACTAGTATAATTCACACTCCTCACCTTGGTGTGACTAGTGCTTTCTCTACTGGTTTTTCCTATCAACCCATTTCACCACTAGTCACACCGAGACAGAACTGGTGTTACTCACACTCCTCACCTTGGTGTGACTAGTGGTTGGGTCACTGTTTTCATACAAAGCCCGATAGAATATGACTACTGTGATTAACAAGATCACCAAACACAAACACAAACTAGTTTATTACAATAAATGTTGTGCATTTGTTACAAGTCAAAACAACAATATATCAACAACCAAAATACAAGGTTATGGTTGAGATTGTTCTGGTACAATGGGTCGATGAGCATTCTTACAAGTCTTGCTATTGTGTCCTACTTGGTGGCAGGTCCGACACTTTCGTCGTCTTCTTACTTGGGTAACGGAGCCTTCACTATTGTTCATAGGGGGTCATTGAGATGGATGTGGATTACGACAGTTTTGTCGATAGTGGCCTTTTTGCCCACAATGGGAGCATTTCAAAACCCTTCCGCTTATCTCGCCAGCAGATGGAATCCTTTTCTTTCTAGGCCTGCCAGCTTGCGGACGCCATGGTGGTGGTAAAACAATCATGTTTCGGATGTCTTCTGGAACTGTCCATTCATCTGGGTCAGGAACCGGGAAGATAGCACCAGCATATGCAGCCAATAGATTGGGTGTTTTGTAACAGTCGGATATGTAGGGGATGAATGACCTATTACAATACCTGTACAACCGAAAACAATATTAAACTTTTATTCTACAATTAGAGCAAAACCTCGCAAATATTATGGTCTTACCTTAGCACCGCAAGTGCATGTGAACATGGTAAAAGATCCATCTGGAATGCCACACAAGTACACATCCTTTCGGTTAGATTGACAACGGTCTTCCTACTCCCAGCCTTTACAGCATACTTGCTATCATCGATTGGTGTGACCATGTAAGTTTGTGAGTCTCTAGTATACTCTGCAATTTTCTTCTCTGCCCATTGTGTTATCTCTGCTGACATTTTTTCTGCATTCTTCCGGCGGTCATAAAACCATCTTTGCATCATACCCCTTATATACTCAACCAAAGTCGTTAATGGATATTGGCGAGCTTTAACCAAGCATGAGTTCATGCATTCAACAATGTTGGAAGTTAAAATCCAGTAGCGCCTTACTGGAGACATTACCAATGCCTATCTATGTGGTCCAAGTTCGATTAATTCTCTATGCGCCGTTGGGTGTATTTTGCTAAGGTCTTCCATCATGTCCCAAAATTTGGATTGACGATAACACCTTGATGTGCGATGGAATAATCCGGTGACAGTCTTATTTTTGTACAAATTTTTCACATTTTGTGTCATATGATACATGCAAAGGCCATGATGTGCATCGGGGTACACTTTTTACATCACTACTTTAATTCCAAGATGCCGGTCAGATATGAACATGCAATTCTCTGGACACCCAATTACATTTCTCAATTTTGTTAAAAACCATGACCATGATTTCTCATCTTCAACATCCCCAAATCCAAATGCTAAGGGATACACTTGCTCGTTTGCATCTTTACACACCACAATGAACATAATCCCATCAAATTTCTCTTTCAAATGTGTTCCATCAATGGCAATAACTGGTCTAATCACTTGACGAAACCCAGATATACTAACACCATAAGCAATAAACATGTATAGAAACTGGTTGCTGTCATTTGTCTCAATGTTTGTGACTGTACTTGGGTTAGCTAACTCCAACTGATAACAATACGCAGGCAACTGTTCAAATGACAACTCTGCAGACCCAAAAACGTTGTCTTCAGCATGATCTTTGGCTCTCCGACATTGATTATATGGCAAAGTAACTCCATAATTAACTTGAATTTCTGCCTGGATTTCTTTGGGTTTCATGCTTTGACCACTGACTTGCAATTTCGGAGTGATAAGGTCTCTGATTAATTTTGCACTCACTTTCCTACACCGTCGATGTACACTGTCAAGCGAACAACAATGTTGTTTTCGGAATTTTCGCACCTCTCATTGGTCTCCAATCTTTGTTTTGATTGCTACAAGCTGAAATTTACAGTTCTCATCCTTGCACCTAACATCATAACGGATGTTGTTTGATTTCTTGACATTTTTACAAAAACCTTCCTTCAATGCATACATCTCTACAGCTTTACCCATATCACGCTTTGAAGGAAATATTTTCCCTCTGAAGAAATGATGGTCTTCTCTTTCTGACACTTCAGTGGCGATTGTACGAAATGCGGAAAGATCTATTCCAGGGATGCGTCATTCACTAGCTACTCTTTGTTGCGTGTTATTATCATCATTGGCTTGACGGAAACACCCACTGCCATCATCCCTAACATCGCGAACATTATCATGATCTATATCACAATCCTTATCACGAACATCATGATTAAATCCACCACCACTGTCAGCATCACCACCTAAATCTTCTGCCATAACTGCATGTCGGCTTCCTCCATCTCCTCTAAAAATATTAGTGGCTATAGGAATGCTTTTAGCTGGACGATAGTAGTCCGAAAACTCATCTGAATCAATGTCATCCAAGCAATATTCTGTAGAATGATTATACCCACTATCATTTAAGTTATACTCACCGTGTGAGTCAACATTATCTTCTTTTTCTTCATCATTATCATCATTGTCATCATCATCATCATCATCATCATCATCATCATCTTCATCTTCTTCTTCATCTATGTCTTCACATTCATCTTCAATGTTACGATCCTCATGGATTGGAACTTCGTTGCTTGACGAAACATACTTGAATTGAGAAACTAATTCAACAAAGCTTTGGTGTTGTGGTTGGTTTATTAATTGGATTTGTGATTGGCTTGATAATTGGATTTACGGTTGGATTGATAGCTATATGAAGATTGGTGGTTGAATTTGTTGTTGGATTGGTAATTGAACATTTCCTTTATCTCTCAGACAGTCATTTAGATTGTTTGGAACAACAGTTACGTAAACTTCAGGATTTTTCTCATGTAGCCAGAAAGACACAGCTTTATCAGTTGTTAATTTTGGAATGGCAGGCCTATCGGAAGTCTCCACCAATATGTGTAAGTCAAATGTACTTTTTGTTATATCAACTTGAACAATATTCTCAACGGTCTTCTTTAAGTCATCAAGCGTCGTATTCGTAGAAACAAATGCTATTTCTGATTCACCACCCTCATACTTATAACCAATCCATTGTCCACCATGGGTGACTATAATTCTAGTTTCGTCCATATCACTGTACACAAATAAATGATCAAATTTATTAATGGATGACTAATCAAGACTAGCAATATATCATTACTCATACTTTGATACAATTAAGTAATTAAACTACTAAATAAATGCTCATAATATGACACTAATAGTGACGCCAAGGTGATATGCATTAATAACACTAGTTACCTCGGTTTGACTAGTGTTTTGGCTACTGTTTTTTTTTTTTTCATAAACCTATGATACCACTAGTCACACTAAGGTAACAAGCATTATTCACACTCGTCACCTTGGTATGACTAGTGTTTTTTTTCTTCAAGTCATGACACTATTACTCACACCAAGGTAACTAGCATTATTAACACTCGTCAGCTTTGTGTGACTAGTGTTTTGCCTACTGTTTTTTTTTTTTTCTATAAGCCTATGATACCACTAGTCACACTAAGGTAACAAGCGTTATTCACACTTGTCACCTTGGTATGACTAGTGTTCTAGCTACTAGTTTTTTCTTCAAGTCATGACACCATTACTCACACCAAGGTAACTAGCATTATTAACACTCGTCAGCTTGGTGTGACTAGTGTTTTGCCTACTGTTTTTTTTTTTTTTTACATAAACCTATGATACTACTAGTCACACTAAGGTAACAAGCGTTATTCACACTCGTCACCTTGGTATGACTAGTGTTCTAGCTACTGGTTTTTTCTTCAAGTCATGATACCATTACTCACACCAAGGCAACTAGCATTATTAACACTCGTCAGCTTGGTGTGACTAGTGTTTTGCCTACTATTTTTTTTTTTTTCCATAAACTCATGTCACTACTAGTCACACTAAGTTAACTTGTTAACTTGTGTTAATAATGCAAGTCATCTTGGCATAAATACTGTTTTCGTCTTTGATTTTTTAACTAAGTCTTGCCATCACTAATCAAACCAAGATAACTTGCATTAATAACGTCGTACATGTGTGCCGTTTCCATCAACATACATAGAAATACTAAGTTCGTAAACCCTAAAACCAATTTCTACAGTTCAATATCAGTATAGATAATAATTAATAACAACTGAAAAATAAGTGTTCAAAGGTTAAGATACATTACCCGTAGTGCAGAAGAAGATTATGGATGGTGGATGGAAAGAATGGTCGCTGGTGGATGGTGGATGGAATTTGTCGCGCAGAAGAGAATGATGATAGATGGCGAATGGTGGCTGTGAAGCTGGATGAAGTTGGATGGTGGCTGTGAAGACGAAAATGAAGCTGGATGTAGCTGGATGGTGGCTGTGAAGAAGAAAATGAAGTTGGATGGTGCAGACGAGAATGAAGCTGGAATTCGCAGTGCAGACGAGAATGAAGATCGATGGTGGATGGTGGCTGTGAAGAAGACGAGAATGAAAGAGTAAAAGGAGCAGCAGAAGAGAGAACACCAATTTTAACGAGAATGAAGATCGATGGTGGATGGTGGCTGTGAAGAAGACGAGAATGAAAGAGTAAGAGGAGCAGCAGAAGAGAGAATGCAGACGAGAGAATACTTGTCTCCCAAAATCACCAGTTTTATTTTTAGAAAGGGTATTTGTGTCCAAAAAAATAGGGCTTAAGACTCATTTGTTAATTTTATTGAAATGGGATAAAATTGTTATTGCAATAATGGAAAGTGCCACCTGGTGATATTTCCTCTAAAATAAACAATGCAATAAAGTACAATTTATAATTGTTAATAGGAGCCTCTATCAAATGACAAGAAGAATTAATAGACTTGCCTTTATATACAAGCACGTCAAGGTTGATATTACTTTGATTTCAGGTAGCTGGTGTTGACTTCAACTTTCACTTGTTGCTTTCCATAGCAAGAGCCTTAGCCTCAGCTGCTAATCTAGCTGTGCTATTTGCAATCCAAGCACTAACATGGGGCAGGAATCAAATGCTTCTTCAATGGAGTTCCTAACAACAACTGAACAATAGGGAGGTGATGCATATCTGCCAAAGTGAAAAAGTCACAAGCTAAGAATTTTGGCATAGGCATAGCTCATACACACCAAGACCTTGCCCAGCTTAGCTTCAAGCTCCTTGACTGCAGCCGCATCGGTAGTCATGCCAAACATTGGCTTAAACACAATCTCCCAGTTCAGCTTTGAAGCAACAGGGTCGAATTGATGTGCCCCAACCTCCTTCCATACCAATAGCTACGGCGTTGGCTTGCCTGCGCATGTTAGTGCTGCTCCCTTGTCAGCAAATTGTTCAGCAATGTATTGGGCAATAGCCTTTGATTCTGCATACCCAAACACTCATAATATAAGTGTTAATTCATCATACTAGTTAATAAATAATAATAGCCATCTAAAGAACACACTCAATAAAATATCAATAAGTTTAAACTTAACATACAGCAGCCAATCTCCTTGTTCAGAAGCTGGAACTTGTCCCAATGGCTGCATCAACCAAAAAAAAAAAATTACATTATATTTAACAAGAAACTCCACATCTACTAATTTGAACTAAAATATTGAGTGTTATATATCAAGTACCTAATTAAAGGTTTTATACACCGTACTTACATTCTTTTCAATGAAGGCTTCGGATTTATGCTCATCAGTTCTCATATCAAAGGGAACATACTTGAAATCATAAGATTTTGTACCCATGTTCATCCTCCTCACATTCTTATTCACTTGCTGTCCTGGGTGATTGAAATCTTGAAGATTTTTGTTGTCCTCACTTGTGGCTGCCTAGCCTTCTTCATCCTTCCCTGTGCAGAACATCAAGGAACCAAATTCATTATTTTTTATCAAAACATATACTTATATATGATCGAAATGCGAAATGCGTCCACACAGACATTTCAAAAGTTCATTTATCTAAAACCAGCATGTCAGAATCAGGAAAGAATTGTGTACAATATTATGAACATTACATTAGAAAGTTAATCTTCAACTAGAACTTAAAATTTGTATCAACTCAAATATAAGCATTCCATAGTTTAGTAGCCAACAAAAAACTGAAGCTTAAGAGTAAAATGGGAGATGAAACCACAATTAAGACTGATAACAAAGTGAAAAGCATTACTTGTGAAGTTTTCTCCTCTTGCAAAGTTGAAGGTCTCTGTTCTGCTAATTTTGATTCCCACAAAGCAATATAGCACTGCAATTAAAAATTAATGCAAGCACTGTATCAGATAAATTTCCCATCAAACATAATGTTAGAATTAGACCTTCAGACGTCAAACATAATTTTTATTATTCTAATTAAGAAATAAATGATAATAGTCAAAAATCAATTTTGAGCTTACAATAATGTGTCTTGAAGAATAGCACCCACCCTCCAATTAAATTAAATGTTTCAAGAACCTGCTATGCATCTGCTGATTAAAGAATAAGCTTTCTGAAGCAGACCAAACTTCCAGATATAATACCACCCTGGCAACTGGCAAGTAAGTAATATGTTTAAGAGCAGGTGCTCCAATGATTGCTTTTAAACATTTTACTTACTCAAAATCATCCTCATCCTGTTTTTCAAAAGATTCAGATTGTGTTAACGAAAAGTGAAACTGTTAGTTGAAATATTATCGTGAAAAAGGAACGAAGTAATTACCAGTGAATAATTGTCCTACACTGATGGAGAGAAGGTCTCTAAATTTTCATATATTCTGATTGTAACACCCCAAATTCTGGCAATAAGAAATTAGGATGCTACGATCAATCTAAATCATAAATTCTCCAAAATAAATTTATTCTCATAGCAAAAATAATCAACAAAATGTATCCAAATATTGTCTCCAAAAGAAAATCTCTAACAATTAAAATTTAACAAATCACAATTTTTTTTTTCCAAATCTCCAACCTTACAATATCCAAAATGAAATAAATCAAATTCTCTAAACTAAACATCAAATAATATCAAAGCTTCCATGATCAACAATCCCAAGCTCTTAACAGTCATCATCCATAGATCTTAACTACTCTGCAAAAATGATGGAGATGAGGGGTGAGCCGTTAATTCGGTGAGTAAATTCATGCATAACATTGGTATTATTGCATTTACCTTTATGAGTTGAAATATTAAACATAAATATGTATAATCGAATTCTAAAATCAAAAATTGAAAGCCATATATATATATATATATATACCAACATTTTTCATGTTTGCAATCAATGCCATTTAGGATAACAAAATAACGAAATCAAATACCATATAATACATACATTTATTCAATATAAATAAAAAGTTAGTTCATATCATATAGTGTCACAAGTACCCCGTGTGACGCGGTCAAAATATATCACAATTAACCATATGATGTGGTCAAAATAACAAAATATGTCACAATTCCCTGTATGATGCGGTCAAAATAACAAAATATGTGCGCACAGAATCCAGCTAAACGAATATCAGAACGGTAACTATAGACAATGAGCTAAACAATTTTCATAATCTAATCTAATAATACATTTTCGAATCATAACGGTATAATATTCAATAATAGTAAATAAATTTTAAGAAAATAATTTTCAAATACAATTTGTAATTTAAACATGGTTTTTGAGTTATGCTAATTCTTGGGTTTAAAGTAAAATACTTTTCAAAGTTTTGAAAGTAAAATAATTTTGAAAACTTTGGCAAAACATTTTACTAGTAGATAAACAAATTGAAAATCATTAACACAAAACATGTTAAACATAACGTAATTTCACAATATTCTAAAATTCATATAACAACATACATTCGTCATAGATGAATTTACTTACCTCGAATACCCAAAATCACAAAATTTAAGCTCAACGATCGCAAGAACCTATACAGTTTCAGAGTACACACTATTATAATCTCATCTCTAAAATAGCCTTGATTGGATTGAAACAACCTTAGATAAATAAATCATAAATCCTATCTTTCTTACTTCAATTTTCAGCGCTGACACTGCTTACTGCAGTATTTTTAATTAAATCCCTAGACCTCCAATCAACACCAAATTTGAAAGGAATAAACTAGACACATAAACCAACATCATGTAAAAATTTCAAATCAAACGGAGGTCTCTAGCATGGGTAAAAATCCATTTCGATCGGTCTTTTAGAAACTGCCCAGGAAAATTTAATTCCGACCTCAGCCTACTTCAAGAATTTTTATAAGTTCTACAGGCATCCAAAAATAACGAAATTTCATATACTAACAGAAGACAAACGAACCTATCTACATATTAAATTTCGTAATTTTCTGGGTAGTGTAATTTGTCAAAACAAATTCATCAAATCAACCAATTATCAACTTAAAAGAAACCTTTCAGCAGCCTCGATTTTGAAAATCAATAATCTAACATAGGTTAATGAAACTTTTTATCACAAAACAACTCTAAATGCCTCTCCTAACATCATTCATATAAAATCCTTAATCAAAATCACTAATCTTTTAAAAGAATTACAATATCAACATACAATATTTCTAGCAGAAAAAAACATTCTATACCCTAAATCAATTTTCTACATAATCATACTAAAGGAAGAAAGAAAAACTTATCCAAATCTTAAATCAAAGAAACCCTTCTTGATCTTCTTCACCTACTGTTGAATAAAAAAAATAGAGAGTTTATCAATATGTTGTTTTCTTTTCTGTTTTTTTTTGTCTACTATTTATAGAAAGAAACCTAGGGTTTATTTATTTATTTATTTATTTTTGTAGCAAATGGGCTTTATAATTGGGCTTCACTTCTTAATAAACCCCTTTTATTTTGTAGCAATTGGACTTTTCTCTTTAATAAACCCCTTTTATTTATTTTGTCAAAGAAAATACAATATTACACTGATCCTAGCGATGCCATATACTTTGACCTGGTAATGTCTTTGCAAAATAGGACAATCGTACAAGCGAAATGTCTCCAGTGTTGTTGATTGCAGAAGGTAGTCTGACAATGTCTTTAATTTACGACACCCACGAATTATCAAAGAACAAAGAGATGGCATGATTTTGATATCTTCTCCCCCTCTTCCACAACTCCCACTATCCCACTCTTCCCATTCCTCTAGCCTATAAAACTCAAGAGATTGCAAATTGGGAAAGAGAGCAACTGATGATGATAAAGATGACGATGTCATATTTTCACTTCCCATTCCCAAAAATTCATCACCCAACCTTTTCAAACCCTTTATCCTCCAAATCACAAGTGATTCAAGACATGACAGTTTTCCCAAAAACAAACTCTTTGAACCAGACCAAGAATAGAGAACTAACCTCTTTAGTTTTGTTAAAGACATCAACCAATTGAGGGATAAACGATTGTCAGTGTTGTAGCCCTCTAGTTCTAATTCTGCTAAATTTGGAGGAGGTTGGAAGTCTTCAACAACTTCTCCATTACGCACATCTGATAACAACGCTAGAGCAAACCAAGTGAGTTTTGTCTTATTCTTCAATTCTGCCTTATTAATCTCTCACCCACATTCGCCCCACAGCACTTAATACGAAGAAACCCACCAAGTTGATTAATGTTTCTTAGACATTCGAACTTGCATGCTTTCTTATCCCCACTCACAACAATTATCCTTAATGTCCTTAAACTAGTTAATTTTTTGATTTCTTGTGTCATATATCTACACTCACTAAAACTCAAATGATTTATCAAATGCCTCAAGTTGACTAATTTTTCTATTCTTTCTGGTAGTTTATTGAGATTGCTACAATTACTAATTGTCGACGTTGGATTTCAATCGACGAGTAATCAATGCCCAATACCTGCAATCAATGTGAGAAAGCACAAATACCAAGAAAGAACGAGGACAAAAAACCGAGAATCAAACAAGGAACACAAATCTTTTACGTGGTTCAGCAATAATAGGCCTACGTCCACGACTGTCTATCTCTTAAATTCTGTAGAGTGACAGTATGTTATTGATTATTTTCTCTGCTCATGTTACAATGATTTTAATCCCTATTTATAGGGAAAGAGGTGTTACAATTCTGGTTGTAGCAAATCAGGAAAAGAATCCTGAATTAATTACACTTCCCAAATAATCAGGAAAAATAAGGAAAAGAATTATACATTAATTATACTTCCTAATATGTTTGAATAATATCAGGAAACTGTTTCCATAAAATCAGGGATGATGTTGATTCGGTTTGAATTTGAGTAGACTTCCATATCTGATGAGGAAATCACGATTTGATTGGGTAACTGCCATATTCGGAGAGAGAATCATGGTTGAATGAGGTAACTGCCCATTCTGGAAGATATTGCATTTATTACGCTTCTGGGCGAGCTGACGTCTATGGCGGTCTGTGAGCTTGAGCTCGCATAGCGAGCTACGTATGAGGCGAACTTATGGAGCGAGCTGAATCTTGGCTGTGTCACGAGCTTGCTGGGCTTAGAGTCATCTGGGCCTAGGCTGATGGGTCTTGACTGGGTTGACTTTTATCAGGCCTTCTTACTGGGTCTTAAATGGGCCTAAGTCGGGCTTTTACCAGCCCATTTATTAAGTCCGAAAAATACATATAACACTAATATTTAAGGTCTATAAATTATATAAATCACACATTGCTTCGAATATTTCTTTGATATTATCATTTCTTGATATATCAAGGTACCTTAAATGTATCAATTTATTTATGCCAATTGGAGCATCATTAATTGACATGCCGCTAAGATCTAATGCCCTTAGACTTGTGTAATGATCAAATAGTTCATCTAATGGCCAATTGTCACCGCCTAATAGAAGGCTACACAATCTTCTTTTATCAAATATGGCGATAGGAAATGAGGCTTCTCCTTTTAACACTATCATTGCATGGCTAGCTTTTTTATACTTAGAGCTCCACAAAAATCCTCTTATATTGTCAACCTCTACACTATAACATTCATTCTTTGTAAGATATTGAGCCAAGTCATGCACCATGTCATGCATCTTGCAACTTATTTTATCATTAATATCTTTTTCAAAATCTTGAAAGAATGAGTGCATTGCTAACTTTTCAAAACACTCTTGACCAACTAATTCCATATCTATATTTTGTTTTGCCCTAAAATAATTTTGAGCCATCCGCAGCTTGATCAATTGATCTTTTTCTGTTTTATGATCCTTAGGAAAGATGGCATAATATTCGAAGCATCTTATCAATTGTAAGGGCAAATCAAAATAGCTTAATAACAATGGTGCAAAAACCCCCTTTTCTACATCTTCTAATTCACACAACTCACTATCTAAAATACTTTGCCACTCTTCGATAATTTTTTTAAAGCATAAGAGACCCCTTAAGATCTTAACTGCAAAAGGCAATCCTCTACATTTCTTTACGATTCTACTCCCAATATTTTCTAACTTTTGATACTCTTCACTATTTCTTCCATAAAATGAAATTTGACTATTTTCATCGGATAACATCCTAACTTCAATGAAATTGGTGCTTCCCATCACCTAAGCCACATTCATCTTACGTGTGGTCACCAAAATTCTACTTCCTTTGGAACCATAATTAAGAGAGTTTCTTAATTGTTCCATTTTATTTGAATCTTCCGTCCACACATCATCAAAGACAAGAAGATATTTCTTGTCTTTGACGGACTCCTGTATATTTTTCAAGACACTCTCATATTCATTTATGTTTGGTGTAGCATTTCTAAAAGATTCAAGGATTGCTTTGCCAATCCTTATCTCATTGAAAGGATCAGAGACACACCCATATTCTCATGTCAAAGTGGAAAATCACCTCATAATCATTAAAAACTAGTCGAGCAAGAGTAGTCTTTAAGATTCCTCTCAACCCTACAAGGGAAATGGTAGGAATGGAGGTTGGCCCACAACTACTCTCACTCAACAAGTTTGTTATTGCCTTCTTCTCATCATCTCTACCATGAATCACTGATTCATCTACAAAAGAGGTAGTTATTTGTCGTTCGACTTCTCTTGAGCTCTTCATTGAGCTCAAGCGAAACCTATCCTTTTCCATAGCAATAACATCTAATGTTTGATTTAAATCTTTTATCTTCAAAGCAATGTCATGACGTGTAACAACTTGTCTACTACAGAAGCCATAGCAGATGACGAGTGAATGTACCTTTCTCACAAGCTTGGAAGCATTTTCATCAGCTTCCATGATTCGTTGTTTTTGAATAGTTGTGTTCCACTCATCCAACACATCCTCCATGTCGTAGGATGCGTCTTTGAGCTTGTCTAACCAATCTCCTAGAGAATTGTTCTTGACTTGTTTGCACTTTGCATCTTCAATCACAGATTCAATGGCCTGAAAATTGCTGGTGAGCCTTTTTACTTCTTCATCAACACCCACAACTAGTCTTGCTTTTGCTTGGACTTGTTCGTGAAGGACCAAAGCCAATTGCCCCAGGATATATGGAACAACAACTTCAGCCATTTTCAGACAAGGCATTTGATTACAGAAAGACAAGGAATTGAGATATCGGGTACAGTTATATGTTGTGATAATGCTATCTTCCATTCAACTAATATTTGTAATGCATGGAAGGAATCAAGGAATGGTTGGCTCTATAATGGAGCCAAGCAAAGTTTAAGTTGCTTCGATTCTGGTTCAAGTATAAAGTGTTGTCCAAGCAATTCTCATATTCTTTTCTTCTCATTCTTTTCCCTTCCTGTCTTCAATCCGTAATACTTCTATTTTTTTGTTAATTGTATGTATGATGATCACAGTGAAATGACGGGAAATTGTTCCATCATATAATCCATTGAATTATTTGTATAATATAATTATTATAACTTTCTGTCAAAAGTTAAAATATCACCATTGCAAAATTTTCCATATGAGTGCGACATATGTTTTTAAACTTCTACTAAACATGAATTTATTAGTTTCTTTTCGGAACATTATCCATTGGAAATGATACAAATATAATGAATTTTATAAAATATCATACCAAAAATAAAATTTCAGATACACCAACAACAATAGAAATTATTGAGTCTGTCAATGTCAAGCACAGATTTACAGCGCTGGCTAAAGCAAGAATCTAATACAGATAACTAAAAGATGGCAACATTATCTCAGATGAAGTAAATGAAAAGAGGACATGGTCCATTAACACTTACTTCAAAGAATATTTATGGTTTAGTTCATTTAGAGAGTGTTCGGTTTGGTTCCCATATTTATTTAGAGAGAGTTCCGGTCATAGCTTTGGACAACGGAGTGTTTCTAGGTTTGCTTCGATATCCACAACAGTGTCTCGGTTTGGACATTGTTTGGGGGGGATTTGGTTCCGTGTTGACTGTTTGGGAGAGATTTCCTCTGTTTTTTCTCCACCTAAACAGGGATTTCCTCTGGTTTTTGGAGTGCCGTTTTCCATGCTCTGTTTTTCAGTTGAAGTTCACGACGGTCGCGAACTCCATTATTGGACAAACATGAAGCCTTAACCGAGCGTGAGAGACAAAAGTTGGGGTCCATTATCGGAATACTCGAGAGAAATGACAGTTGCACTGTTTTATTATCTATATTGATATGTTATATATACTTGGTAGTGACTTTATGATTTGTTGCGATTTCTTCAGAATGAGCAGGGAAACAATTCGCTGCAGTTGGCTTCGATGGAGCAGAAAAAGATAACGAGAATGTTTTAAGGCTGGTTGAAGAGCTAAAGGTGTGCCACTTCCTTGCTTTGATGAAGTTGACCATTTTTGTTTTTTTATAAAGTTTTCGTCTTTTTAAGACTTGTTGATGTTATTTATTTATATCTTTTGAAATTACATGCTGCTGTTATTTATGAATGGAGATTTGTGCACTTTGCAGAGGGAGAAAGAAGAGGCTAAAAGAGAGATTCTAAAATGAAAAGAGGAGCTGAATGCTAAGCAGAAGCTGGAAATGGAACTTACAAACGCTACGAAGAAGATGGAAGAAATGAACGATGAGTTGATTAAGAAAATGGAAGATTTGGGTGATTTGGAGGATATAAATACAACTGTTATTACCAGAGAGCGCCAACGCAATGATGAACTGCTAGAAGCACGCAAAGAATTAATACGGGGTATTCTTGTTGACACTGTTTATAATTATTTTGTGAACGCATGTTTAGATCTGAGCAGTGAAAACAGTACCAAAATGTCTTTAATGTGTGCAAGCTGAATTATTCTCCTGAGGAGGCCAAAGTCCAGGCCACCACTGAATGCGCCCATTGGCAGGAGTGTTTGAAGGATTCAGAATGGCACCCATTCAAGGTCATTGATGTTGGAGGGACACCGCAGGTATGTTATTATTATTATTCTGCCCCCTGTATTATACTCGTCCGCACAAATTTTACATTTCCTATTGGAATTGATCATGATTGGCCATGAATCATGATTAGCTTGCAAATGTGTGAACTTTTTCCTGCAAAATTTTAACCTGCGCTAAACATTTTGTGATAAAGGTTTGTACATGATGATTGATTGCTGATATTAAGAGTCCATCTTTTGAAATTTGTGTACTGTGATCGGAAGCAGCTCATATATTCATTGTCATTTTCTTTCTTGTTTTTATTATTATTTTTTTTTTCAAAGATTTACCAGGACTAAACCAAAACGGATCTTCCTACCAATGTAGATATGAATTTTTAGAATTGTGACTATTTTTAACGATTCTGCATGGTGCAGGAATTTATTAACGAGGAAGATGAAAAGATAAAAGAACTCAAGGGGAAGGGAGATGAAATATACTCTGCTGTCATAACCGCTTTGAAAGAATAGCACGAGTACAATCGAAGTGGGAGGTATGTCATTACCGAGCTAACATAACTAACCAATTTTATCTTCTTTCTCTTACCCTTTTTCATTTTCCAGAAAAGAAGACTTTAGCTGTCTTGCTTTATCTGTCTAGTTGGCGTTGTTGCATCTCTTTTTCTTCACACATTACATTAACTTGAAAACAATAAATACTTTCAGGGATCAGAAATTTATTTTGTTATTTGATAGAAACTATGGTGAGAAACATACAATATTTTAAAAGGTTAAAACACTTGACTTACAATCGGATGATCACTTTATAAGAGCAAAAAGAAAATATTGTTCAACTTTCAGGAACTGAGTTGGAAATCACATAACATAGTCCAATGTACGGGCCCTATTTCCAATGCAAGCCCTGTTTTCCTATCATAATATTCAAAATGTTTTGTAAATTAGCTTAGACTACTAAATGTTTTTTACAGAAAATAAAAATATACATTATTCCAGTTGCCTAATTACCTTGTCAAAATTGATGCTTTTAGTGTTGCAATCAATGCCTGGATTAGATTAATTTTTATTGGACCAGAGCCTGAAACAAAAGATAAGTTAAAATGTCAATACCACAGGAGCTTTCAAGCTTTATGGTTCAATTGGGATAGGGATATGTTCCTGCTGCAAACAACTTTGAAATGTCAGAATAGAGAAACTACAGCCTCCCTTGACTGCATCAGAGCAGATATGTCCTACATAGTTTAAGCCATAAAGAAAGAAATAATGTCATAAGTTAGTGCTTCCATAATAGTACAAGGCAATTTCATTGCAAAATTTAACCAGCTATGCAATTGCTTCATGAACAAAAACTAGGAAACCATCTCAACATTCAAAAACACATTCTAATGCATCAATTCAATGAAATATGATGAAAATAAACTAATAAGTTTCTCATACCAATCTTCTTGAAAAGCAATGCCCTCTAGCCCTTCTCTCTCATTTAGAGTCACTGACTCAATTATACCAGTTGACAATTTGTTTTAAATTTTTGAAAAAAAAAATATATTTTTTTTTAACCATGAATGTTTAGACAATATATATTTACAAAAAATTAATAGCAATTAAATGTTAGGGAATCTCACCAAAGCAATGATCACTAATTTGCTTGTTTTTGAAAGTGGAAGTCTCTCTATAAGGCCCCATTTCCTAAATCTTCACACTCTAATCACTTGGCTCTGTAAACTCAAATTAGCAAAGCTTGGAAAATGCCAAGTAATTTAGAAAATAAAACAAGAACATTTGTATTGATGTGGTCCTGATAAAGTGCTCCTCGGACAAGCCAATTCAGCAAGTCATTGTAATGGAAGTAGCAGAATCCCCCTGCTTCAATGCTGCAAAATCCCTTGATGGAACTAGCAGTATTTTACCTCTGTTTAATTAGTTCTAAAAGTCTATAAACTCAGTATAGCTGAAAAAAATAAAAACCCGAGACTTCCAATTTCATGAACAAAAAGTTCGACCACGTCTTGAAATTTGTATCAAAGAAATCTTGATCGAAAATTATAACATAAGTGTAAGATTTAAATTTGTAGATGCAGTTTTAGTCCATACGATAAAACATTGGAAAAGATGAGTTGGTTCTAAATCAAATATATGCCATGTAATGTTATTGATTCTTGAGTAATATTTTGTAGTAATATGCATTCTAAAAGTCAAACAATAGTCAAACAAAGAAAATAAGATCATTTTAATTTGCTTACATTACATGATCTTGAAGTAACCTTATTTTGAGCTTGTTGTTTTGAGCTTCTTGTCTATCTAACCCTGCTCATCAAAGAATTAAAACCCATCATTATATAAATCAAAAGTTTAATATTGAAAATTCAACCTTGAAATCATAAAGGAATTAATGACGTATCGAAAATTCAACCTTGAAATATAAAGGAACTTATTACTTGGATTAGTTGTCATGATTATCATGGAAACTTAGTTTTTGGTAAGTCCTGACATAAGATGTGTGATTTTTTGACCAAGTTCTATGTTTTCGCCACCCTATAATATCTTTTTAAAATATGGAACTACAGATTAACTTCCTCCCATGGTTGCCAATTGTTGAAGGTAGTTTGGCAATGTTTTTCACTTACAACAAAAACCAACTTCCAAAGAACGTAGGCATGGCATGATTTTTTGTTTCTCTTCCAGTAGTCCAACAATCCCACTCTTTGCAAGAGTTTCCTTGTCAGCACATACAGATTTATGAGTTCATCTGTTCTTGTACAATTCAATCTCCTATTACCTTGTCTTCGGTCATTTGACATTATCATCTTTTAGACTAGATCATTCTCACTAGCTTTTAGACCAAGGTTTTTCATCCTCTCGATCCCTTAGTTTCCAAAAGTTAAAAAAAAAAAAAAAATGTACTGAATTGCAATTTGAAAGAAAATCATTAAAGCAAAAGACAAACAATTACATGATTAGGGACTTGGCAATGGAGAATCTATACAATTTCTCTCCAACAGAATTGGATTCATTATCACAGTAACTTGAAGCACAAAGGAAGAAAACAATATAATAAATCGTTAATAGGAGCCTCTATCAAATGACAAGAAAAATTAATGGACTTGCGTTTATATACATGCATCCCAAGATTAATATTACTTTGATTTGAGGTAGCTGGTGTTGACTTCAACCTTTACTGGTTGCTTGCCATGGTAAGAACCTTAGCCAAGCTGGTGAACTCGCTATGATATTTGCATTCCAAGCACTAACATGGAGTGGGAATCAAAGTGCTTCCTCACTGGAGTTCCCCACAACTGAACAATAGGAAGGTGATGCATATATATATGCTGAAGTGAAGCAGTCACAAGCTAAGAATTTTGGCATAGCCAAACGAGCCTCATACGCACCAAGACCTTGCCCAGCTTGGCTTCAAGCTCCTTGACAGCAGCTGCATCCGTAGTCATGCCAACGTTGGCTTAAACACAATCTCCCAGTTCAGGTTTGAAGCAACAGGGTCGAATTGATGTGCCCCAACCTCCATCCATACCAATAGCTGCAGCATTGGCTTGCCTGTGCATGTTAGTGCTGCTCCCTTGTCAGCAAATTGTTCAGCGATTTATTGGTTAATAGCCCTTGATTCTGCATATCAAAACACTCATAACATAAGTGTTAGTTCATCATTCTAGTTAATAAATTATAATAGCCATCCAAAAGAACACACTCAATAAAATATCAGTACATTTGAAACTTAACAAACAGCAGCCAATCTCCTTATTCAAAAGCTGGAACTTGTCCCAGTGGTTGCATCAACCAAAAAAATTACATTAGATTTAACAAGAAACTCCACAACTACTAATTTGAACTAAAATATTGAGTATTATATCAAGAATAAAATGTTTTTGGTACCCAATTACAGGTTTTGTACACCATACTTGCATTCTTTTCAATGAAGACTTCGGATTCATGTCCACCGGTTCTCATGTCAATGGGAACATACATGAAATCGTAAGATTTTGTACCCATGTTCATCCTCCTCACATTCTTATTCACTTGCTACCCCAGGTGCTTGAAATCTTAAAGATTTTGTTGTCCTCACTTGTGGCTGTCTAACCTCTTCATCCTTCCCTGTGCAGAACATCAAGGAACCAAATTCATTGTATTTATCAGAACATGTACTTATATATGATTGAAATGTGAAATGCTTCCACAAAGACATTTCACAAGTTCATTAATCTAAAACAAGCTTGTCAGAGTCAGGAAAGAATTATATGCTATAATTATGAACGTTACATTAGAAAGCCAATCTTCAACTAGAACTTAAATTTTGCATCAACTCAAATATAAGCACTACATAGTTTAGTAGCCAATGAAAAACCAAATCTTAAACCACAACTAAGACCGGTAACAAAGTAAAAATCATTACTTGTGAAGTTTTCTCCTCTTGCATGGCTGAAGGTCTCTGTTCTGCTAATGGTTGCTCTTGATTCCTACAAAGCAATATAGCACTGCAACAAGAAATTTATATAACCACTGTATCAGATATTCCCCATCAAACATAATATTAGAATTAAACCTTTAGACATCAAACATTATTTGTATTATTAAAATTTAAGAAACAAACAAGAATAGTCAAAATCAAATATTTTGAGCTCACAGTAATATATGAAATTTTGATACATCGATTGTTGAGTAATATTATGTGATGATGCAAACAAATATATTAAATTTTTAGCTTACTGTTTTGTGTTGTTCAAAAATGTCACCCATGCAGCTGCAAAATGTTTGAGAGCAATCATTGGAGCACCTGGTTTGCATAACCCTCAACCTGTTTTTCAAAGGATGAAGATTATGTTAATGAAAAGCGAAAGTGTTAGTTGAAATATTATCATGAAGAAGGAAGGAAGTAATTACCA
Organism: Litchi chinensis; assembly: GCA_019925255.1. Classification (NCBI taxonomy): domain Eukaryota; kingdom Viridiplantae; phylum Streptophyta; class Magnoliopsida; order Sapindales; family Sapindaceae; genus Litchi; species Litchi chinensis. The sequence goes on along the minus strand of CM034464.1, from coordinate 1,168,173 downwards.
GTGAATAATGGGTCGCAGTTTTAGTTGTTAGAAACTGATGGAGAGGAGGTCTCTGAATTCTCATATATTCTAATCCTAGGCATGCCAGAGCCTGTGACCCAATTCTCCACTTCCTCAACTCGGTAACATCTTTCCAAACTAGGACAACATTTAAACTCCAATTCCTCCAGTGTTGTTGATTGCAGAATGTAGTCTGGCAATGTCTTTAATTTACCACAAAAATCAATTTTGCAAGAACGAAGAGATGGCATGATTTTGATATCTTCTCCTTCTCTTCCACAACTCCCATTATCCCACTCTTCCCATTCTTCCAGCTCATAAAACCAAAGAGATTGCAAATTGGGAAAGAAGGCAACTGATGACGACGACGTCATATTATCACTTCCCATTCCCAAAAATTCATCACCCAACCTTCTCAAACTCTTTATGTCATGAATCTCAAGTGATTCAAGACATGGTAGTTTCCCCAAACACAAAGTCTCTGAACCAGACCAAGAATTGAGAGCTAACCTCTTTAGTTTTGTTAAAGACATCAACCAATTGAGAGACAAACAATTGTCACCGTCGTAGCCCTTTAAGGTTAACTTCTCTAATTTTGGAGGAGGTTGGAAGTCTTCAAGAGCTTCTTCATTACTCACATCTGATGACAACTCTAGCCATAACCTAGAAAGTTTTGTCTTATTCATCAATTCTGCCTTATTAATCTCACCCACATTCACCCCACAACACTTAATGTCAAGAAACCCACCAAGGTGAGTTAAGTTTCTTATATATTTGAACTTGCATGCTTTCTTCTCCGCACTCACAACTAGTCTCTCTAATGTTATCAAACTAGTTAATCTTTTAATTCCTTTTGGCATATATCTACACTCTTCAAAACTCCCATTGTTTATTAAATGTCTCAAGTTGACTAATTTTCCTATCCCTTCTGGTAGTTTATTGAGATTTGTACAACTATGAATATTTAAGGTCTGTAAGTTATATAATTCACACAATGTTTCAGGTATTTCTTTTATACCACGATTTTTTGATATGTCAAGGTACCTTAGATGTGTCAATTTATTTATGCTACTTGGAATATCATTAATTGACATGCCACTAAGATCTAATGCCCTTAGATTTGTGTAATGATCAAATAATTCATCTAATGGACAATTCCTACTATCTAATAGAAGGCTACGTAATCTCCCTTCATCAAATATAGAGATAGGAAATGAGGCTTCTCCTTTCAACACTATCATTGCATGGCGAGCTTTTCTATACTTAGAACTCGGCAAAAATCCTCTTGTATTGTCAACCTCTATCCTACAACATTCATTTTTTGAAAGATATTGAGCCAAGTCATGCACCATATCATGCATCTTGCAACTTTTTTCATCATTAATATCTTTTTCAATATCTTGAAAGAATGAGTGCATTGCTAACTTTTCAAAATACTCTTCACCAACTAATTCCAAATCTATATTTTCTTTTGGCCTAAGATAATTTTGAGCCATCCACAACTTAATCAATTGATTTTTTTCTATTTTATAATCCTTAGGAAAGATGGCACAATATAAGAAGCATCTTTTTAATTCTGAGGGCAAATCAAAATAGCTTAATAACAATGGTGCAAAAATCCCCTTTTCTGCATCTTCTAGTTCCCATGTTTCACTATCCAAGACACTTTGCCACTCTTCAATTGTTTTTTTAAAGTGCAAGAGGCCCCCCAAAGTCTTGACAGCAAGAGGCAAGCCTTTACACTTCTTTACGATTCTTCTCCCAACATTTTCTAAATTTTCACACTCTTCACTACTTCTTCCATAAAATGAAATTTGACTAAATAGTGACCAACATTTTTCATCAGATAACAACCCAACCTCAAAATGGTTGGTGCTTCCCATCACCTTAGCCACCTTTATCTTACGTGTGGTCACCAAAATTCTACTTCCTTTGGAACCATAATTAAGAGAGTTTCTTAATTGTTCCACTTTATTAGAATCTTCCGTCCACACGTCATCAAGGACAAGAAGATATTTCTTGTCTTTAATGGACTCCTGTATATTTTTTAAGACACTCTCATATTCATTTACATTTGGTGCAGTGTTTCTAAGAGATTCAACGATCGCTTTGCCTATCCTTATCTCATCAAAAGGATCAGAGACACACACCCATATTCTTTCGTCAAAGTGGGAAATCACCTCATGATCACTAAAAACTTGTCGAGCAAGAGTAGTTTTTCCAATTCCTCCCAACCCTACAAGGGAAATGGTAGGAATGGATGTTGGTCCACAACTACTCTCACTCAACAAAAAGTTTGTTATTGCCTTCTTGTCCTCATCTCTACCATGAATTGCTGATCCATCTACAAAAGAGGTAGTTTTTTGTCGTTCTACTTCTCTTGAGCTCTTGATTGAGCTCAAGCAAAACCTATCCTTTTCCACAGCAATAACATCTAATGTTTCATTTAAAGCTTTTATCCTCAAAGCAATGTCATGACGTGTAACAACTTGCCTACTACAGAAGCCGTAGCAAGTGATGAGTGAACGTACCTTTCTCACATGCTTGGAAGTATTTTCATCAGTTTCCATGATTCCTTGTTTCTGAATAGCCGTGTTCCAATCATCCAACACATCCTCCATGTCGTATGATGCCTCTTTGAGCTTGTCTAACCAATCTCCTAGAGCATTGTTCTTGACCTGTTTGCACTCTGCATCTTCAAGCACAGATTCAATGGCCTGAAAATTGCTGGTGAGCCTTTTCACTTCTTCGTCAACACCCACAACTAGTCTTGCTTGTGCTTTGACTTGGTCATAAAGGACCGAACCCAGCTGCCCCAGGATTGTTGAAACCACAGCTTTAGCCATATTTAGACAAAGTATTTGATAACAGAAAGATGAGGTATTGAGATATCAGGTAAAGTTGTATGTTGTGATAATGCTACCTTCCATTCAACTAATATATATAATCCATGGAAGGAATCAAGGAATAGTTGGCTTTATATTAATTGGAGCCAAGCAAAGTTTAATCTGCTTTGATTCTGGTTCAAGTATTAAGCGTTGTCCAAACAATTCTCATATTCTTTTCTTCTCATTCTTTTCCTTTCCTGTTTTCAATCCGTAATACTTTTATTTTAAGTTAATTGTATGTATGATGATCACAGTGAAATGATGGAGATTTGTTCAATCATATAATCCATTGAATTATTTGTATAATTTAATTATTATAACTTCCTGTTTTTTTCTTTGAAATAAATTATTATAACTTTCTACCAAAAGTAAAAGTATCACCATTACAATGCAACCTATGTTTGCACCAAACTTCTACTGAACATGAATTTATCGGTTTCCTTTTTAGAACATTATCTATTGAAAATGATACAAAACATTTAATGAATTTTATAAAAAATAAAATACACCAACATTCTTTTAATATAAAGTATTGGGTCTGTCAAAGTTAAACACATTTTTCAAGGGCTGGCGAAAGAAAGAATCTAATACAAACAAACTGCAAGTGACAAACAATTAATTGAAATGAAAAAGTAAAGTATGGGAACATTATCTCAGATTTAGGTAAATGGAAAGAGGACATGTTTCATTGAAAACATTTACTCCAAAGAATACTTGTGGTTTAGTTCATTGTTTCCTTCCGCTCATTAATTAGCACAAGATTCTGAGTCTTGCGTGGTTGCCATTTCACCACCGAGGCATCTTAAAAGTGAATTGCATTTTATGAACATGATATCTATCTAATGTGATGTGTGGAAAAACATTTTGAAAGTATACCGATTCCATTATGATATATGATATCTATCTAGTATGATCTATGGAATATATGACAAAGGTGGAGTGTTGGAATACTTCTATTGATCAGTCAGGTCATATAGGTCCCAATTGGACATCCAATTGCTTCAGCTTAGATTATCTGGAGGATACATTGTATACTATCTATATTAATATTATATCAAAAAGATGGATAATCAAACCTAGTACAATTAGTTATGCCAAATTTTGAAAGAAAATTCATTTTGATATAACTTTTAAATCTAATTATAAGCTAGAGTCCTAACTTATAAATAATTAAATGCACTCAAGAAAGCAAAAGATAAAATCATCACACAGCTCAAGTTTCACCATGTAATGATCCTAGGTGGCATTTAGACCAACTTTCACTAAACACATTTAGTTACATTAATATTAACTTTCACTAAATACAATTAACTCTTGTAATTGATTTTTAGTCTATCAACATAACATTTGTACCTGCATAAAGCCAAAATTGTACTCGAACTAAGATACGATTTTGTTAATTGAAAATATCTAGGATTTGCTTCTACCTATAGATTATAGTATTGAAATTTATTGTCAAATTATTAAAAATAATAATAATAGGAAGTTTGAACTCAGAAAATGATACATATAATGAATATTAAGAATTATCATACTATTTGAAACTAAATCAATTGAACCCTAAAATTATTAAGCTTTCAACATAAATCATATGATAAGATAAAAATTTGAACTCAAAGAATAACAAGTTTTAGAGACATCATATTATTTTAAAATAAATTAATAAAGAAACATCGTAATAGAATAAAAATTCGACAAAGGTATACGACAAGACAATATGACATATATAATTAACTAGTACAACATAAAATTCTATCAATCATTCTCAGTTCTTCTCAAACTCAAACTACAAGGTTCCTGTGGGGATTTAAAATCAAAGGATTAACTAATTGATTTGAAAAACTATAGTAGAATTACATCGAGACTCCATGAACTTTGTACACACGAATGTATGCCATGTGCCAATCACCTAAAACAAAATTGGAAGGAGCAGTTGTTAGAAAAAAGTAAAAGAAAATATGATCAACATGTACACAATATATTATTTGACACAAACACATAGTTAATAAACCCCAAAACAGCAACAGGATCAAAAATACTGGAAAAGAAAATTTTTCTTATCGGAAACACAGCTTTTGTAATTCAAATGAAGAAAGTAATGACATATGAGGAAGGCAATTTGAAATTGCCAATATTGGAAGGATATAAGATACATATGTCTTTACCAGTGCTACCACTTGTTCGTCTTTTGGAAGATCTTCCATAAGAATAGGGCCTTCACAATCTCATCAGCACTCAGCAGTTCCATCATTATTACCTTTTGACCCTTAAAGATAGACATAATTGTTGAGCTAAAAACATGAAAAACACAAGAAATCTAGTGGGAGCGTTAGGAGAAGATCTAAGAGGGTGAACTCTAGGTCAAGAAGAACGTGAGTTGCATCACTACGTGCAACTTGTAGTGCAAGTCAGGACCATTCATTTGAGACTATCGAGACTTGCATCGCCAGGTGCAAGTCGCGACCATTCATCCAATACGATCTTGACTTGGATCATGAGATGCAACAAGTGGAGCAAGTCATGACAAAAGGGTTTAAACCGGAATTTTAAATCTTTTAAGATATTATTTTTATTTAGACTTGATATTTGTTTCCTTTTATTAGTTTGCTATTATTTCTTTTAGTTATTTAATATTTTTCCTCATAGTTTTTTATTTCCTATGGGAATCTTATTTCCTACGGAAATGTTGTTTCATAAAGGAATTACAAGACTAGTTTATCTATAAATAGGAGTTTAAACTTAGGGTTGTATTCTATTCTATTATATTTTGGGAGAATATTAATTGAATCCTATAGTTTACGAGACAAGATTTTTGTAATTTATTTCGGCTTTTATGGGTATTCTTGCATGAAATTGCTTATGCTAGGATTATGTTAATTCTATGATCTAATTCTAGAGGACTAATCTACCCGGTTTTGCTAGTATCAGGTAAAGTTATATGCTGTGGTAATGCTACCTTCAATTCAACTAATATTTATAATTAATGCATGGAAGGAATTAAGGAATAGTTGGCCTTGTAATGGAGCCAAGCAAAGTTTAATTTGCTTTGATTGATCTGGTTCAAGTATAACGTGTCCAAGCAATTCTCATATTCTTTTCTTCTCATTCTTTCCTTTCTTGTCTTCAATCACAATACATCTATTTTAACTTAATTGTATGTATGATGATCATGGTGAAATGGTGGAGAATTGTTCAATCATATAATCCATTGAATTATTTGTATAATTTAATTATTATAACTTTCTACTGAAAGTAAAAATACCACCATTACAAAATTTCCCCATGATTGCAACCTATATTTGCACCAAACTTCTACTAAACATTAATTTATTGGTTTCCTTTTCAGCACATTGACTATTGAAAATGATACAAAATATTTAATGAATTTTATTTTAAATATATATATCGAAGACACACCAACATTTTTTCAATATAAATTGTTGAGTCTGTCAAAGTTAAGCACACTTTTAAAGGGCTGGCGAAAGCAAGGAATCTTATACAAACAAACTGTAAGTGACAAACAATTGAAAAGAAAAGGGTATAGTATGGGAACATTATCTCAGATTTAGGTAAATGGAAAGAGGACAGATTCCATTGAAAACGTTTACTCCAAAGAACATTTATGGTTTAGTTCATTGTTTCTTTCCAATCTTTAATTAGCACAAGATTTTATTTGATTCTCACGTGTTTGCCATTTCACCATTAAGGCATCTTAAAAATGAATCGTATTCTACGAAAATGATATCTATCTAGTATGTTGTATGGAAAAGCATCGTAAAAGTATATTGATTCCATTAAGATGATATCCATTTAGCGTGATCTATGGAATATATGACAAAGGTGGAGTATTGGAGTATTTGTATTGATTGGTCATGTCCTTTCACCACTAAGGCATCTTAAAAATGAATCGCATTCTATGAAGATGATATTTATCTATAGTATGATGTATGGAAAAGCATCGTGAAAGTATATCGATTCCATTAAGATGATATCCATCTAATGTGATCTATGGAATATATGACAAAGGTGGAGCATTGGAGTATTTGTATTGATCGGTCATGCTATATAGGTCTCAATCAGACATCCAATTGCTTCGATTAAATTATCTAGAGGATGCCTTATATATTACTGTCTATATTAATATTACATCAAAAGGATGAATAATCAACCCTAGTACAATTAGTTATATCATATTTTGTAATGGAAATTCATTTTGATGTAACTTTTAATTCTAATTATAAGCTAGGGCCCTAACCTGTAAATAAATGCATTCAAGTAAGCAAAATATAAAATTATCACACACCTCAAGTTTCAACATATATTGATCCTAGGTGACATTAACATAAACTTTCACTAAACATATTTAGTCACATTAATATTAACTTTCATTAAATACATTAAACTCTTTGTAATTGATTTTTAGCCTATCAAAATAACATTTGTACTTGCATAAAGCCAAAGTTGTACTCTCACTAAAATACATTGCTGTTAATTGAAAATACCGAAGATTTTCACTGAAATATATTGCTGTTAATTGAAAATACCGAGGATTTACTTCTACCTATAGAATATAGTATTGAAACTTCTTATCAAATTAATACTAATAAGAAGTTTGAACTCAGAAACTTATACAAACAATAAATATTAAGAATGATCATACTATTTGAAATTAAATCAATTAAAAAAACTAAAATTATTAAGCTTTCAACACAAATAATATGATAAAATAAAAATTTGAAACAAAGAGAATAAGAAGTTTTAGAAACATCATATTATTTTAAAATAAATTAATTAAAAAACTCCAAATAGAATAAGGTTCAACAAGGATATATGTAAATTTCTATTGACCATTCCTAATTCAATACTCAAAACTCGAACAACCAAGGTTCCTATAGGGATTTAAAATCGAAGGATTAACCAAATTGACTTGAAAAACCACAGTAGAATTACATCGATATTCCACGAGCCTTATACTTACAAATGCATGCCATGTGCCATCCTATTTACAACATGAACTTTGATTGTTTGCCTATCTACACTCTTCAGGCCAAAAGTAAGCTGATATTTCACTATCATGCCCATAATGATCCAAATTAAAAACCCAAAACTTCCGAAGCACAACAGCTAAAATGGATAAAATGCAGTCATAATGCAGTGTCTCGTACATCCATGTTAGATCTGGTTTTTGGACCCTAGATATAAACCTTCTCCTCGAACCATTATAAGTCCTTTTCAGATAGAAACTTAAGAATAAGCCCACGCATGCATAAGACTGAAGTAAACAATTTCATATTTAGGAATAGGTAATTTAAATACAAGTATTAGACTGAGTTTAATCTTACCTCCTCCGGACAATTAATTTAGTGATACCTTTCTCCCATTGTGGAAAAGGATTATTGTCATCATATTCAATCCATGTCCCTGCAAAATATAGTACTGGTTGATACACACATTGGACTCGAGCTGAATAACACCTATAAATGTATTAACAACTTATACAAAGTACTCACCATTTTCTTGCTTAATCCAAGCTACGTAATGTCCTGAATCAGCACTTCTGCCCTTATGTGTCAGCACAGCAGGCAAATCATAAACTCCCAGTTAAATGAGTTTCATAGTCAGCATCAGATGTAACACCTGCGACATAGAGTAAGCAATCAACAACTGAAAAGGAAAAGGAATGTTGAATAGTAATAAGCACTTTCATAGATGGATCCAGCGGAAACAGCAAGAAGCTCCAAATGTTAGGGAGTGCAGAGGATTATACAATTTTTTACCATCTTGAGATGTAGCTACCAATGATTCTCCATTTCCATTTGATGTTGATCCCTGCAACAACAAAAAGACTTATATATAATAAACTTGTCCACATGATTCAATCAAATAATGTGTAGTTCAATCATTGTATCACCTCTGCATCCGTAATTTTGATATCATTCTATCATTATCTTGTGAACTAGAGCTCTTTTCACTAGCTTTTAGACCAAGATTGATTCTGTTTTGTAAACTCAAAGAAAAATGTCCAATGACATCAATAAAACAATACATAATGTTAATCTATGAAATAAATTATGACATTGACGTAGTTATTTGACACAAGTAGACTAAAACATGTGCTCAATAAGCCCCCAAACAGCAACAGGAACAACAATACAAGGGAAAAAAAAAAACACTTATCAGTAAAATATTGGAAGGATATAAGATATATATGCCTTTACCAGTTCTAACACTTGTTCATCTTCTGGAAGATCTTCCGTAAAAGTAGGTCCCTTCTTAGGGGCCTGTCTCATCAGCAGTTCCCATCATCATTACCTTTTGACCCTGGAAGATAGTCTTAATTGTTGAGTTAAAAACATGAAAAACACAAGAAATCTTATGAAATGTACAAAAACAATAGCATGGAAAAGTGCCTGACTTCACACACACACACAACGTGGAGGACGTATGTGTTCTATAGGGTATGTCTTCTGTGTTCCCTTTGAAAACAAAGTACTCACTTGACTAAGGCAGACTTCAACTCTGGAACAGGATGCAAGGATTGTACAATGGAATTCAAGTAGCAGGCGTTTCCCAAATTAAACAAGCCAGCACTATGACCCTGTACATTAATATCCTTAATGTGAATAATCAACAACAATGCTGATGATGTTGTGGCTGTGAAAGTGCTTCAATCTAGTCACGTTGTTTAATTTCAATTCAGCTTTCAATTATTACACTTCCTTCTGAGAATTCTACCATCCATCTTTATTTTTTAATATAATTGATGACAACTACACATTTGAGTAGGGAAAAAGTAACAACAATTGCATGAATTATTTACACAAGACTATATGAGGTCATGTCACACCATGCATTCTTAAATTCTTAAAGTTTAATTTGCTTTCATGCTGCTTTAAGTATGTAGTGCTTTCCAATCTTTAATAATTTGATGACCAAAATTAGATAAATTATGAATCCCCTGTTTGATTCTTGGTTCAAATACTTTTTCATTAGTGGTATCATTTGATTTATATTTGTTGAAAGATAAAAGAAAAAACAAAAATTGAGAAAACAAATTTTATCTAAAACTGAGAAGAAAATGCATCAAAATTTTGATATATGTTTAAAGTAAGGCCTCGTAGGTGCAAAATTACATATGTAATCCCGATTTTGTATTGTTATAAATCAATTTAATTGCATTTAATAAAAGGATTTGTAACAATATGAAATCAACATGTGAGATCCTGCTGAATACTACATTTTTAAAAAATATTAGACTCTAAAACCAGAAAATTACATGGATATATTCAAGTATGAAGAAAAGTATTTAACCCAAAACCAGTAGATTTGACTTCAAATGAGTCCACAACCCAAATACTATTTTGTAGGCCTCCCATGGAGCACCCCATTTTACCATATGGGCCTAGTGTGAGCCTAAAGACCTATCAAAGGATGAATTCTATCACTTAAAGAGTACTTCATTCTCACTATTATTTTTCTTATTGATAAATATATTTTTTTAATTTAAATAATTTTTTTTTATAAATGCTTATCACTTTACACCATAATTTGAACTCAACAAATATATACAAGGTGTTTGGGAGCTTTTTAGAGAAATAATCCACAAAATTACACAAAAATCTTCAATTGAAATGATAAAAAACTAAACGACAAGAGTCAACATAAGTTCACAATTTATTTTGACTTTATCTCATCATATTTCTAGTAAATGGATTTGGATTTTAAATTTTGGCCTATTGGATAGTAATTGTTGCTCTAATGGGCTTGACCACGTTTAGGGGTGTTACAATAAAATTCTATTGTTTGACAAAACTAAATACTGAATTGTCATATAAGTAAGGGTTTGAAAATTGATTTAATACTTTTCTTGAAGTAAAAGGTATTATCAAGGTTCCTAATTCATATGGTTATCAGTTTGAGAATTGACTTAATACTTTTCTCATCATTGTATAAGGTGAAAAATATTAACAATTTTCCAAATTGACAACAGTTTAATGGAATAAGTATCAACTATTAAAATAATTGAGTGCTAAAATACAATAATGGTTGACAACAATGTAATGGAAGTTGCAGAATACACCATGTATTTTAAAATAATCATCACTCAATAGCCATTTACTCTTGCTCACAATTATATTCACCAAATCTCACAAAAGACTCAAAAACCCAAAACCCCAATACACCCGAATAAAACTTAACCAAAAAAAAAAGGCTCTTGTAGACATTCTTGAATTGGCAAAGGCTCTCTTTTTAAGCCTTCATGGTGCTTCATGGTTCCACGATTAGGCACATCTGAGATTGGGAAATGACAGTTGATTAACTGAAAAATAATGCTAAAACCAAACACAATACAAAACAACTATGGGGACAGCTCACCTAGCAATACACACTCTTGTTCCTTTTTGCTTTTATTGTGTTGTTTTTTTTACTTTGCTTTTCATAAAGCCATAATATGTCTTATGATGCTTTAGCACACCTGAAATTGAAAATAGTAAGTTGGATAAATTTAAGACCCATAGTTTCAATTATGCTTTTTAATTGAGCAATCTTCAAAAGTACTTAAAATAACATTAAAATGATTTTAGGTTATATAACTAACAAATATGATTTTGCTACTCTTACCATTTTTCTAGAAAACAAGACTCTTAACTTCTTTCCTCAGTTTATCTATATAGTTAAACCTGTTGAATCTCTTTCTTCACAATGTTACGTTCCTTCAAAGAAAAATACTTCACAAGAACAAAAAGATATATTACTTTAGTTTTTGGTATAAACTGTGATAAGAAATATACAATTTAATAAAAAGTTAGGGCACTTGACATTACAAGCACATAATCATTTTATGAGAAGAGGAAAAAAAAGGTTTGAACTTTAAGAAATTATGTGCAAGGGGTCACATAACATGCTCCAAGCTGCATGCCTAGTCTCTAATGCATAGTATTGAACACATTTGTGGATTTGCTTGACTTCTAGATGTTTTGCTTCCATATGAAATCAAAAATAAAAAATAAAATAAAATGCAGCATTGCAATTGTCTATTTACCTGATTAAAATTGATGCTTATAATACTGCAATTTATGCTAGAACCTGATAAAGTCTTTATTGAAACAGAAAAGAAAGTGTAAAGTTCATACTATAGGAACTTTAGAGCTTTATGGTTTAATTGAAATGGGAATATATACCTGCTTGAAACAACTTGAGAATTGTGAAGCTAGAATACAAGAATTACGATCTCCCTTGACAGCACCAGACTACCAGAACAATTTTGTCATTTTTTAGCTCTAGCACACCAAGCAGTGATCATCAGCAGAAACACACCTAATTGTTTCCCTTTGTCACATAAACCATAAATTACTTTCACTACTTGACAAATGCATGCCTAGCAAACCAGATTCATTTTAAAAATAAAACACATATAGTAAAACAAAGCTGTAAAACACTTTATGTTGTTGGTTGAGCAATCAAGAATCAGAAATATATTAACACAGACTAGCTTGATCGTCTTTATGGTTCTAATACCAACTATCTGTGAAAGGACAATGTAGGCATTCTTGCACATTATTAGACTACAATGTATATTACTCAGCCAAAAAGTGTGTTTTTTCATTTGCAGAATTAATAAGAAGTTACATGGTTAGAAAATCAGATCATATGACTCATAAAAGTGAATTTAAAATAAGAATACTTACAAAGATAATACTAGTCATCAAGAGAGAAATATTTACGTACAAGACTTTCCAAACTAAATGTTAGATAGTTTCCTGTTCAAAGAATAGCATGCAAATGCATTAAATATCACTTTTGAGTTTATAAATGTATAATACTATAACTCTTTAGTTATGCTGCAATATTTGGGATAAAACACATACCTTGACCAAGTGATCGTAAAAAGAAAAAGACTTTAGGTTCAACTAGTGGTAACTACTTGGGACTTGGCAATGGAGAATCTACACAATATCCCTACAGCAAAATTGGATTCATTATCACAGTGTGCTTGAAACATAAAGTAAACAATGTAATAAAGTACACTTTATAATTGCTAATAGGAGCCTCTATTAAATGAAAAGAAAAATTAACAGACTTGCCTTTATATACAAGCATGCCAAGGTTGATAGTACTTTGATTTCAGGTAGCTGCTGTTGACTTCAACTTTCACTTGTTGCATTTCTATAGCAAGAACCTTAGCCCGAGCTGCTAATCTAGCTGTGCTATTTGCAATCCAAGCACTAACATGGGACGGCAATCAAAGTCCTTCACCGGAGTTCCCAACAACAACTGAACAATAGGGAGGTGATGCATATCTGCCAAAGCAAAAAAGTCACAAGCTAAGAATTTTGGCATAGCAAAACAAGCCTCATACACACCAAGACCTTGCCCAGCTTAGCTTCAAGCTCCTTGACTGCAGCTGCATCAGTAGTCATGCCAAACGTTGGCTTAAACACAATCTCCCAGTTCAGCTTTGAAGCAACAGGGTTGAATTGATGTGCCTCAACCTCCTTCCACACCAATAGCTGCGGCATTGGCTTGCCTGCGCATGTTAGTGCTGCTCCCTTGTCAGCAAATTGTTCAGCGAAGTATTGGGTAATCACCCTTGATTCTGCATAACAAAGAGCCCATAATATAAGTGATAATTAATCATACTAGTTAATAAATAGTAGCCATCTAGAAGAACAAACTCAATAAAATATCAGTACATTTGAAACTTAACAAACAGCTGCCAATCTCCTTGTTCAAAAGCTGGAACTTGTCCCAATGGCTGCATCAAACAATATAAATAAATATATATATATATATATATATATACACATAGATTTAACAAGAAACTCTTCATCTACTAATTTGAACTAAAATATTGAGTATTATATCAAGAATAAAATGTTTTGGTACCAAATTACAGGTTTTGTACACCATACTTACATTCTTTTTAACGAAAGCTTCGAATTTATGTTCACCAGTTATCATATCAACCGAAACATACTTCAAATCGTAACATTTTGTACCCATGTTCATCCTCCTCACGTTCTTATTCACCAGCTACCTCGCATGCTTGAAACCTAAAAGATTTTTGTTGTCCTCACTTGTGGCTGTCTAACCCTCTTCATCCTTCCCTGTGCAAAACATCAAGGAACCAAATTCATTATGTTTATCAAAACATATACTTACATATAATAAAAATGTGAAATGCTTCCATACAGACATTTCAAAATTTCATTTATCTAAAATCAACATGTCAGAATCAGGAAAGAATTGTGCAATAATTATGAACATTACATTAGAAAGTCAGTCTCCAAATAGAGCTTAAATTTTGTATCAACTCAAATATAAGCACTGCATAGTTTAGTAGCCAACGAAAAACCGAATCTTAGGTTAAAATGGGAGATGAAAGCACAATTAAAAATTACTTGTGAAGTTTTCTCCTCCTGCATGGCTGCAGGTCTCTGTTCTGCTAATGGTTGCTCTTGATTCCCACAAAGCAATATAGCACTCCAACAAGAAATCAATGTAAGCACTGTATCAGATATATTCCCCATCAAACATATTGTTAGAATTAGACCTTCAGACGTGAAACATTATTTGTATTATTGTAATTTAAGAAATAAACAAGAATAATCAAAAATCAAATATTTTGAGCTTACAGTAATGTGTCTTGAAGAATAGCACCCACCCTCCAATTAAATTAAATATTTCAAGCACCTGCTATGCATATGCTGATCAAAGAATAAACTTTCTGAAGCAGACCAAGATTCCAGATATAATGCCATAGTAGCGCTATTGATTGTTGAGTAATATTATGTAATCAATGCTGACAAATATATGAAATTTCTAGCTTACTGTTTTGTGTTGTTAAAAAATGTCACCCTTGCAGCTGACAAGTAAAATGTTTCAGAGCAATCATTGGAGCACCTTCTCTGCATTTCCCTCACCCTGTTTTTCAAAGAATTAAGATTATTTTAATGAAAAGTGAAATTGTTAGTTGAAATCAATGAAGAAGTAATTACCAGTGAATGGGTCTCTGAATTTTCATATATTCTGATCTTAGGGATCCCAGAGCCTTTGAACCAATTCTTCGCTTCCTCAACTCGGTAACGTGTTGTGAAAATAGGGCAATCCATAATGTCCAATTCCTCTAGTCTTGTCAACAGCAGAAGGTAGTTTGACAATGTCTTAAATTTAGGACAGCCAATAAGTCTCAAAGAATGAAGACTTTAGGTTATGTTGTCAATATTATTTTTTGAGTTATATAAATGTAAAATACTACAACTTTTTAGTTATATTGTCAATATTTGAGATAAAATATATACCTTGACCAAATGACAGTAAAAAGAAAAAGACTTTAGGTTCAACTAGTGGCAACTACTTGGAACTGAGCAATGGAGAATCTATACAATTTCCCTGCAGCAGAATTGGATTCATTATCACAGTAACTTGAAACATAAAGTAAGTAAACAATGTAATAAAGTACACTTTACAATTGTTAATAGCAGCCTCGATCAAATGACAAGAAAATTTAATAGACTTGCCTTTATATACAAGCATACCAAGGTTGATATTACTTTGATTTCAGGTAGCTGGTGTTGACTTCAACTTTCACTTGTTGCTTTCCATAGCAAGAACCTTAGCCCGAGCTGCTAATCTAGCTGTGCTATTTGCAATCCAAGCACTAACATGGGCGGGAATCAAAGTTCTTCTTCACCGGAGTTCCCAACAACAACTGAATAATAGGGAGGTGATGCATATCTGCCAAAGTGAAGCAGTCACAAGCTAAGAATTTTGGCATAGCAAAATACACACCAAGACCTTGCCCAGCTTAGCTTCAAGCTCTTTGACTGCATCCGCATCAGTAGTCATGCCAAACGTTGGCTTAAACACAATCTCCCAGTTCAGCTTTGAAGCAACAGGGTCGAATTGATGTGCCTCAACCTCCTTCCACACCAATAGCTGCGGCATTAGCTTGCCTGCGCATGTTAGTGCTGCTCCCTTGTCAGCAAATTTTAAGCTTACAGTGATATGTTCTTGAAAATGTCAACACTTGCACCTGCCAATTAAGTTAAATCTTTTGGAGCAATCTATAGCACACCTGCTCTGCATCACCCTATTTTTCAAAGACTAAAAGTACAGTCATTATGTTAATCAAAAGTGAAACTCTTACTTGAAATCATGCGGAAGGAGGAAGGAACTAATTACCAGTGAATGGGTGGCAGTTTCAGTTGTGTAAGCACTCATACTTGACATCATCATGACAGATGAAGAGAAGGTCTCTCAATTTTGATATATTCTGATCTTAGGATTCCCAAAGTCTTTGACCTAGTTCATCACAAATTGCAAGCTATCAAGGAAAATCCATTCCAAAGAAAAAAAAAAAAAAAAATTGTTTTACTTACCCTGGCAAGCCAACTAGTAAAAATTTCATGAAAACATACTAGAAACTATACAAGCAGGTAATCCCAGTGCAACATATTAAGAAGGAGCCCCAGTTTATTAAGCTAACTTGCAGAACATGAAATAACATACTTCAAATACTTGTTTTCACAAATATGTATCTTATACAATGATAAGCATAAAAGATTTATACTAACTTAAAACAAAGATATATGACAGATAGTAAGCACACCTGAATAATTGTGCCTCTTCTCCAGCAGGTCACGATATGCTATTCTTGCCCCTTCTACACACAAAGCCATAGTAACGCTATTGATTCTTGGTATTGAAAAATGTCACCCGCCAAGTAAAATGTTTCAGAGCAATCATTTGAGCCCCTGCTCTGCATCACCCTCACCCTGTTTTTCAAAGGATTAAGCACAGTCCATCATCATGTTGATCAAAAGTTAAACTCTTAATTAAAATCATGAAGAAAGAAGGAAGTAATTACTAGTGAATATTGTCCGAGTCGGAAGCAACTGATGGAGAGGAGGTCTCTGAGTTTTGATATATTCTCAACTTAGGAATGCCAGAGCCTCTGACCCAATTCTTCGTTTTCTCAACTCGGTAACGTCTTTCCAAAATAGGACAACTATCAATGTAAAATTCCTCTAATGTCGTTGATTGCAGAAGGTAGTCTGGCAATGTCTTTAATTTAGGACAATAACGAATTTCCAACGAATGAAGAGATGGCATGATTTTGATATCTTCTCCCCCTCTTCCACAACTCCCACTATCCCACTCTTCCCATTCTTCCAAGGAGAAAAACTGAAGAGATTGCAATTTGGGAAAAGCAACAACGATGATGATGGAGATGACGACGTCATATTATCACTTCCCATTCCCAAAAATTCATCACCCAACCTTTTCAAACTCTTTGGCTTCCAAATCTCAAGTGATTCAAGACATGGCAGTTTCCCCAAACACAAACTCTCTGAACCAGACCAAGAATCGAGAACTAACCCTTTAGTTTTGTTAAAGACATCAACCAATTAAGGGAAAACGATTGTCACCGCCGTAGCCCTCTAGTCTTAATTCTGCTAAATTTGGAGGAGGTTGGAAGTCTTCAAGAGCTTCTTCATTACTCACATCTGATGACAACTCTAGAACCAATGCATTGAGTTTTGTCTTATTCTTCAATTCTGCCTTATTAATCTCACCCACATTCACCCCACAGCACTTAATGTGAAGAAACCCACCAAGCTGATTAATGTTTCTTAGACATTCGAACTTGCATGCTTTCTTATCCCCACTCACAACTAGTTTCTCTAATGTCCTCAAACTAGTTAATTTTTTGACTTCTTTTGGCATATATCTACACTCATTAAAACTCCGATGGTTTATTAAATGCCTCAAGTTGACTAATTTTCCTATCCCTTCCGGTAGTTTATTGAGATTTGTACAACTATAAATATTTAAGGTCTGTAAATTATATAATTCACACATTGCTTCAGGTATTTCTTTGATACTATCATTTCTTGATATGTCGAGGTACCTTAGATGTATCAATTTATTTATGCCACTTGGAACATCATTAATTGACATGCCACTAAGATCTAATGCCCTTAGACTTGTGTAATGATCAAATAATTCATCTAATGGCCAATTGCAACTGCCTAATAGAAGGCTACGCAATCTCCTTTTATCAAATATAGAGATAGGAAATGAGGCTTCTCCTTTCAACACTATCATTGCATGGCGAGCTTTTCTATACTTAGAGCTCAACAAAAATCCTTCCATATCATCAACCTCTACACTGTAACATTCATTCTTTGTAAGATATTGAGCCAAGTCATGCACCATGTCATGCATCTTGCAACTTATTGTATCAATCATAACTTTTTCAAAATCTTGAAAGAATGAACGTGTTGCTAACTTTTCAAAATACTCTTCACCAACTAATTCCAAATCTATATTTTGTTTTGGCCTAAGATAATCTTGAGCCATCCACAACTTGATCAATTGATCTTTTTCTATTTCATGATCCTTAGGAAAGATGGCACAATATAAGAAGCATCTTTTTAATTCTGAGGGCAAATCAAAATAGCTTAATAACAATGGTGCAAAAATCCCCTTTTCTACATCTTCTAATTCCCAAAACTCATTATCCAAGACACTTTGCCACTCTTCAATTGTTTTTTTAAAGCGTAAGAGACTCCCTAAGGTCTTAACTGCAAGAGGCAATCCCTTACATTTCTTTACGATTGCCCTCCCAACATTTTCTAAATTTTGACACTCTTCACTACTTCTTCCATAAAATGAAATTTGACTAAAGAGTGACCAACATTTTTCATCAGATAAAATCCCAACTTCAATGAAGTTGGTGCTTCCCATCACCTTAGCCACATTCATCTTACGTGTGGTCACCAAAATTCTACTTCCTTTGGAACCATAATTAAGAGAGTTTCTTAATTGTTCCATTTTATTATAATCTTCCGTCCACACGTCATCAAGGACAAGAAGATATTTCTTGTCTTTAATGGACTCCTGTATATTTTTTAAGACACTCTCATATTCATTTACGTTTGGTGCTACATTTCTAAGAGATTCAAGGATTGCTTTGCCAATCCTTATCTCATCGAAAGGATCAGAGACACACACCCATATTCTTATGTCAAAGTGGGAAATCACCTCATGATCATTAAAAACTAGTCGAGCAAGAGTAGTCTTTCCGATTCCTCCCAGCCCTACAAGGGAAATGGTAGGAATGGAAGTTGATCCACAACTACTCTCACTCAACAACAAGTTTGTTATTGCCTTCTTGTCATCATCTCTACCATGAATCATTGATTCATCTACAAAAGAGGTAGTTATTTGTCGTTCTACTTCTCTTGAGCACTTGATTGAGCTCAAGTGAAACCTATCCTTTTCCATAGCAATAACATCTAATGTTTGATTTAAATCTTTTATCTTCAAAGCAATGTCATGACGTGTAACAACTTGTCTACTACAGAAGCCATAGCAGGTGATGAGTGAACGTACCTTTCTCACAAGCTTGGAAGCATTTTCATCAGCTTCCATGATTCGTTGTTTCTGAATAGCCGTGTTCCACTCATCCAACACATCCTCCATGTCGTAGGACGCGTCTTTGAGCTTGTCTAACCAATCTCCTAGAGCATTGTTCTTGACCTGTTTGCACTCTGCATCTTCGAGCACAGATTCAATGGCCTGAAAATTGCTGGTGAGCCTTTTCACTTCTTCATCAACACCCACAACTAGTCTTGCTTTTGCTTGGACTTGTTCATGAAGGACCGAAGCCAATTGCCCCAGGATTGTTGAAACAACAGCTTCAGCCATGTTCAGACAAGGTATTTGATTGCAGAAAGATGAGGGATTGAGATATCAGGTAAAGTTATATGCTGTGATAAAGGTTATACTGCCAGCTTCAATTTGACCGATGAAAAATTCACTAGAAGACAAAGCTGTAGGACCAGTGGGTCCATGACTTTTAATATCAAAATTACAAAGTCGATGTGAACTTACTCAACCAGTTAGAGCCATACATTTTAATACATACATTTTAATAATAACAACGGAAAAGAGGGGGAAATAATAATTAAAAAAATAAAAAAGCGAGGCCCAGATGGTGTCCAGTGTTACAATTTAAGATTGACATATTATGAGATTAGCTTAGGATTAACAACTTTTTCCTTTTTTATGGTTAGAACAAGTCAAGGAATAATCGAAATCAAATGAAATTTAACTCTGTAGTATGATTCGAGAGAGGTTACCATATGGGAAAGAGTATCCCACAAATTGATTTGAATGCGGTTCACATAAGATTGAAAAACAATCCACAATTTTTTATGATATATTTAAATTTCAAATATAACATAATATATTGGAAACTTATGTACAGTTGAAATTTAAAATCATAATATATTTAAATCTCAAGTATATTATAATATTTCTTAAAATGAAAAAAAAAAAAAGCCATATAAAAAAATTAAATTTAAGATATTTTGTTATAGTATTTCTTAAAATCTAAAATATATTTTAATATTTAAAAAAATCATATAAAAAATTTAATCTCTCAAATATATTATAGCAGTTAAGAAAATCAAATGAAAAATTCAAGATGAAATTCAATTGAATGATGATGACATTGACGAAGACCCATATGTTTTAAATATTTTTAAGGTATTTAAAAAATATTTATTAAAAATCAATTCAGGCCCTTATGTTTTAAATGACACCCATACCATACGATATATGACATCACATTTTTTATCTTTCTATGCTTAATTATATTTTCAAGGTATTCAATTTTTTCCTATTCTTATTGATATGAATTTTTTTATATTGAATTCTATGTTATCACCTAATCAACATCGTTATTTTTTTAAGTTTGTATGTACAGAATTAAGAGCTTACACTTTCCAACAAAAAAAAAAAAGAATTAAAAGTTATCCATGCATAGATTGCTCAAAGAATTATTTTCATAATTATTAATTTTATTGAACAACTATAATGCATATTAATGTGTGTAGTATTTTTTAATAAATTATATTTAGAATCGATGTATACTCATTATCGGAAAAATAAAATATTATTTTTATTGTATAAAAGTAACGATATATAATTAATTAAATAAAAACTTATTTGGAAATGTATTTAACCCCGAAGTGGAAATAGTGTTTCCAATTTGGAAAACAAGAGATGAGATTTATGTAAGTACTTTTTGAAAGGAAATGTGTACTTGTTAACTTCTCTTGCAAGATGAGAAGCCATTGAACTTGCAGCCGAAGTATGGCATTTTGATAAGTTTGGGAACTTCTCAGTAAAAAGCGCTTATAGAGCTGCTATTCAGTCGCAGGTTTCTGGTTCCGGGTCTTCATCCTCGGGGCCTCTTTTTGTTTGGAAAGCTCTGTGGTCCCTAGCCATTCCAGCAAAGGTTAAAGTGTTTTCTTGGAGAGCTTGTAAGCAAATCCTACCCACTCGAGCTCTCCTTTGGAAACGCAATATAGTGGGTGACGGTTACTGTCTGTTGTGCGGGGAGGAGAAGGAAACTGTCGACCATGCTCTGTGGAGGTGTAAGATGGTGGACCAGAAATGGAGTTCTTGCCCTCTCAGATCTGATTCTTCATTTTGTAATTTGGTTTGTGCAGACTTCCTCGATAGAGTAGCTTACCTCCTCTTGGTAATGGGGATGAATTTTGTTGAGAATTTCTTGGTAGCCTCCTGGTTTGTTTGGTCTTCTCGGAATGCTTTGCTTCATGGCAATTCTCTTGGTTCAACTAAGGACTGCTGGAGTAAAGCTGCTCTCTATCTTTTGGAGCTAGATCAAAGTCGGACTGCTGCCTCTTCATTGCCCAGGTCAGTGCGCTCTTCCTCCAGATGGATGCCCCCTCCTTTTGGTTCTTTAAAGATCAATACAGATGCTGCTGTTATCAAAGCTAAGAAGAAGGTTGGGCCTGGTGTTGTCATTCGGGATCACTCGGGTAAAATTCTCTTAGCTGCAGCTTTCATTTTCTTTCACTGTGCGGATGTGGAGTCTGCAGAAGCTATGGCAATCTGTCAAGGGCTGCAATTAGCAGCAGCACACTCCTTTCTTCCTTTATCTGTTGAGGCTGATGCGTTGCGTGTGATTAATTTGTGTAATGGTGTTGAACATACTAGGCTTGATATTGGTAACATCATACATGATATTAAATGTTTGATGGATGTTCATAATACAGGTCCTGTAGCTTTTGTTCATAGGGAGGGTAATCAAGTTGCCCACAGTATTGCAAGTTGGGCTCTTGGTTATAGCACCTCAACGGTTTGGAAAGTCTCATTTCCTGTATGGCTGCAGAATTTAGCAGCTCTGGATGTAGTGACCCCTGTGGGTTCTCTTTGCACCACTAATTGTGGTGTTGGCTAGTAATATTATTCTTCTTCTCAAAAAAAAAAAAAAAAAAAAAGTGATTGAACTTGCATGCGAACTACTATTCCGAAGTCTAAACTGCATCTCAAGATCTCAAAAGAGGGGACAACTGCAAAGATATAAATGTCCCAACTCCCAACGGTAGGGCTAAGTCAAATCAAAGACAGAGCATGTGCATGCTTTTGGAATAGAACTTATCATTATATCAACCAATCGTGCATACTCTTTTCATGATAGTATTTTCAATATTATTATAATATATAATTTTAGTTCTCATCTCTATAATACACCCACTAATCTGTAAATCGACTACATAATATATCTCCTAACTCATAAATTGACTTCATATTATATGATATAATATATAGTAAAATATACAGTATTCTTTACTATTTTATCAAAACATACAAAACAACAAACTTAATAACATCATTATACCTGTCACTTGGTTGCTGGCGTCGTTGGTAGGTGTCAGTAACCCCCATGCCTCCCTTTATAAGAGGTATGGGTTCGACAGCTCATCTTGTAAGATCTGAATATATATAATATATAATATATAATATTCATATAATAATAATAATAAGGGTTAATCTCTCACCTTTGTGTGAATCTCCCTCTTATCTTTGTGTGGGTCTACCCCTTATTTTTATGTGAGTAGATCCCTTTCAATTAGGAATAGTTTCTCAAGTTGTGTCACTAGTGTTCTATCTCGATTAATCCCAATAGTTCTCTAGATTCGTCTTAAGTACAGTTCTTGTATTCAAAAAAAAAAAAAATGACATCATTATCTGTGTGTGGGTAAATCCCACTCAATTAGAAATAGTTTCCTGAGCCGTACCACTAACATCCTATCTCGGTTAGTCTCAATAGTCCTTTAGATTCGTCTAAGGTACAATTCTTGTATTCAAAAAAAAAAAAAAATGACATCACTATACTTGGAGGAGTCTAATTATCTTTCTAATTTGAGCCAATATGTATTATGTATATAAAAGATGGGATAAGGTATCAAGAACGGTACCAATTTCTAGACACTCAGAATCTTTTTTGAAAATAAAATTTCTTTTTTACCCTTACTGTTTGTTTGAAAAAGAGAGGGTAGAGAAGTAATTTAATTTTATTATATTTTATTATAAATGAGATGAGGACAAGGAACAGTATCAAATTCTAGATCATATTTATTTGAAAATGAAATTTCTTTTTTACCCTTAGTGTTTGTTTGAAAAAGATACCATAGAAAAGTGATTTAATTTTATTATATTTTATTATAATTGTTAATTGACTTTTTTACCCTCAAAACAAATGGTAATCAAATGTGAAAAAATAAATGTGATTAAAAGGATAAGACAGTAATTAAAATAGAAATTGTATAGATGAGACAGTGTCTTTTAACTTTGAAAAATTATGACAAATCAATTAGATTCATCTATTATATTCTTTATTGTATTTAATTCATCATCCATTATATTATCTCTCTTAAAATAAATTATTTTTCCTATTTAATTCACATGCAGTAGATGAATTTGAATGGTTCATCTTAATTTTTAAAGTTAAGAAGTACTAATGATAAAAACACTTTATATATATAGGATTTTTATAATCAAGATGTCCAAACTTAAAAAAGGAAAGATCAATTAATTAAATTCACAATTTCCATTTGAATTAAATATAAAATATAATTTATCTTAAGAGATATAATACAACGAGTGAATTTGATTGGTTAATCTTTACTTTTTAAAGTTAAAATGTCCTGATTTTAAAATTGTTATATATATATATATATATATATATAACAGCTTATAAATTCATCATTATTATATTAAAGTTATGACTAAATTTGTGAATTTTTAAAGGATTTACTTTTTCGTAATTGATAATTGAATATACTAATTAATGTATAATCGATCACCTATAAATTTCATTACAACTTTAATAACATTAATTCATCGATGGAGAAAGAGCGACATACAAAGAGTGTAGAGATAGACCTACAACTACAAAATAACAACAATTTGGTTGTTATATATGGTCCCTGCTCCCAGTGTTCTTTATTTTATTAAACTATTTTTCGTTTGCTGTGTATAACATGTGCTCTTCATAATATATTATGCATTAATGTTTGAAAGATTCAATCTAATAAATAAGATTTTAAGTTGATCTGGATCTTATCTAAATATTTTTTTTACATTTAAAAATTTCATTAAATTATTGCTCGGGCCGGTTTGAAGAATTTGATTTATATTTAATGATATTAAAAAATAAACTTGCAATATTTATACCTCACCAAACTTTAATTCCAACAAAAGTTCTTGTCAACTTGATATTCTGATTCTTAATTCAATCTCTCGCCATTCATTGAAAACAATATTGTTATGCATCCTCTGCAAAAATGAATGCTTGCAATTAAATTTTAGTGCAGGTAGGATATAAAGAAAATGTTTGTGTAATTCAATCTCTTGCCATTCATTCAAAACAATATTGTTATGCATCCTCTGCAAAAATGAATGCTTGCAATTAAATTTTAGTGCAGGTAGGATATAAAGAAAATGTTTGTGTATTGACCAACAACCCACCCCCCCCCCCCCCCCCCCCCCCCCCCCCCCCCCCCCCCCCGCCCGCCCAAAAAAAAAAGAAGAAAATGTGTCTCATAAAATAGGTTACCGGTAGGAACTAAACCAAAGTTTATTTCACTAGAATTCCATGGTAACATATTTTGTTATGTCAATCGAGTTAAATTTTTAAGTTCAAGTTAAAATAAGGAAAATAATTGGATTCACATGTGTCTAGTTATCTATTAGAAGTCCTAAAAAAATTATCTAATAAAATTATAATGAATGGATAATTTACGATTAATTCAAAAGTTTTAGTAGAATATTCTTTAAAATAATTAAATAAATTTCATTAATCTTTAACCTACTAATTATGTCGTTTGCATGGGCATTAATACACTCATTAGTTAAGCACATTGATACCTTTAAAAGTCATAGCATTTGTATTTTAAGAAAAAATATGCCATCATTAAATATTTAAAAAATTAGAGAAAAAGTTATATAATGACTTAAGGCAAATGAAGAGATGTCCATTCGCATTAAAATAGAATTAAATAAATAACTAGATTTTTAAGCCACCCAAGAGTTCACTCCACATCCATTTCCCATATTGAAATTTTTAAATACAATGTTTTACTCATCCTTTTAAATATAAAAACTGACCCTAAACATTACGATTACTTGAATTAATTTTTTCTTTTTTTAAAGCTCCAACACAATTTTGTTTTCAGACCTATCAAATTCCCAAAAAAACCCAAAATCCTTAGCTAAAGAATGTCCATCCTATCATAATTCATATGTCATCTACTTTTTGTTCTTTTTTTTTTCTTTTTTTTTTTAAAGAGACATATCATCCACTCGAAGCAAATTAAAAAGAGGATATATTTGCAACGTAAGAAGGAAAGTAGGTGATTAAATATTTTTACGTGCAGAATTGAAAGATATTAAATGACCATTGCTTAAATTGGCGAACTTGATTAATGACCCAATTGGTCAACCACTAACCTTTGTACTTTTATATTTGATGTTTGACTTTTAAAATAGGTAACTTATCTTATCATATAAAATTATACGAATTATCCTTTCATTTTGTACGGATAATTTTTCTTATCTATATATAGGTTGATCTCTCTTATATGAAAGTCATTAAATGAATGAAAGTAAGTGATTAAATATATTTCCACGTGCAGAATTGAAAGACATTAAATGAACATCACTTAAATTGACGGACTCGATCAATGACCCAATTGGTCAACCACTAACCTTTGTGCTTTCATATCTGACGTTTGACTTTTAAAATAGATAACTTATCTCATCATATAAAATTGTACGAATTATCCTTTCATTTTATATAGATCATTTTTCTTATTTATATATAGATTGCTCTCTCTTACATAAAAATTGTTCTTCAAACCACACTACATAATCAAATCTTGCTTAAAGAAACTGTTGCTATAAACCTTTGTAGAAACTATTTATAATAAAGCAACAAATATAAGATATATACGAGATAAAGAATAACGATAGACATTCAACAATTTTTTTTTAAACTTCTTTATTAACTTTTCTATTAAATTTTACGTAACAGTTGGCGTGTCAAAAAATTGGAATTCATAATTTTAATCTCAAACTTTAATTTTTTAACATTTTAACCGTCACATAAAATTAAATGAAGAAAATTATGTAAGAACATCGAATGTATGACATTATTCATTACGCAACCAAACATACGTAAAACAGCTCATATTTGGTTCCACTTCCACCAATGCCATGAATGTCTTCTTATTATCATCACGAGGGTAGCCTAGAGTAAATTGTACAACCCAGTAGTAGGCCACCTGTGGTTTGCCGCCATCTTTAGTACACTACCACAGCCTTTCCCCTCCTCTCCTTTATTTTATATTATAATATTATATTTTACTTGAATTTTTCTGACTATTATTGTACGGCGTAGCGGCCAATATTTGCTCACCTATCGTTTACCACCATCTTTAGGACATATGACCAATGTCTCCTCTCCTTTACTAGATACAAATTTTATCATCATTCTCGTCACAAAATATGGATTCAATTAACTTATTAGTTCCCATAAAATTATTCAAACCAGATTCTTTGATGATAACCCCTTAATCAGTTTCAAAAGTAGTTATTAAGAAATCTAACAATCAATCCTAAGATTATTATTAAAGAATTTCATTAAATAACCTTATTTAAAACAATACATTAACCAAATCTTAAAATTACATATTAAATATTACTTTTTGAGATTGGAGAATGCTTAATTGCATTCCCAAACAATCATACTTCCATGAATTTAGTGTTAGTATTCAGATTTATTTGTATTAAATATAGTGTCAATTAATTTTATATTAAGAGTTTTAGGTGTTCTAAATTGAATTGAATATAGAATTATTGTTTTCCACATACATCAGCTATAGTTTTTATAACATTAACTAATATATAAAGCATATAAAAGGCATCAAAGAATGGTTGGCTCTCCCGAATTAAAGTTTTAATATTATGATGATAATCAGCACAACAATTTTTAATTTTTTAGCATATCTGTCTACCAACACTTCACCTCCCATTATTAAGGCATTTAGGCACATGTACTCTTTTGTGTTTATGATCATATCCTAAAAAGGGACGGGGCGAACACCTTTAGACTGTGTTTGGTGCATGAGATTTGACATGGGATTGGGATTGAAAATATCTCAAACTCCTAAATCCCATGTTTGTAGAGTGAATAGGATTGGGATTCAAGAATCCTAACCTTCTTCCAAATCCCATTCTTTTGGCATTTCCTAATCCCAACTCAAATCATGTCATTGCATGGGATTGGATTTGATTTTATTTTCTCCTCTCCCCGCCTCTCTCTCTCTCTCACAACTTCTATCACTCTATTTCTCTCATCAAACCTCTCCTCCCTCTCTTCTTCTTCTTCTTCTTCCTCTTATTCTTCTTCTTCTTCCCGAGTTAGGATGGTTTTAGGTTCGTCGTCTAACCCAGAACCGGCGAGGAGCCCAGAACTGCGATGAACCCAGATCTGGGTTCTGGGTTCGTCACCCCAGAACCATCTGTTCTGGGTTCGGCGATGAACCCAGATGCAGATGGTTCTGGGCTCGTCGCCAAACCCAGAACCACCAGATCTTTCTGGGTTCACAGCCCAAACCCAAAACCATCTGATGGTTCTGGGTTGGCGACGAGCCCATAACCACCAGATGGTTCTGGTCGGCGACGAAAGCGGGCTTGTCGCCGACCAGAACCATCTGGTTCTGGGTTCGACACCGAACCCAGAACAGATGGTTCAATCTTTTTTTTTTTTTTTTGTTAATATTATGATGATTTGATGATGTTAAAATGTTGTTATTGTTGTGTAAGATGGTGATATTGATGAATTGAATTGATGATATTGATGAATTATGGTTATTGATGTTGAATTATGGGAGATTATAGAGTTTGATATGGAAGAAATGGGAGATTATTTTGTTTTTTTTTTTTTCAGATTTTTTTTATAAAATTAATTTTATATAATAAAAATTTTAAATTAATTTAATTCCAATTCAATCATAATTTATACCAAATATGATACAGTATAATTTTAATCCAATCCTAAATTCTATCAAACATGGAATGATGATTTTTCATTCCAATTCATTCTAATCAAATCTATTTCATTCCAATCTAGTATCGCTTGCCAAACGCAACCTTATATTATTAGTTTGCCTCGTTGAAAGACAAATTCGATTAAGAAAAGAAAGACGCAATGTACTTACCAATGATGAAGTTGATGTGAACTTACCAACGTGACAATCAATGCCGCCATGGGTCTAAAGATGTATGCTCACTTCTCAAACAAGCTCTGACCCTCTGACACATTTACATTACCTTTTAAAAAATAGTTATAAAAAATATATTCAGAAGCAGTCTTCTCGAGAACTCTCCCACTAGAGAGAGAAAACTCTCTCTCCCTTTAGTGAGAGAAAGTCTAGTGAAAGCAGTTTCCTCGATTGGATCCGAGCTGTTGTCGACATTTTCGGTTACCTCTCCTTCTGATCATCATCGTTTTTCTTTCTCTCTTGCTTTTTGTTGTTTTTTTGTAGTGTGATTGGGGTTTTTAGGGCTGGTTTCCAGTTTTTTAACTGGATCTAGCTCTAAAAATCTCAATCTGTTTGGTGGAGTTGTTTTGTAGGTTATAGTTGACAACTAGTAGTCGTTAACGTCTTTATAGGTAGCGATGGAGATACTTTTGGTGTGTTGATGAATTTGGTGTTACAATTCTAACCTTATGGGTCATTCATAACTGTTTCACATATAGGATGAAGATCAGATTATTGTAGGGATGATTTTCCCGTCTGCAGCTCCTTGTCTTGGTTTTCAGAGGCTCTCCTTTAACAGTTGTTTTTGGATTAAGGAGGGTGCATTTGTATAATTTATCTTGAAGGTTACTGGTTTACAGTCTGTTATTTCTTTATTTTGCTGTGTAGTTGATCTATGGTGGGTGGTCGGATTCATTGTCACCTGACCAATCCCTTGTGTGGGACTCGTCTGGTGTTTCTTTTAGCATTCCTGACTTGTTCCTCTATTGAGGATTGAACTGGTGCATTTGTTTTATCAGTTGCCCCAATTTTGGTTGGTGTTTAGGGCTGTATGTTTGTGGTTTCTAAATTTGGGATTATTAGTAATGAAATTTTCAATATTTAAAAATATATATATTCAGATTTAAAAAAAAATAAATAAAATCAGGTCAGCTTAAAAAAAAAAATCAATTCAGATCGTTATGTTGGGTATATGACATCATATTTTGGCTCTTTCCATGCTTAATAATTTTTGCAAGGTATTCAATTTTTTCCTATACTTATTGATATGATTTTTTTTTTTTTTTAAAATGAATTTTATGTTGCCACCTAATAATCATAATTATTTTTTAACTTTGTATGTACAGTATTGTTGACGTTCGGAAACGGTCAACCAGAGATTTTGGGGTCCAGACGGCGGACTTGGTAATTAAGGGTTCTGGTAGTGATGATGAAAGGATAGTAAATAGGCAATTAATAAAGCTCAAGGTTGGTGGTGATTAATTCAGGTGAAGGAATGTCGGTCTTGGTGGTTGGTCGGATTTAATAAGGTGATCAGTAAGAAATTAAAGAGAGAGAGAGAACACAAGGATTTTTACGTGGTTCGGTGACTGCACCTACGTCCACGGCCACTCTGGGGTAATTCCGGCAGAGTGACAGTTTTCTAGTATGTTAAGCTTGTTAGTACAGTAAAAATGTCTCTCACCTTTATAGAGGAGGGGGGATGACAATATAAAAATACAAAAAAAGTTACACACGTTACTAGCAACGGCTAGTTTTAGCTAATCCTGACATTGTCATGCTGCATTAATTGTAAAGTCAATGATGATTTTCTTCCTGCACAGATCTGTATTTAATATACCTGAAGAAGTCTTCACTTCATTAAATGCTTCTAGGTAATTGTGTAAGCGATTTCCGGCGGGAAATCATGAGGGTTGGTAATTCTGACAACTTGCTATACACGGTACCTCCTGGATAAGCCCTCGGGTCAGCCAGGTGGTACACACTGGAGGTGAGCTGACATGGCCAAGAGGAAAGGTAAGGCGATCTGGGGGTCCCGATCGCGACCTCGCGACCTCACGGGCTCCTCGAGCTGAAGGTACGAGCAGGGGGCATCCTGGGAACTGTTGCTGGCTTGCGACCTGGGCGACCTCATGAGTTGGGCTGGCAGCCACTGGTTCCAGCCTTGGGCCTCCTGGGCCCTTGCTTCTATTTAAATAAATAAGGCCTGAGTTGGGCCATTTGGGCCGATCCAGAAAATGGGTATAACATCAAGCCCCCCAGCTCTCTGTGCATTCTGAGGACTGGGAGCTGATTCAAATATATAACTGGCGCCCATTTTCGAATCTTCTGGTGTCGTTTCGATCTCCGCACTGTAACCGTTGACACGTGGCGTCCATACAGGCATTGGAGCCGAAAA
Source organism: Litchi chinensis (assembly GCA_019925255.1). Lineage (NCBI taxonomy): Eukaryota > Viridiplantae > Streptophyta > Magnoliopsida > Sapindales > Sapindaceae > Litchi > Litchi chinensis. The sequence continues at coordinate 1,137,457 of CM034464.1, read as the reverse complement.
AACGTGTCTCGGGACTGTATGCATTAAATGGGCACGTCTTGTAACTGACAAGCATGATGGCACATGACCGAGAATGGTGCCCAGCCGTTGGATCTTTGACGGTTATTCCCTTGTGCTGGATCGGATGGCTGGGGACGGACGTCCTGGCTTATATAACCCAAAGGTCTCTTCAAATTTCTCTTTTTGCTTTCCTGATACAACTCCAGCACCATTCTTTCCATCATTTCTTTCTCTCTGCTTCTCCTGGTTTGTTATCCGCCCTCGGACAAACTTTTCGGACTCCACCACTTCAGGAATCAGCCACCGTTCTCAGCAAGTCGTACGCAGTTCAAACAAGGTAGTTCTTCCCCTGCTTTGCTTTTTGTGTTTATTGTAGGATTTGCTCCTGGGTTATGTTGTTATGTATCACATCCGTTGGTCCCTGTAAGCCTGTTAGGCCTTTAAAGATTTGTTGTGTTGGTTGCTTGAGAATCTGCGTATGCTGGGGGCGACCTGGCTATTAATCTAGGTGTCCCATCTCTTAGCCATGTGTTGTTTAGGATTTTCGATGACAGTGTCCCCTTACTGCTTGGTAGGGTACCTGCAACATAGGATTAGCAATACACATATTTAGAGTGATAGGGTACCTGACGGGCCTGTGTCCTTGGGCCTTCTCTGGCCCTTTGGAGGCCGAGTGTGCGACCTGACGAATAGGGCAACAGCTCCAGGAATTCTTTTTCTGTGTCTTGCTAGGCTCAGTATGCTATAGGCGTTCTGACGTCATTCCTTCTGTGCTGTAGATGTCAGGTCGCTCACGCACTGGTCGAGGTAGGGCTTCTGCCTCCAGGAGGCGGGCAGGTCGTTAGACTAGTGAGGCCGAGGCTACGACCTCGCGAGCTGGTCCGTCCAACGAGGAGGTCGCAGAAGGGGACGAGGTCGCTGAGGAGACGAACTCCCATCCATTTAAACACACGCCCTCGCTCGTTACTCTTTCAAAGCTGGAGGCTTGGGCCGAGGAATTAGCTTCCCCCTGGGGTGCAGAGCTAACGTCCCCGCGGCCACTGATCGAGTCGCTTATCCTCCTGAGGGCTTTGTGGCGATCAGTCGTGAACATATAGAGCTCGGCTTTAGGTTCCCTGTTCCTGGCTACCTCAAAAATCTCTTGAATGACCTGAAGCTCGCCCCATTTCAATTGACCCCGAACTTGTATGCTTACTTAACCACCCTGGCTGCGGCGTTCGTTAAGTACAAGCTAGGGTTCCCTTCACCTCGCATCCTTCGTAGTGTTTTTAGCTTTAAGGCGATCTCGGGGAAGGACGGACTCTACTACGCCACGCCTCGCCAACACTCTACTTACAGAGAGTATTTACCCCAGAGCTGTACTAAGTCTAACGTGGGGGAATACAAGTCAAATTGGGCCCTGTTCACGTGCCATTCGCTCGCCAAGCTGAATAATAGGAGCTTCGTGATGACACCTAGTAGGCATACAAGCACTTAAATAATATTAGAAGTAGCTCTCTTTTTTTTTATTTTTTTATTTTTTTTATTTTTATTTTTTTATTTTTAACGAGCTGGCTTTTGCTTTGTAGGTGTTGCAGCTCCTGGTTACAAGCTTAGACAGGACGAGCTCTCTATTCTGAATGCTTATGCAGCAGCCAAGGAACCAACCGATGACTTTTTCCCTTCCGGTAGCGAGCTGGTAGAGCGGGGTCTCGCACCATCTGCCACAAGTCCTCTTCTGAACATAGTCCAGCATCTGGGAATAAGGGGGCAAACGTCCGAGGTCTCTTCCGCTCTTGCTGCTCTTGCACAGTCGGAGTCAGAACCACAGCCCTTACAACAAAGGTCTCCGAGCACGAGCTTCTCCACCAACTCTTCTTCAGACAACATGGGGAGGCTTACGATGTCCGTTCCTCCTCTGAGGTCGGTTCCACCTGCCGGGCCGACTGAGGTCGTCGACGTGGATGACACTTCTTCAGACCGCTCACAAAGAGCGCCCTCTCAGCCTGCTGCAGCTGCTCCTTCCCCAATCAGGTCAGCTGCGACCCCTCAAAAACGGGCTGCCCCATCTGAAGGGCAAAGTCCTCCTCCAGCCAAGAGGGCCGAGGTCTCTGTCGAGGGGGGCTTACCTACGGAGCCGGAGTCTGAGGCCTTGATTAGAAAGAGAAAGGGAAGGCCATAACCGCACCCCCTGCTCCGAAGAAGAAGAAGGGCGTCGTCGAGGTTCGCAAGCCCGGGGCAGTTATAATCGCCAGGGAGCCAGGTCTCGAGGCACCTGCGCGATCTGCGGGGCTTGCAGGGGAATCGCGGGATGACTCCGAGCTGCATCCTGATGCAGCAAAGGAGATGGAATATCTTAACAGCTTCGTGGAACTCGTGCCTGGAGTAATGGGGAGGCGCAACCCGAAGCTACAGAGGGCTGAGCTTACAGGCAGACACCTCATAGGCTATGTAGCTCGTCATGTTGCGTTGGTAAGGTTCACACCCCTCTATACTTTGATTTTCTTCTTTTCAAAAGATCTTTTACCATCTCTACTGCCCCCTTTTTTAGCTCGGCATGGCGTCTGCGAAGCTGATGAGGGAGGCAGAAAGTCAGCTCGGCGAGAGGGAGGCCTTTAGGGTGTCCCAGGTACAGTTCAAGGAAGAGAGGAGACTGTTGCAGGACGAAGTCAACCTCCTCCAAAAGGAACATGGAGAGCTTTCTGCCAAGCTTAAAGATGCTGACGCGGCCCTGTCACAAGAGACTGCTCGCAGGGAGGCCGCTACCTCTGAGGTCACCAAGGCCCACAACGAACTAAAGCAGCTGAAAGACGAGCTAAGTGCTGCAAAGGTAAAGGTGCAGGTTGCTGAGGATAAAGTGGGTCAGCATCAGTGGGACTTGGCTGCAGCCAAAGGGAAGCTCGCGAGGTCCGAGGAGAAGCGGGCTGAAGTAGAAGGGAAACTGGCTCACACAGAGGGGACGTTGGCTCAGACCGAGGGGGAGCTGGCTCAGATCGAGGGGAAACTGGCTCAGGCCGAGGCGAAACTGGCTCAGGTAGAGGCGGGCGCTGAGGCTAAGTTGGCGTAGGAGCGGAAGAGGGTCGAGGAAGAGGTCGAGAGGGCATTCCTGTTCAGCATGTGGGAGCGCTACCCGGACTTGGACTACTCCTTCTTTGGGTCAGAAGGGGTCAAAATGATCCGGGAGTTCGTGGAGCTCGTTGCAGGTGCTCAAGGTGCGCAGCATGCGGATACTTCCTCAGTTCCCCCAGTTGATCCCTCTGCTGTCCCCATCCCTTTGCCAGAACAGGTCCTTGAGGTACCTCAAACCTTAGAGGGTCCTTCAATGCCTGAGCCCCCAGTAGAGGCCCCTTCTGGTTTACCAGCTTCTGAGCCCGTCCCTGAGGCAGAGCCCCCAGTAGAAGCCTTGGTTGATCCTGCTCCTTCAGATGAACCAGCTGGTGCCTAGGGCATTTTTCATTCCATTTGTTTCTTTGATTTCTTGTAATTTGATGTCTGTTTGAACTCAAGCAGCAAGCTCAATGCTATAATATTGAATTTCCTGCAAAATTTCAGTACTTTGTCCAAGTATAGATATGCATACCTTACTTATATGACTGGCGACCAGCAAATAATAATCATACCATTTCAAGTATTAAAATTTGTTAAGTAAATCACAATCGTGACAATCATACTAACTTACGAGCCTGCTAACTGTAGTTAGAAATTATAATAGTACATAAGCTCGTAAGAATCTGAGTTAGGCCGATAGCTCGATTGGGCAAAGTATTTGATCTCGTCTGTAACATAGTTGGACAAGTCTTAGAGGATTGGCAGGAACTTACCGTTGGTGAGGGGTTCAGAATTTCCTTAACCAATATATTCCAACGGCGTTGAGTGTGCTTGATGATAGCATTTTCCCGAACTTTGAGGTTCCAGCCTGGGACAGCACTCGTAGTTCGAGGGTGATACCCTTCCCTGAGGTTGCGGGGCAATGATTCGCGAGGTCGCGAGCATCTTTATATTTGAGAGGCGTAGCCTTACCCCCTCCCGCGAGGTCGCGAGGCAATGATTCGCGAGGTCGCGGGCATCTTTATATTTGAGAGGTGTAGCCTTACCCCCTCCCGCGAGGTCGCGGGGCAATGATTCGCGAGGTCGCGGACATCTTTATATTTGAGAGGCGTAGCCTTACCCCCTCCCGCGAGGTCGCGGGGCAGTGATTCGTTGGATCTCTACCCAGATATCTTCAAGGAACAATAATATATATACAGGCATACATGATGATAGGTCGCAGCCCGATTACTTGAGAAAGAGATTTCATTAACTTCGCCTTCTTTTTAACATGTACATTTGCTGGTTCAACTAGTTTGCTTTCTGTATCAAACATGACACATACAACAGAAAACAAGTGAAAGCATGTTTACAGACAATCGTCAAAAAGGAATCATGTACAAAGTTAGAGTGGGCTGACAGTTCTTAGGTGTAGTATGGCCGTAGGTGTTCAGCATTCCAGGCTCGGGGTAACTCTGATCCATCCATGCCGGCCAAATGATAGGCTCCATTCTTCAGATTCTGCTTGATGAGGTACGGTCCTTCCCAGTTGGGCCCGAGCACCCCCTCGTTTGCCTTGCGAGCTCCGGGGAGAACTAACCTGAGAACGAGGTCCCCGGCTTTGTAGCTTCGAGCTCGGACTTTCTTGTTGTAATACCTGGCAACTCTCTGCTGGTACACTGCTACCTTCAGGCGAGCTGTCTCCCTTGCTTCCTCGGCTAAGTCTAAACTGGCCGTGAGCAGCTGGTCGTTGTCTTCAGGTCGGAACGAGGCCCTTCGCTGGCTGGTGACTTCGAATTTGGCCGGTATCATGGCCTCCGTTCCATAGACCATGGAAAACGGGGTCTCACCTGTCGAGTTGCGGACTGTGGTCCTGTATGCCCAGAGGACTTTTTGCAGCTCGTCAGCCCAAGCCCCCTTTCTTCTCTCTAGCCTGGTCTTCAAAGTCTGCTTGATGATCTTGTTCACAGCCTCGACTTGACCGTTGGCCTGAGGATGGTCCACAGCCGAGAAGCTCTTCACAATTCCGAGCTCGTTGCAGAAGTCTACGAACTGCTCGCTGGTGAACTGAGTCCCATTATCCGTGACGAGCTGCTGAGGGATTCCGAACCTGTAGATGATGTTTTCCCACACAAACTTCTCTATCTTCGTGGTGGAGATCTTTGCTAGCTCCTTAGCCTCAGCCCATTTGGTGAAGTAATCGACAGCAACTACGGCATGCCTGCAACTTCCTCGAGCTGTGGGCAAAGGTCCGATGAGGTCCATCCCCAAGATCGCGAATGGCCATGGACTTATCATCTGTTGGAGGTAGGCTGGTGGAGCTCGCGGGACCTTGGCAAACCTCTGGCATTTATCACACTTTTTCACTAGATCCAAGGCGTCCTACTTCATAGTTGGTGGTAGGAGTTGTGCACTCAAAAACCTTATAAGAGGTTACGAGTTCAACTTCGGACGCGACCCCAAGAGGCCAAAAGGGATTCAACGGTCTACGGGCCGGCCCCACATAAATCGTTCCGTCGGCGAGGTTCCGACCCCCGACCGGGTGTTGACCGATTCCGATCGTCAACATTATATGTATTTTTCAGATTCATTAATTGGGCTGGTAAAAGTCCAATTTAGGCCCATCCAAGACCTGATAAAAAGGCCCAAAAGGGTTAACCCAGTCAAAGCCCATCAGGTGAGGCTCAGTATTGACTTTGAAGCCCAGCAAGTTCTTCAGTTTGCTTAAAGGATCTTCTAGCTGGCATCAACAGACCTATAAACACAGCCAAGTCGCAGCTCGTCGCTTGCGCAGCTCGTCTCTCAGCGAGCTCGAGCTCGAGACCACCATGACACGTCAGCTCGCTCAGACGCGTAATAAGTACAGTATCTTCCAGAACAGGCAGTTACCAAGTTCAACCATGATTCTCTCTCCGAATATGGCAATTGCCCAGTCAAACCATGATTTCCTCATCAGATATGGAGATCAATTCAAATTCATTAATTGGGCTGGTAAAAGTCCAATTTAGGCCCATCCAAGACCTGATAAAAAGGCCCAAAAGGGTTAACCCAGTCAAAGCCCATCAGGTGAGGCTCAGTATTGACTTTGAAGCCCAGCAAGTTCTTCAGTTTGCTTAAAGGATCTTCCAGCTGGCATCAACAGACCTATAAACACAGCCAGGTCGCAGCTCGTCGCTTGCGCAGCTCGTCTCTCAGCGAGCTCGAGCTCGAGACCACCATGACACGTCAGCTCGCTCAGACGCGTAATAAGTACAGTATCTTCCAGAACAGGCAGTTACCAAGTTCAACCATGATTCTCTCTCCGAATATGGCAATTGCCCAGTCAAACCATGATTTCCTCATCAGATATGGAGATCAATTCAAATTCAAAATCAGATCAACATTATCTTGAGATAATTATAGTAATTTCCTGATATTATCTAAATATATTAGGAAGTATAATTAATTTATAATTCTTTTCCTTATTTTTTCCAATTGTTTAGGGAATGTAATTAATTCAGGATTCTCTTCCTGATTTGCTACAACCAGAATTGTAACACCTTTTTCCCTATAAATAGGGATTAAGATCATTGTAACATCATGAGATAATATTCAATAATATACTGTCACTCTGCAGAATTAAAGAGACAGACAGTCGTGGACGTAGGCCTATTATTGCCGAACCACGTAAAAGCTTCGTGTTCCTCGTTTGATCATCTGTTTCTATCTTTGTCTTTTCTTGGTATTTGTGCTTTCTCACATTGATTGCAGGTATTGGGCATTGATTACTCGTCGACTGAATTCCAATGTCGACATTTTGGCGCTAGAAGGAGGGCCCAGACTGCAATATTTTTCATCTCAATTCATCAACTTCTGACGATATGGCAAAGACAAGATCAAACAGGTTTCTTGGAGATGATGACCAGACGGAAAGTCACATGAACCAATCTCAGCAGAACTTACAGCCTAGGCAAGACGCAATCACGCATGCAGCGGGCCCGTCTCAAGGACAGATACTAGGGGCTGCGCCAGGCATCCCTCCTCTGCCTCACCGTCAAACGGTCCCAATTGCCCCGATGGCCGAAGGGTAGAATGCGTTGTTACAGAGGCAAGAAGCGTTGGAAAGATACGGTTAGACAGCTCACAGAAGCCGTCAACATGTTGGTGCAGGCCCAGGTTCAGAACGTGACTAGGGTGGAAGTTCAGGCACCACTGGGAATGCCCCAGCCTCCTGAACCGGCGCGAAGGCCTGAAAGGCTAACAAGGGAAGTCCCGCGACCTGCAGATTCGGCTCGCTCATCTAATGCGCGTTCGAGGGCCGGAAGACACCCTGTTCAACACGAAAGGGAGGTCGCACGTCCTGATAACCTGGTAGCAAGGCTGAGCCAGGATGGAAACAGGCGGATGGAAGTTGGTCAAGGTAGAGTCCGAGCCGCAGCTCGTTATGCCGATGAGGTGGACGGGCAGCAGGTAAGATCCCATCATCATAAGGGTCAATTCGAGGAAGACGAAAGGTATGACCCTGAACATCCGGCTCCAAGTCATGATCACAGGAGGAGATACGAGCTCCGAGACCCCCAAGTAGAGGAGCTCCTCCGAAGGGTCCGGCAGTTGGAAGCGCGACCTGGAGTTCCGGAGCAGCGTGGGCTCTACGGAGATAGGACCCCATTCACAAGGGAGATTGAGACACAGCCTCTCCCTCTAAGGTTCAAGATGCCAACCATTCAGCAGTACAATGGGGACAGTGACCCATATGACCATCTAGACGCATTCAACGTTCAGATGGACCTGCAGACAGGAAGTCCGATGGTGAAGTGCCGAGTGTTCCCCGCTACATTGGGGGATATTCCGAGGACGTGGTTCAAAAATCTCCCAGCTCGCAGCATAGGAAGTTGGGAGCAATGCCAACAGAAGTTCGTTGGTCAATACAGGGCACTGAGAAGGCAGCTTGCTCCATCCTGCCACTTAGCTACCATTTTTCAGCGTCAGGGTGAGTCGTTAAAAGAATACATCACCAGGTTTAGACGCGAGGTCGCGAATGTCGAGCATCCATCAGATGAAAGCATACTAACAGCGATCTCAGCTGGGCTGCGAAAGGATGGAAAGTTGTACGAGAGTATTTACAAGTCCCCAGTAAAGGACCTGGGAGAATTCTACGAGCGAGCTGCGAAAGAGATCAAGTGGGAAGAAACCTTCGGCCCGAAAAAGCAGAATCAGAAGAATGAAGCGGGCAGTTCCAGCCAGCCAAAGAGGAGAAACAATGGCCGGAATGAAGAAGGAAGGAATAATGACTCAAGTAATCAGATCGCCAAAAGAGCGAGGAGAGAGCCAAGGTATGAGCGACCTCAGCGTTGGGGTCACCAGGAAGGATACAGCGTCCTGACGACATCACCGGACAGGATTTATGCTGCCGAGCGGAATAAGGAGGATTTTGGGAGGCCCAATCCTATAAGGGCTCCAATTCACCACAGAGACCAGAACAAGTTCTGTGCCTATCATAATGAGGTCGGGCACAGTACTTCAGATTGCTGGGCGTTGAAGAACGCTATTGAAAAATTAATCAAGCGAGGTCGCTTGGGAGAATATGTGGCAAGACCTACTGACCAGCGACCTCACCAGCAACGACCTCAACAGCAACAGCCAACACACCAGCAACAGCCCAAACGAGCTTCCGAGCAAGGTCAGGAACCTGCGGTAAGAACCATTTTTACTATTTATGGTGGCCCCCATATTGTAGGTGATTCCAACAGATCGCATGAGAGATACGTCCGAGAGGCGAATCATTCATTTCAGCTCAATGGGTCGGAGGGACCCACCAAAATAGCAAAGCCGACCTCGGACGAGATCGTATTTACAGAAGAAGATGCTAGAGGAGTGATCTGTCCTCATAATGATGCGCTGGTTATACGAGCTAAAATCAGCAATATGGAAGTTAGGCGCATCATGATCGATACTGGAAGCTCGGTGAACGTGATGTATAGGAGCTGTTTTGACCAGATGGGGGTGCGAACAGAGTAAATGAGGCCATCCCCGGAGCCTTTATTCGGATTCACTGGAGATGCTGTGGTACCAGTAGGGCAGATTAAGCTGCCACTGACTCTAGGGGAGGCAGGTCGTCAGGCAACAATCTTGACAGATTTCTTGATAATCGACTGCCCATCAGCATATAACGTGGTCCTCGGAAGACCTGCTATGAACGAGTTGGACATGGTTACTTCGACCAGAACTCTGACAGTAAAGTTCCCAACTCCTAATGGCATCGGATGTGTTCGAGGAGAACAGCACCTAGCTCGTCGTTGCTATGAAGATGCTGTGAAGATGGGTGTAAGAGGAAAGAAGGTGAACGTGGTCTCAGGAGGCGAGCCACGAGCTATGACTGAGAAGGGAGTCAGTCACGACCTGGACCCTCGCGAGGTAGATGCAGACCGAGCTACCGGTCCAATTGAGGAGTTAGAAGATGTACTAGTCAGCGAGGAAGATCCTGAGCGATGCTTGAAGCTGGGAAGAGAATTAACTCCGGAGCTGAGAATCCAGCTCGCTGACTTCCTAAAGGCGAACTTGGATGTGTTTGCATGGAATCATGAGGACATGGTGGGAATAGATCCAGAGGTGATGTCTCATAGGCTGAACATTGATCCTCATTTCAAGCCAGTTCGTCAGAAGAGAAGAGCAATGACAGGGGAACGATACTTAGCACTAAAGGAAGAGGTGGACAAGCTTCTGGTTAACAAGTTCATCAGAGAAGCTTACTACCCGACCTGGGTCGCCAACCCTGTGCTAGTGAAAAAGAAGAACGGGAAGTGGAGAACTTGCATCGACTTCACTGACCTAAACAAAGCATGTCCCAAAGACAGTTTTCCCCTGCCAAGGATAGATAAGCTCGTGGATGCTACAGCTGGCCACGAGCTCCTGAGCTTCATGGATGCATATTCGGGATATAACCAGATCCCAATGAAGCCCGAAGACGAAGAGCACACCTCGTTCATGACTGATCGGGGGCTATATTGCTACAAGGTGATGCCCTTCGGTTTGAAGAATGCTGGAGCAACATATCAACGCTTGGTGAACATGATGTTCAAGGAACAAATTGGAAAGACCATGGAGGTCTATGTGGACGATATGCTAGTGAAATCCAAGCAGATAGGTGACCATGTTAGCAACCTGAGAGAGATGTTCCAAATTCTCAGAAGCTATCAGATGAAGTTAAATCCGCTCAAATGTGCGTTTGGAGTAGCTTCTGGGAAGTTCCTGGGCTTCATGGTCAACAATAGGGGAATTGAAGCAAACCCTGAGAAGATCAAAGCACTGATTGACATGAGGTCGCCTACCAGGGTGAAGGACGTACAGAGCCTCAATGGCCAGGTCGCAGCATTGAGTAGGTTCATTTCGAAAGCGACAGACAAGTGTGTCCCTTTCTTTGACATTCTGAAGAAAGCAAAGAGTTTCGAGTGGACCGAGCAGTGTGAAGTAGCTTTCCAGCAGTTGAAGGAGTATATGGGACGAGCTCCACTTCTTTCCAAACCCAAAGAAGAGGAAAAGCTGATTTTATACTTGGGAGTGTCGAAGCAGGCTTTGAGTGCCGCACTGGTGAGGGAAGAAGAAAAGACGCAGCTTCCGGTCTATTATGTGAGCAAACGGTTACAGGATGCTGAAACCAGATATTCGCAGATGGAGAAACTGGCTTACTGCCTGGTGATTGCATCAAGGAAGCTGCGACCTTATTTTCAAGCTCATACCATCGAAGTCCTCACCAAGTATCCGTTGAAGCAAGTTTTGCAGAAAGCAGACACCTCAGGTCGTTTGTTGAAATGGGCAGTGGAGCTCGCGCAGTTCGATATCCAATTCAAGCCGAGGACGGCTATCAAAGCTCAGGCTCTGGCAGATTTCATTGCAGAATTTACGGGACCTGTGGATGATGAAGCTGAGTCTTCTGAAGGTCTGGCCTGGGAGCTTTTTGTTGATGGATCGTCCAGCGAACATAAGGCTGGAGCTGGAATTTTACTTATCAGCCCCGAAGGCCACAAAATCCTTTGCGCTCTAAGGTTTGGCTTTCAGGCAACAAACAACGAAGCTGAGTATAAAGCACTGCTTGCAGGACTGCGTTTGGCTAAGGAGATGCGAGCTGAACGCTTGAAGATCTTCAGTGACTCACAGCTCGTCGTCGGCCACGTAATGGGAGAATATCAAGCTAGGGGATCAAAAATGGCCCTCTACCTCCAAAAAGTACACGAGCTGCTGGGTGCATTTCAAAAGTACGAGGTGAAGCAGATTCCACGGGCTCAAAACACGCACGCTGATGCATTAGCTCGCCTCGCAACTACACGAGATACAGATTTCCTTGGGGCGATCCCAGTTGAGTTTCTACCAGCTCCAAGTACAGAGGAAAAGAATATGACGATGGCCATAATTGTGCAGCCTAATTCCTGGATGAGCTCGATACTCAGCTATTTGCAGGATGGAAAGATGCCCATTAACAGGCTAGAAGCCCAACGTCTACGAGCTAGAGCAGCCAGGTATTGCATCTATGACGATGCGCTGTACAAGAAGGGGTTCTCAGCTCCACTGCTAAGATGTATTGATGGTCCTGAATGTGAAACAGTACTAAGGCAAATACATGAAGGCCATTACGGGAACCACGCTGGGGGGCTGTCTCTAGCTCAAAAAGCACTTCGTCAAGGCTTCTACTAGCCCACTATGAGGCAGGACGCCATTAACTTAGTGAAGAAATGCAACAAGTGTCAGAGGTTTGCTCATATTCCGCGAGCTCCGCCAGCTTACCTCCAACAGATGGTGAGCCTGTGGCCCTTTGCGATCTGGGGGATGGACCTGATCGGACCCCTGCCGATGGCTCGGGGAAGATGCAAACATGCGGTGGTCGCGGTAGATTACTTCACCAAGTGGGCGGAAGCAAAGGAGTTAGCTGAAATCTCCACGACAAAGATTGAGAAGTTTGTGTGGAGCAATATTATTTGCAGATTCGGAGTCCCACAGCAGATCGTGACTGATAATGGGACCCAGTTCGCTAGTGACCAGTTTCTCAGGTTTTGCAACAACCTCAAGATTGTTAAGAGCTTTTCAGCAGTGGATCACCCACAAGCCAATGGCCAAGTTGAGGCAGTGAACAAGATCATCAAGCAGACCCTGAAGATGAAACTGGAAGCAAAGAAAGGAGCATGGTAGATGAGCTTCAAAAAGTATTGTGGTCTTACAGAACCACAGCTCGCAGCTCCACTGGCGAGACCCCATTCTCAATGGTATATGGATCTGAGGCTATGATCCCAGCCGAGTTTGAAGTTACCTCGCAAAGAAGAGCAACCTTCAATCCAAACAACAACGATCAGCTACTTGCCACAAACCTGGACCTGCTTGAAGAGCACAGGGAAACGGCCAGGCTAAGGGTAGTTGTCTATCAGCAAAGAATAGCGAGGTACTACAACAAGTATGCTCGGATTCGCAGGTTCAATGTGGGAGACTTAGTATTACGTCTCATTCTGTCTGGAGCCCGCAAGCCAAGTGATGGATCCTTAGGCCCGAACTGGGAAGGACCATATGTTGTCACAACAAGCTTGGGGAATGGGGCTTATCATTTAGCTAACAATGAAAATGGAGCTGAGGTCCCTCGAGCATGGAATGCCGAACATCTCCGCCCTTATTATCAGTAAAACTCTTTGTAATATGTAATCAAAATTATTCTTGTTAATGAAAGCTCAATTTCCCCAACTTGCGACTCAATTCACTTCACTATGGCGAAACGGGCTGCGAGCTAAATAGCTCGCCTAAAAGAGCCAAAAAAGCAGGCGAGGTGACGACCCCTGCATAGCTCGCTATAAATGAAAGAGCCTAAAAAGCAAGTGACTAAGTGTCCTTGCATAGCTCGACTAAAGAGCCAAAAAAGCAGGCGAGGTGACGACCCCTGCATAGCTCGCTATAAATGAAAGAGCCTAAAAAGCAAGTGACTAAGTGTCCTTGCATAGCTCGCCTAAAGAGTCAAAAAAGCGGGCGAGGTGACGATCCCTGCATAGCTCGCTATAAATGAAAGAGCCTAAAAAGCAAGTGACTAAGTGTCCTTGCATAGCTCGCCTAAAGAGTCAAAAAAGCAGGCGAGGTGACGACCCCTGCATAGCTCGCTATAAATGAAAGAGCCTAAAAAGCAAGTGACTAAGTGTCCTTGCATAGCTCGCCTAAAGAGCTAAAAAAGCAGGCGAGGTGACGACCCCTGCATAGCTCGCTATAAAAATAAAGAGCCTAAAAAGCAGATGGCTAAGTGCCCCTGCATAGCTCATCAAACATTCTGATAAACCAATTACTTATACCTACAAAATTTTATTAAGTTGGTAAAACAAGTAATTGCTTTAATTATTATCAGATTTTGGGTTCATTGATTATCAGCTCGCAAGAAATGTGAAGAGCATAAAGTATATTATACGTTAGCCTGAAGAACAGTCAACGCAGAAGAGATAATGAAAGAAATTTTCATTAAGTATGAGAACTGGTTACAAGTTGAAAAAAAATTGTAAAAATACATGAAAAAGGAAAGAAAACGAGCTATTAGTTCTGAACAGGAGGATCTGGGTCAGCCAAAGGTTCTGGACCAGCGGTGGACGAGGCAGCTTTTGCTTTAAAATCCTCAACGGTTTCAGGCCCTATGTCCCCAAAGATAGAAAAATCCATTCCTGGATGGGACATCCACAGTGTGTAGAGGAAATCACGATCTGTTCTTGCCTCGGCCTCGTCCCTTGCATCTGCAACCCGCACTTCCAGTTCTTGAGCTGCTTGCACTCTGAAGACCGTCAGCTCTTCGAAGGCATTATCAGCGAGACGATTGACGACCTCAGCCTCTTTCTTCATGTCTTCAATTCGCTGCTCCGCAGCCTCAGCTCGTTGAATAGCCTCCCCCACTTGCTGCCTAAGCACCTCAGCTCGTTTGGTTGCAGCCTCCTCAGCACTTTTAGCTGCAGCTCCCATCTCATCAGCTCGCTTCTTAGCCTCCTCGGCCTGTTTCTCGGCAGTTTCAGCTCGCGCCAGAGCAGCATCGACCTGGCGATGAAGCACTTCAGTCTTCTCTTCTGCAGCTGAAGCCCGCTGCTCGTCCAGTGCAGCCTGTTGCTCAGACTGCCTCAGATCTTCTTTCACCTTGAGCAGCTCATCCTTTAGCATGGCGTGCTCATTTTCCATTTTCTTCAGGGCCTCCTCAGCTGCTTGCCTTGCAGCATTTGCCTCAGCAATCTGAGCTTCCTGACCTTCTATTCTGCCCGAGGTTAAGCGAGCTAAATCGTCAGTAGCCGCCTCCAGGTCGAATTCCAGTTTCCTCATCTCATCCTTGGTAGCCCTTGTCTCCCTTCTTCGCTTCATTGCAGCAAGGGCACCCTGGAAATTATGAACAGATTAAAACCTAGTCAAGTAAGGAAATCAGCAGATGAGGAAAAATAACTTACCAGCATGCAATGGCGAGCCGCGAACTCATCTAGATCCTCGCCCCTAAGACACCTATTTTCCAAGACATTCGCGTGATTGAGCATAATTGTTGCCCAGTTGTCAAGGAAGGAATTTAAGTATCTTCCTCCAGGACCCAGCTCAATATCTGATCTGGTTGGTGAAGGAGTTCTCTCGCGCTCCGGGATATCGCGCGCATCATCATGAGAACCACCGCGTCGCGATACAACGGTACGCCTAGTCGCATACCCGCTGGGGCCAGCTCGGGTTGCCTGGGGAGCAACCTTAGAAGGAGCATCACCTTTTCCAGGCTGCGAACTGGAAGTCAGAGGTGACTGAAGATCTGCAAAAACAGTTGAAAGAGGCACCTCGCTAGGAGCAGCAGTTGAGGGAGCAGTGGCTCTAGCAGCAGCATGCACCTCGCTGGGAGCAGCGGTCGAAGGGGTAGTGGCTTCAGTGACAACAGGCACTTCGTTGGATGCAGCGACCGCAGGAGCCTGGTCCTGGGCAGATGGTTTAGAGCGTTTTGAGGGTGCTGCTGGAGTGGCCAAGTCTTCGGCAGGCCGTTTTGTTGAAGGAATCGAGGAAGCTTTAAATACAGTGGGACTTGCAGGAGGAGATTTCATGAGTACAAGTTTCCTCCTGTTGGCTGGGAGTTTTGTAGAAGAAGGAATAGGGGCTGGAACACGAGCTGGGGATGGCAGTGAAGCCCCTGGAGTAGATATGTGATGTGGAGAAGAGGATGGGTCAACCTGTGCAGTAGGGGCTGCAGGGGCTGGGTCTGATCCTGTCCGAGCTGGAGCAGGAACTGAAGAAGAAGTTTTTCTAGACGCACCCTTTGAAGGGGTGCGAGTTGAAGACGATTTCGCCTTCGTTGGTGTGCGAGCTGAAGATGATTTTGTTTTAGATGAAGCGCGAGCAGGAGCACTTCGAGATGAGGTCTTCTGAGCTGGAGAAGGTAAACGAGTGTCATCCTCTGATGATGAAGAGACTGATGGCGGAGGTCGGGAAGCAGACGCTTCCTGAACTGGAACCTCAAAAACAGAAGGAAGTCTAGGTTTGTCACTCATCTTGCCTATATCTTCCTCAGCTCGCAGAAGAAGGGATTCCTTAGAAGGAGCAAGGCTGTAAGCTCTAAGGATAGCATCGTCGAATTTGATGCTGGTACCTGCGTCCTCTGAGCTCGCGAGCTTGTCAAGAGCTCGTTCCTCCTCGTCGCTGAGAAGAGACTCGTCCATTTTCAACACTGCATAGCAAATAATTAAAAGATGGTAATAAAGATACAAAATAACCTCAGCTCGCTATATTTTCCTTTATGAATACCTGGTTTCAGGACAAAGCTGAAATTTTGGAGATCTGCGAGAGAGGGGCACGAGACATAAAACCAGCTCGTCTTGTACGGCCCGACGTTGGATTTGCCCTTTGCTTCTCCTTTGGGCAAGAGATCTTTGTATTGCGACTGACGGGCTGTAAGGTAGTAGATGCCATCCGGTTTCTCTCCTTCTGCTGTACTCAGAGCCTTGAAGGAATAGAACTGCTGTATAATTTTTGGTGTAGGGGGGCGAAGGCCGTTTCTAAGAAAGACCATGGCCAGCGAGGTCAGCTGCGCATATGAGTTTGGAGTTAACTGAAATGGCGCGAGCTTGACCTTGTTAAGAAATGCAATCAAGTACGGTGGAATGGGGAACCGCAACCCCTGCTCGAAGTGCTGAGTGCTGACAGCGATGAATCCCCTGGGCGGATAACACGCATGATTGCTTGAATCAGGCAGCAGTATGCGGCAACCAAAAGGGATATGGAATTGCTTGACAAGTCCTTCCACCTCAGGATGCTTCAACGACGTGGGATGACAAGCGAGCGCATCACGAGCCTCTCTTCCCTGTATAGCGTGAGCTAGGGCTTTATCATGCTTACGAGCTTCATTGCTTGGAATCATTCCCTTGCGAGTTCCGCTTGAAGACATCTGAACAAGTAAAAAAAAAAAAAACCAGATTGAGTCAGAAGAAGAAATGCCATGACCAATAAACTCAAAACTCAGAATAATGAAGGTACAACAATGGTGGTGGAACTGAATAAACTGAAAGCAGAAAGATTGTCTTACTTTGAATCGTTGATGAGATTGAAGAAACAACGAGTAAGGACGTTGATTTCGTGAAAAGGCAGTAGGTTCTGGTTGCTTGAAAGTTTGAACACTTGTTTGCTTCGATGGAAATGGCAGATGAAAGAAGAAAATGAAAAGAGTTTCCATCAGTTTATATAGACAAACGAGCGTGAACCCCAACTGTCAGATCTTGGAAAAGAGTAACCGTCATAAATCTGACGGTGCAGCGCGAAACATGGCTTTGGAAATCATGCAGCCGTCAGTTGAAAGACGTGCGCATTAAATACACGTGTAAAGGACGTGCAGGCGTCGCTTCAGTTACCATCTGCATGATCGCCACGTGTCAAAACTGAAAAAGTGGAATTTGAAAGTGTACAGAAGCAGTTATGAAGGTAAGCGTGCCAAGGAAGCCAACTTTTACCAGCAAGTTCAAGCTCCCAGCTCGCTGAAGCGAACTGAGAGCTGGGGGGCTAATGTTATATGTATTTTTCGGATTCATTAATTGGGCTGGTAAAAGTCCAATTTAGGCCCATCCAAGACCTGATAAGAAGGCCCAAAAGGGTTAACCCAGTCAAAGCCCATCAGGTAAGGCTCAGTATTGACTTTGAAGCCCAGCAAGTTCTTCAGTTTGCTTAAAGGATCTTCCAGCTGGCATCAACAGACCTATAAACACAGCCAGGTCGCAGCTCGTCGCTTGCGCAGCTCGTCTCTCAACGAGCTCGAGCTCGAGACCACCATGACACGTCAGCTCGCTCAGACGCGTAATAAGTACAGTATCTTCCAGAACAGGCAGTTACCAAGTTCAACCATGATTCTCTCTCCGAATATGGCAATTGCCCAGTCAAACCATGATTTCCTCATCAGATATGGAGATCAATTCAAATTCAAAATCAGATCAACATTATCTTGAGATAATTATAGTAATTTCCTGATATTATCTAAATATATTAGGAAGTATAATTAATTTAGAATTCTTTTCCTTATTTTTCCCAATTGTTTAGGGAATGTAATTAATTCAGGATTCTCTTCCTGATTTGCTACAACCAGAATTGTAACACCTCTTTCCCTATAAATAGGGATTAAGATCATTGTAACATCATGAGATAATATTCAATAATATACTGTCACTCTGCAGAATTAAAGAGACAGACAGTCGTGGACGTAGGCCTATTATTGCCGAACCACGTAAAAGCTTCGTGTTCCTCGTTTGATCATCTGTTTCTGTCTTTGTCTTTTCTTGGTATTTGTGCTTTCTCACATTGATTGCAGGTATTGGGCATTGATTACTCGTCGACTGAATTCCAACGTCGACAGGGCCGAAACTCTATGTCGAACTGAGCGAGATCTATCCTTGGTAATGGGAAGCTGTCCTTCGGGCAAGCCTTGTTCAGGTCGGTGAAGTCAATGCAAGTCCTCCACTTCCCGTTCTTCTTCTTCACGAGAACCGAATTCGCGACCCAGACAGGATAACGGGCCTCTCTGATGAACCTGTTAGCCAGCAGCTTCTCAACCTCCTCCTTCAGAGCTGCATAACGTTCCGGAGTCATCGGCCTCCTCTTCTGGCGGACTGGCCTGTGATGGGGATCTATGTTCAGTCTGTGACACATAACATTAGGATCTATCCCTACCATGTCTTCATGGTTCCAGGTGAAGACGTCAAGGTTCATTTTCAGAAATTCTATGAGCTCGGCCTTTATTTCTGGTAGCAAGTCTCTTCCCACCTTCACACATCTTTATGGGTCTACTTCGCTGACCCGCACATCTTCCAGCTCTTCAATAGGTCCGGTGGCCCTGTCCGCATCCACCTCGCGAGGGTCGAGGTTGTTGCTCACCCCGGCCTCAGAGACAACTCGGGGTTGGCCACCCGAGACCACGTTTACTTTCTTTCCCCGGACTCCCATCTTCACTGCATCTTCGTAGCATCGCCTGGCCAGCTGCTGTTCTCCCTTGACACAGCCTACTCCGTTAGGGGTCGGGAACTTGACTGTCAGCGATCTGGTGGAGGTGACCATGTCCAGCTCGTTCATCGAAGGTCGCCCCAAACCACGTTGTATGCTGAGGGACTATTGATGATCAGGAAGTCTGTAAGAACAGTAGCTTGCCGGTCTGGTTCTCCGAGGGTAAGAGGTAATTTGACCTGGCCTACCGGTATCACTGCATCTCCCGTGAATCCGTAGAGGGGATCTGGTAAGGGTATCAATTGCTCAACTCCTAACCCCATCTGGTCATAGCAGTCCTTATACATGACGTTGACTGAGCTGCCAGTGTCTATCATTATCCTCCGTACTTCGACATTGCTGATCTGGGCCCAGATTACAATCGCATCGTTGTGGGGCCAGCGCACTCCCCTCTCGTCCTCCTCGGTGAATACAATACTGTCTGAGGACTTTTTTGTCCTTTTGGTGGGTCCTTCGACTCTTCCATATTCTGCCAGCAGGGTATGGTTGGCTTCTCGGACGTACCTCTGGTGCGACCTGTTAGATGTACCTGCCACATGAGGTCCACCATAAATGGTAAAGATCGTTCTTACGGCGGGCTCGCGCTCGGGCTCCTGAGCTCGCTGAGGCTGCTGTTGTTCGAGCTGCTGGTTTTGTCCCTGAGGTCGTTGGTGCTGAGGTCGCCTGCCAGCGGGCTGTACTACATACTCTCCCAGGCGGCCTCGCCTTATAAGTTCTTCAATTACATCTTTCAACTGCCAACAGTCTGAGGTATTGTGCCCGTTCTCATTATGGTAGGCACAATATTTCCTTGGGTCCCGACGTCGGTTAGGGGGTCCAGTCGGGGGTGGCTTCCAGAAATTCTCCCTGTTTCTTTCTGCGGCAAAGATCCTGTCTTGCCTGTCGGACAACACACTATAGCTTTCATATCGGTTCGGACGCTGGGGTCGCTCCGCCCTCGACCCCGGTCTAGCTCGCTTTGCCACAACATTGGCAGTCTGGTGTCTCGGTTCTCCTGGCTTATCACTGCCATAGTTCTTCCTCTTCTCGCGGTGGGAACCGCTCGCTTCACCCCGCTGACCACTGGGTTTCTTAGCCCCGAAGGCTTCTTCCCATCTGATTTCTTTGGCAGCCCTTTCGTAGAACTCCCCTAGATCTTTCACAGGGGATTTGTATATGCTTTCGTACAGCTTCCCGTCTTTCCTGAGCCCTACAGAAATAGCTGTTAAAATACTCTCGTCAGAGGGTGTTTCCACATTACTCACCTCCTCTCTGAATCGAGTAATATAATCCTTCAGGGATTCATTTTGTCTCTGGAAAATGGTAGCGAGGTGGCAGGCTGGCGCGAGCTGCTTCCTCAAGGCCTTATATTGGTCTAAGAACTTTTTCTGACATTCTCTCCAGCTTCCGATGCTGTGGGCTGGGAGGCCTTTGAACCAAGCTCGCGGAGCATCCCCTAGAGTAGCTGGGAATACTCAGCACTTTACCAGCGGGTCATCTGTCTGAAGATCCATCTATACGTTGAAAGCGTCCAGATGGTCGTAAGGATCTGTCCTGCCGCCATACAGAGGGATATTAGGGAGTTTAAACTTCGCTGGCAAAGGTATTGTCTCGATCTCCCGGGTAAATGGTACCCTATTCTCCTCTTCCCCCGGTCCGGTCCAGGTCGAGCTTCTAACTGCTGGACCCTCTGTAACAACTCCTCTACCATTGGATCCTGGGTCAGAGATCGTCGACTGGGGTTCCACCTACTGGTACTTTCCTGCTCCCCAAAGTGACGGTTCTGCGATCTGCCCTCTTCGCCGAAGGCTTCTACACGTCTGGCGGCCCTCTGCGGTTCGGGCTCATAACCTGCACGGTTTCCGCGGATTCGCTCTGGCCCACGACTACCCTCTTCGCGCCTAGCGCCCTCGATGCTCGCCCTTATCTCGTTCTGGCGAGGTGAGATCTCTCGCTCTTGGTTCCGCCCCCTAACTCTCCTTGGGTGTAAGTTCGAGGAGCGGGCTGATCCTTCGGTCAACGACCTTTCCCTGGCGGCTACCCCTTCTGGAGTTGGGATTTCTTCTGAAGGTCGACGGCGAGCTCTGCCTGGAGGTGCGACTTCCACCTGTCTCTGCACCGCACGGGCTTGGACTTCCACCAACGCTCTAACCGTCGTCGTCAACTCCCTTACTGTATCTTCTAGAGCTCGCTGGCGTTGCTGCCATTCCTGAGCGACCTCGTTTCCTGAAGTGAGGCGCTCTGTTCTTCTTGGACTTCACGTCGTTCTTCTGCCACTCCGACACTCCTTGTTGCCTTAATCCTGGCCATAGCAGACAAGTACAAGTAAATGTGAAATAACGACTAAGTAGAGATTACCATGTCGCTGTTGGGCCCTCCTTCTAGCGCCAAAAGATGTTGACGTTCGGAAACGGTCAATCAGAGATTCTGGGGCCCAGATGGCGAACTTGGTAATTAAGGGTTCTGGTAGTGATGATGAAAGGATAGTAAATAGGCAATTAATAAAGCTCAAGGTTGGTGGTGATTAATTCAGGTGAAGGAATGTCGGTCTTGGTGGTTGGTCGGATTTAATAAGGTGATCAGTAAGAAATTAAAGAGAGAGAGAGAGAGAGAGAGAGAGAGAGAACACAAGGATTTTTACGTGGTTCGGTGACTGCACCTACGTCCACGGCCACTCTGGGGTAATTCCGACAGAATGACAGTTTTCTAGTATGTTAAGCTTGTTGGTACAGTAAAAATGTCCCCCACCTTTATAGAGGAGGGGGGATGACAATATAAAAATACAAAGAAAGTTACACACGTTACTGGCAACGGCTAGTTTTAGCTAATCCTGACATTGTCATGCTGCATTAATTGTAAAGTCAATGATGATTTTCTTCCTGCACAGATCTGCATTTAATATACCTGAAGAAGTCTTCACTTCATTAAATGCTTCTGGGTAATTGTGTAAGCGATTTCCGACGGGAAATCATGAGGGTTGGTAATTCTGACAATTTGCTATACACGGTATCCTCCTGGATAAGCCCTCGGGTCAGCCAGGTGGTACACACTGGAGGAGAGCTGACATGGCCAAGAGGAAAGGTAAGGCGATCTGGGGGTCCATGCGACCTCGCGACCTCACGGGCTCCCCGAGTTGAAGGTACGAGCAGGGGGCATCCTGGGAACTGTTGCTGGCCTGCGACCTGGGCGACCTCATGAGTTGGGCTGGCAGCCACTGGTTCCAGCCTTGGGCCTCCTGGGCCCTTGCTTCTATTTAAATAAATAAGGCCTGAGTTGGGCCATTTGGGCCGATCCAGAAAATGGGTATAACAAGTATTAAGAGGTTATCATTGCATAGATTGCTGAAAGAATTATTTTCCTACTTATTAATCTTATTGAATAACTAAGTACATAGCAGTAGGGTGCAAATAATATGTTTGAGAGGTTAAAATGGAAGTTTTTTAAGATTCGGGGATAAAAACAGATTTTCAGTTTTTTGCTTTGTTATTTTGGTATTTTTCACTGTTTATATATATAAATGCAGAATTGCACTACTGGCCCCTATAATATATTAATATTACAATTTGACTTTCAATTTAATCTTATTAACCCGTGATTCGTTTAGATTAAACCCAATTCAATTCGTTTAATAAATGAGTTAAGCAGATTAATACAATTATTATATGAATTCGTTTAATTCAAACTCATATTCATTTATTTTTTATGAATTTGTATTGATCCGTTGCATCGTGATTCATATTATTATCTCTAATAAATAAAAACATTGAATGTATAACTTTATTCATTCCGCAACCACGGGCGTATAAAACAGCTCATATTTGATTCTACTTTTACTAATGTCATGTCTTCTTACTATTATCACGAGGATAGCCTAGAGTAAATTAGACAACTCACTAATAGGCCACCTATGGTTTACCGCCATATTCAGTACACCACCACTGCCTTTCCCCCCCCCCCCCCCCCCCCCCCCCCCCCCCCCCCCCCCCCTCTCCTTTATGTAAGTATCATCGTGTCATTATTTTATATGATATTTTCCTTGAATTTTTCTGACTATTATTGCATGGGGTAGCAACCCAATATTAGTCCACCTGTCGTTTACCACCATCTTTGGGACGTATGACCACTGTCTTCTCTCCTTTAGCGGGTGCAAATTTTATCATCATTCTCCTTACAAAATATGAATTTAATTAACCTATTAGTTTCGGTAAAATTATTCAAATCAGATTCTTTAATAATAATTATTGATCAATTTTAAAAATAGTTATAAAAGAATCTAACAATCAATCCTAAAATTATTAAAAAAAAAATTCATTAGATAACTTTACTTAAAACAATACGTTAACCGAATCTCAAAATTACACATTAAATATTGTTTTTTTTTTCGATTGGAGAATGGTTAATTGAAAGAATTTAGTGTTAATATGCATATTTATTTGTGCTAAATATAGTGTTAATTAATTTTATATTATGAGTTTTAGGTGTTCTAAAATTGAATTGAATACAGAATTTTTGTTTTCTACATACATCAATTACTTAATATATGGAGTACATGAAAGGTATCAAAAAATGGTTGGTTCTCCCAAATTAAAATTTTAATATTACGATGACAGTTTTTAATTTCTTAGCCCATCTGTCTACAAACACTTCACCTCCCACTATTAAGGCACATATACCCTTCTATGCTTACGATTGTATCCTAGAAAGGGATAAGGCGAACACCTATATTCTAATTTGTGTTAATTAAACACAAAGTAATATTATTAGTTTACCTTGTTGAAAGACAAGTCGATTAAGAAAAGGAAAACATAATGTACTCATCAATGATTGAAAGTTGTTGTGAACTTATCAGTATGATACTGTTTAACCTATAGTGGTATCGACGTCTAAAGCCGCTCGCTTCTCAAACAAGCTCTGAGCCTCTGAGAAATTTACTTTAACTTTTTAAAATGTATTTATAAAAAATCAATTCAGATTTCAAAAAAAAAAAAAAAAAAAAAAAAATTTCAGGTCAGGTTAAAAAAAAATAAATTCAGGTCCTTATGTTTTAAATTACACCCATGCCCTTGGATATATGACATCACATTTTGGATCTTTCTGTGCTTAATTACATTTTCAAGGTTTTCAATTTCTTCCTATACTTATTGATATGAAATATTTTTAAAATGAATTTTATGTTATCACCTAAAAGGTTATCATGGCATATATTGTTGAAAGAATTATTTTCCTAATTATTAATCTCATTGAATAACTAAGTGATAGTAGTAGTGTGTGTAATTTTTTTTTAATCAATTATATTTAGAATTGATATATACTAATTACCAGAAAAAGAAAATATTATTTTTTATTGTAAAAAAGTAACGATATATAATTAATTAAATAAACAGTTTATTTTGAAAAGTATTTAACCCCAAGGTGCAAATAGTATTTCCACTTTGGAAAATATGTGGACAATATGGGTATACTAAACGATAATCTTTCAAAGATTTGTACCTGCAAAAAAAAAGAAAAAAACTTTTAAAGATTATCTCACCAACGAAAGCGTAGGAAAAAAATTGTAATAAAAAATATAAAAATATATTATTATTTTGTTGATCTATCTCATTACATAAATTGTAAAATAATCTCATAAAAAAAAAAATTTCTCCTTTATTAAGACCAAATTTTATCACCATTCTCATCACAAAATTATGAATTTTGTTAACTTACTAATTTAAATAAAGTTACCTAAAATAAATCTTTTAATAACAACCCTTAAACTAATTTTAAGTGTAATTATTGAAAATCTAACAATTGCTCTAAAATTATTATTAAAGAATTTGATTGGATAAACTTACTAAAACCAATACATTAGTCAAATCTTATTAAATATTACTTTTGGCCTCCAACTAATGCACTACCCTAGGCTATTGGGTGAGACTGGGATAGCATTCCCAAAACAATCATGTTTCCACAAATTTAATGTTAATATTCAAATCTATTTGTGTTAAATATAGTGTTAATTAATTTTATATTATGATTTTTAGGTGTTCTAAAATTGAGCTGAATAGAGAATTATTGTTTTCTATATGTAGAGTGCATGAAAGGTATCAAAGAATGGTTGATTCTCCCATGTTAAAGTTTTAACATTACGGTGATAACCAGCACAACAGTTTTTAATTTCTTAGTATATTTGTCTACAAACAATTCACCTCCCAATATTAAGGCACATGAACCCTTCTTTGTTTTCGATCAAAGAAAGAGGGAGAACTCCTATATTCTAATTCGTGTCTATTAAACACAAAATCCTATTATTATAGTTTGTCTTGTTGAAAGAAAATTAGATTAAGAAAAGAAAAATGTGAGACCAGTAGACTTACCAATGATAAAAGTTGATGTGAACTTACAAAATGTGACCTACACGGTTTGCAAATAACAAAAGAAAAGAAGAAAGGATGAATTCTACCACTTAAGAGTACTTCGTTCTCACTATTATTTTTCTTATTGATAAATATATATTTTTTAATTTAAATAAATTTTTAATAAATGCTTATCACTTTACACCATAATTTGAACTCAACAAATATAAGGTGTTTGGGAATTAGAGAAATAATCCACAAGATTACATAAAATTCTTCAATTGAAATGATAAAAAACTAAAGAACAAGAGTTGGTCCAAGTCCACAATTTATTTTGAGTTCATCTCATCATATTTCTAGCAAATGGGATTTTAAAATTTGACCTATTGGATGGTAATTGTTGCTCTAATGGGCTAGACCACGTTTAGGGGTGTTACAATAACATTCTATTGTTTGACAAAACTAAATACTGAATTGTCATATGAGGGCTTGAAAATTGATTTAGGGAAAATTGAGAAAATGGCGTTTTTTGGGAAGCCATCCTCAAAAATAACCTTTTTATTTTTTATTATTAAAAAAAGCACTGAAAGGACAAAAACGCCCTTAATGAGTAATTTTTGAAATCGATCCCAACCTGTAGGTTGGGATCTCAACCCCGAGGTTGGGAATTTCAAATAGGGTTAAATATCAAAAATTGGGATTCTCAACCTTTAGGTTGGGATCCCAACCTAAAGGTTGAGAATCCTAAACTTATATATTTATTCAAGTTTGGGATTCCCAACCTGAAGGTTGAGATTCTCATCCTTGAAGTTGAGATTTCAAATATGAATATTAAATCAAGGTTGGAACTCCCAACCTTTAGGTTGGGATTCCCAACCTGGAGGTTGAGAATGTCAACCTAAATGTTCAATTATATATATTTCGTAATTAAACAAATTTTTAGGGTTATTTCATAATTATTAAATTTAGAATAGAGGGCGCTTCTTGGGTAAGAAGCGCCCTTAAAGATATTTTTTAAAATTACAAAATTACACTTTTATTTTTTTGAATTATCAAACCTGACCTTATTATTATTTTTTGAACAAAATTACCCCTCCCATTTCTTCAATATCAAAATCCATAATCCCAACCTCAAGGTTAGAATTCCCTATCAATCCTAACTTTCAAATTGGGAATCCCAACCTCGAGGTTGAGATTCCCAACCTTAATTAAAAATTCAGGGTGAAATTCATAATTAAATAAATTTTTGGGGTTATTTCATAATTATCAAATTTAAAATAGAGGGCGCTTCTTATCCAAGAAGCGCCCTTAAATGTATTTTTAAAAATTACATAATAGACTTCTAATTTTCTTAATTATCAAAACAGACCTTATTATTTTTTGAACAAAATTACCCCTCCAATTCCTTCAATATCAAAATTCATAATCTCCCACAATTCATCAACATCATCAACCACAATTCATCAACATCATCAACTACAATTCATCAACATCATCAATCCAATTCATCAACATCTCCCACAACAACAACAACATTATCAAATCAATAATTAACAAAAACACAAAAAAAACAAAAATAAAAAAGAAATCTGGTTCTGGGTTTGCGACCCAGAACCAGACCCCTCTCCTCTTCCTCTTCTTCTTCTTCTTCTTCTTTCTTTTTTTTTTTTCCTGCCTTGGTTCTGGGTCGCGAACCCAGAACCAGATCTGGTTCTGGGTTCGCGACCCAGAACCAGCGATGGTTCTGGGTTCGCGACCCAGAACCAGCGATGGTTCTGGGTTCACGAACCCAGAACCATCTTTGGTTCTGGGTTCACGAACCCAGAACCATCTTCGGTTCTGGGTTCACGGTGGTTCTGGGTCGCGAACCCAGAACCACGCTGGTTCTGGGTTCGCGACCCAGAACCAGCGATGGTTCTGGGTTCGCGACGGTTCTGGGTTCGCGAACCCAGAACCAGTGTGGTTCTGGGTTCGTGAACCCAGAACCGTCTGGTTCTGGGCTCGGTGGTTCTGGTTCCGCGACCCGCGAACCAGATCCAATCCGGGAAAAAAAAAGAGAAAAAAGGAAAGAAGAAGAAGAAGAAGAAGAAGAGAGGGAGGAGGGATGGGAATGATGATGGGTTAGGGCATTTTAGAGAGAGAATGAGAGGAAAAAGTTTGATGGGGTTGGAATTTTAGAGAGAGAATCAGAAATGGGTGGGTTATGGAGGGAAAAACTATGGTAAATGGTAATTAGTTGGATTATTAAGGGTATTTTGGACCCAAAAAAATTATGCTGCAGGAAATTCAAAAAAAAAGGGTAGTATCCCAAAGGGTTATCAAAAAAGGGTTAAATTTGGTTAAAACCCATTGATTTAATACTTTTCTTGAAGGTATTATCAAGGTTCCTAATTCATATGGTTATCAGTTTGAGAATTGACTTAATACTTTTCTCATCATTGTATAAGGTGAAAAATATTACCAATTTTCCAAATTGACAACAGTTTAATCGAATAACTATCAACTATTAAAATAATCGAGTGCTAAAATACAGTAATGGTTGACAACAATGTAATAGAAGTTGCGGCAGAGTACACCATGTATTTTAAAATAATCATCACTCAATAGCCATTTACTCTTGCTCACAATTATATTCACCAAATCTCACAAAAGACTCAAAAACCCAAAACCCCAATACACCCGAATAAAACTCTACCAAAGAAAAAAAAAAAAAAAAAAAAAAGCCTCTTGTAGACATTCTTGAATTGGCAAAGGCTCTCTTTTTAAGCCTTCATGGTGCTTCATGGTTCCACCATTAGGCGTATCTAAGATTGGAAAATGACAGTTGATTAACTGAAAAATAATGCTAAAACCAAACACAGTACATAACAACTATGGGTACACCTTACCTAGCAATACACACTCTTGTTCCTTTTTGCTTTTATTGTGTTGTTTTTCTGACTTTGCTTTTCATGAAGCCATAATATGTCTTATGATGCTTTAGCACACCT
Organism: Litchi chinensis; assembly: GCA_019925255.1. NCBI lineage: Eukaryota > Viridiplantae > Streptophyta > Magnoliopsida > Sapindales > Sapindaceae > Litchi > Litchi chinensis. The sequence continues at coordinate 1,109,676 of CM034464.1, read as the reverse complement.
GAAATTGAAAATAGTAAGTTGGATAAATTTAAGACCCATAGTTTCAATTATGCTTTTTAATTGAGCAATCTTCAAAAGTATTTAAAATAACATTAAAATGATTTTAGGTTATATAACTAACAAATATGATTTTGCTACTCTAATCATTTTTCTAGAAAACAAGACAGTTTATCTATATAGTTAAACTTGCTGAATCTCTTTCTTCACAATGTTACGTTCCTTCAAAGATAAATTACTTTAGTTTTTGGTATAAACTGTGATAAGAAATATACAATTTAATAAAATGTTAGGGCACTTGACATTACAAGCACATAATCATTTTGTGAGAAGAGGATAAAAAAAGGTTTGAACTTTAAGAAATTATGTGCTAGGGGTCACATAACATGCTCCAAGCTGCATGCCTAGTCTCTAATGCATAGTATTGAACACATTTGTGGATTTGCTTGACTTCTAGATGTTTTGCTTCCATATGAAATCAAAAAATAAAATAAAATGCAGCATTGCAATTGTCTATTTACCTTATTAAAATTGATGCTTATAATACTGCAATTTATGCTAGAACCTAGGGCTGACAATTTGGAACCCGACACGACGGGTCGACACGAAACCGACACGATTATTACGGGTTAGGGTTGAGCATTAACGGGTTGGGTAAATAAACGGGTCAACCCGTTTAACCCGTTTAATTATCAGGTCGGGTTCGGGTTCTATCTAACGGGTAACGGGTTGACCCGTTAAATAAGGGTAAAAAAGTAATTTTATTTTGGAGGGGTAGTCATGTAATTTTAGTAGTAGATATATATATATATATGTATATATATATATTCTTCAAAGTTTAAACCCTAACATAAACAAAAGTCTCCAAACTTCATCTCAACACTTCATCTCATCACAAATTGTTATGTAGTAGTAAAATTTTATTGGTTTTGATCAAATATTTGTTAAACTATTTTTTTCATGTATAAATGTATAATTTCCTAATTAGTTAACTTTTAATTATTATTTTTTGATGAGTTTAGTTTGACGGATGTAATCAACACTTGATATTGTTTTTCTATTATAAAAGACTACATAAAAAAAAAAATTATTTTATTTTATTTTTTTAATATGAAAGATTATATTTGTAAAGATATTTTTATAATCATTTTTATAAATATTTGTATTTTTATGGCTTGTATTGTATTTATGGATAATTATATTTTTTTATGTCTTATGTATCTTTATTTTAATTTTGTTTTTTATTATATCTATATTAAATTTAAATGTATTAAATATCATTAAATGAGTCATAAACGGGTCGATTAAATGAGTTATTATTTACTTCGGTTAAATGGATTATTAACATATCGGTTAAACGGGTCGTTAACGGGTTGACCCGTTAGTAACCGTGTCGGGTTCGGGTTGAGAGGGTTCAACCCGTTTCCTTATCGGGTCGGATTCGGGTTGTGTCCAACCCGACACGGCAACCCGAATTGCCACCCCTACTAGAACCTGATAAAGTCCTTATTGAAACAGAAATGAAAGTGTACAGTTCATACTATAAGAACTTTAGAGCTTTATGATTTAATCGAAATGGGAACATGTACCTTCTTGAAACAACTTGAGAATTGTGAAGCTAGAATACAAGAATTACGATCTCCCTTGACAGCACCAGACTACCAGAACAATTTTGTCATGTTTTTAGCTCTAGCACACCAAGCAGTGATCATCAGCAGAAACACACCTAATTGTTTCCCTTTGTTACATAAACTATAAATTACTTTCACTACTTGACAAATGCATGCCTAGCAAACCAGATTCATTTTAAAAATAAAACACATATAGTAAAACAAAGCTGTAAAACACTTTATGTTGTTGGTTGAGCAATCAAGAATCAGAAATATATTAACACAGACTAGCTTGATCATCTTTATGATTCTAAAACCAACTGTCTGTGAAAGGACAACGTAGGCATTCTTGCACATTATTAGACTACAATGTATATTACTCAGCCAAAAAGTGTGTTTTTTCATTTGCAGAATAATAGTAAGTTATATGGTTAGAAAATCAGATCATATGACTCATAAAAAATGAATTTAAAATAAGAATACTTACAAAGATAATACTAGTCATCAAGAGAGAAATATTTATGTACAAGACTTTCCAAACTAAATGTTAGATAGTTTCCTGTTCAAAGAATAGCATGAAAATGCATTAAATATCACTTTTGAGTTTTATAAATGTATAATACTACAACTCTTTAGTTATGCTGCAATATTTGGGACAAAACACATACCTTGACCAAGTGATCGTAAAAAGAAAAGACTTTAGGTTCAACTAGTGGTAACTACTTGGGACTTGGCAATGGAGAATCTACACAATATCCCTGCAGCAAAATTGGATTCATTATCACAGTGTGCTTGAAACATAAAGTAAACAATGTAATAAAGTACACTTTATAATGGCTAATAGGAGCCTCTATTAAATGAAAAGAAAAATTAACAGACTTGCCTTTATATACAAGCATGCCAAGGTTGATAGTACTTTGATTTCAGGTAGCTGCTGTTGACTTCAACTTTCACTTGTTGCATTTCTATAGCAAGAACCTTAGCCCGAGCTGCTAATCAAGCTGTGCTATTTGCAATCCAAGCACTAACATGGGACGACAATCAAAGTCCTTCTTCACCGGAGTTCCCAACAACAACTGAACAATAGGGAGGTGATGCATATCTGCCAATGCGAACAAGTCACAAGCTAAGAATTTTGGCATAGCAAAACAAGCCTCATACACACCAAGACCTTGCCCAGCTTAGCTTCAAGCTCCTTGACTGCAGCTGCATCGGTAGTCATGCCAAACGTTGGCTTAAACACAATCTTCCAGTTCAGCTTTGAAGCAAGAGGGTCAAATTGATGTGCTTCAACCTCCTTCCACAACAATAGCTGCAGCATTGGCTTTCCTGCACATGTTAGTGCTGCTCCCTTGTCAGCAAATTGTTCAGCGAATTATTGGGTAGTCACCCTTGATTCTGCATAACAAAGAGCCCATAATATAAGTGATAATTAATCATACTAGTTAATAAATAGTAGCCATCTAGAAGAAGAAACTCAATAAAATATCAGTACGATTGAAACTTAACAACCAGCTGCCAATCTCCTTGTTCAAAAGCTGGAACTTGTCCCAATGGCTGCATCAACCAGTATATATATATTAGATTTAACAAGAAACTCTACATCTACTAATTTGAACTAAAATATTGAGTATTATATCAAGAATAAAATGTTTTGGTACCATATTACAGGTTTTGTACACCATACTTACATTCTTTTTAACGAAAGCTTCGAATTTATGTTCACCAGTTATCATATCAACCGAAACACACTTCAAATCGTAACATTTTGTACCCATGTTCATCCTCCTCACGTTCTTATTCACCAGCTTCCTCGCATGCTTGAAACCTAAAAGATTTTTGTTGTCCTCACTTGTGGCTGTCTAACCCTCTTCATCCTTCCCTGTGCAGAACATCAAGGAACCAAATTCATTATGTTTATCAAAACATACACTTACATATAATAAAAATGTGAAATGCTTCCATATGGACATTTCAAAATTTCATTTATCTAAAATCAACATGTCAGAATCAGGAAAGAATTGTGCGATAATTATGAACATTACATAAGAAATTCAGTCTCCAAATAGAGCTTAAATTTTGTATCAACTCAAATATAAGCACTGCATAGTTTAGTAGCCAACGAAAAACCGAATCTTAGGTTAAAATGGGAGATGAAAGCACAATTAAAAATTACTTGTGAAGTTTTCTCCTCCTGCATGGCTGCAGGTCTCTGTTTTGCTAATGGTTGCTCTTGATTCCCACAAAGCAATATAGCATTCCAACAAGAAACCAATGTAAGCACTGTATCAGATATATTCCCCATCAAACATATTGTTAGAATTAGACCTTCAGACGTGAAACATTATTTGTATTATTGTAATTTAAGAAATAAACAAGACTAATCAAAAATCAAATATTTTGAGCTTACAGTAATGTGTCTTGAAGAATAGCACCCACCCTCCAATTAAATTAAATATTTCAAGCACCTGCTATGCATATGCTGATCAAAGAATAAACTTTCTGAAGGAGACCAAGATTCCAGATATAATGCCATAGTAGCGCTATTGATTGTTGAGTAATATTACGTAATCAATGCTGACAAATATATGAAATTTCTAGCTTACTGTTTTGTGTTGTTCAAAAATGTCACCCTTGCAGCTGACAAGTAAAATGTTTCAGAGCAATCATTGGAGCACCTTCTCTGCATTTCCCTCACCCTGTTTTTCCAGAGAATTAAGATTATGTTAATGAAAAGTGAAATTGTTAGTTGAAATCATGAAGAAGGAAGTAATTACCAGTGAATAATGGGTCTCTGAATTTTCATATATTCTGATCTTAGGGATCCCAGAGCCTTTGAACCAATTCTTCGCTTCCTCAACTCGGTAATGTGTTGTGAAAATAGGGCAATCCATAATGTCCAATTCCTCTAGTGTTGTCAACTGCAGAAGGTAGTTTGACAATGTCTTTAATTTAGGACAGCCAATAAGTCTCAAAGAACAAAGACTTTAGGTTATGTTGTCAATATTATTTTTTGAGTTATATAAATGTAAAATACTACAACTTTTTAGTTATATTGTCAATATTTGAGATAAAATATATACCTTGACCAAATGACAGTAAAAAGAAAAAGACTTTAGGTTCAACTAGTGGCAACTACTTGGAACTGAGCAATGGAGAATCTATACAATTTCCCTGCAGCAGAATTGGATTCATTATCACAGTAACTTGAAACATAAAGTAAGTAAACAATATAATAAAGTACACTTTACAATTGTTAATAGCAGCCTTGATCAAATGACAAGAAAATTTAACAGACTTGCCTTTATATACAAGCATACCAAGGTTGATATGACTTTGATTTCAGGTAGCTGGTGTTGACTTCAACTTTCACTTGTTGCTTTCCATAGCAAGAACCTTAGCCCGAGCTGCTAATCTAGCTGTGCTATTTGCAATCCAAGCACTAACATGGGGTGGGAATCAAAGTTTTTCTTCACCGGAGTTCCCAACAACAATTGAATAATAGGGAGGTGATGCATATCTGCCAAAGTGAAGCAGTCACAAGCTAAGAATTTTGGCATAGCAAAATACACACCAAGACCTTGCCCAGCTTAGCTTCAAGTTCTTTGACTGCATCCACATCGGTAGTCATGCCAAACGTTGGCTTAAACACAATCTCCCAGTTCAGCTTTGAAGCAACAAGGTCGAATTGATGTGCCTCAACCTCCTTTCATACCAATAGCTGCGGCATTAGCTTGCCTGCGCATGTTAGTGCTGCTCCCTTGTCAGCAAATTTTAAGCTTACAGTGATATGTTCTTGAAAATGTCAACACTTGCACCTGCCAATTAAGTTAAATCTTTTGGAGCAATCTATAGCACACCTGCTCTGCATCACCCTATTTTTCAAAGACTAAAAGTACAGTCATTATGTTAATCAAAAGTGAAGCTCTTACTTGAAATCATGCAGAAGGAGTAAGGAACTAATTACCAGTGAATGGGTGGCAGTTTCAGTTGTGTAAGCACTCATACTTGACATCGTCATGACAGATGAAGAGGAGGTCTCTCAATTTTGATATATTCTGATCTTAGGATTCCCAAAGTCTTTGACCTAGTTCATCACAAATTGCAAGCTATCAAGGAGAATCAATTCCAAAGGAAAAAAAAATGTTTTACTTACCCTGGCAAGCCAACTAGTAAAAATTTCATGAAAACATACTAGAAACTATACAAGCAGGTAATCCTAGTGCAATATATTAAGAAGGAGCCCCAGTTTATTAAGCTAACTTGCAGAACATGAAATAATATACTTCAAATACTTGTTTTCACAAATATGTATCTTATAAAATGATAAGCATAAAAGATTTATACTAACTTAAAACAAAGATATATGACAGATAGTAAGCATACCTGAATAATTGTGCCTCTTCTCCAGCAGGTCACGATATGCTATTCTTGCCCCTTCTACACACAAAGCCATAGTAACGCTATTGATTCTTGGTAATGAAAAATGTCACCCGCCAAGTAAAATGTTTCAGAGCAATCATTTGAGCCTCTGCTCTGCATCACCCTCACCCTGTTTTTCAAAGGATTAAGCGCAGTCCATCATCATGTTGATCAAAAGTTAAACTCTTATTAAAATCATGAAGAAGGAAGGAAGTAATTACTAGTGAATATTGTCCGAGTCGGAAGCAACTGATGGAGAGGAGGTCTCTGAGTTTTGATATATTCTCAACTTAGGAATGCCAGAGCCTCTGACCCAATTCTTCGTTTCCTCAACTCGGTAACGTCTTTCCAAAATAGGACAATTGCTGATGTGAAATTTCTCCAGTGTCGTTGATTGCACAAGGTAGTCTGGCAATGTCTTTAATTTAGGACAATAACGAATTTCCAACGAATGAAGAGATGGCATGATTTTGATATCTTCTCCCCCTCTTCCACAACTCCCACTATCCCACTCTTCCCATTCTTCCAAGGACAAAAACTGAAGAGATTGCAATTTGGGAAAAGCAACAACCGATGATGATGGAGATGACGACGTCATATTATCACTTCCCATTCCCAAAAATTCATCACCCAACCTTTTCAAACTCTTTAACTCCGAAATCTCAAGTGATTCAAGACATGGCAGTTTCCCCAAACACAAACTCTCTGAACCAGACCAAGAAAGGAGAACTAACTCCTTTAGTTTTGTTAAAGACATCAACCAATTGAGGGAAAAACGATTGTCACCGCCGTAGCCCTCTAGTTTAATCCCTCTAAATTTGGAGGAGGTTGGAAGTCTTCAAGAGCTTCTTCATTACTCACATCTGATGACAACTCCAGCACCAACCAAGTGAGTTTTGTCTTATTCTTCAATTCTGCCTTATTAATCTCACCCACCTTCACCCCACAGCACTTAATGCAAAGAAACCCACCAAGCTGATTCATGTTTCTTAGACATTCGAACTTGCATGCTTTCTTATCCCCACTCACAACTATTTTCTCTAATGTCCTCAAACTAGTTAATTTTTTGACTTCTTTTGGCATATATCTACACTCATTAAAACTCCCATAATTTATTAAATGCCTCAAGTTGACTAATTTTCCTATCCCTTCCGGTAGTTTATTGAGATTGTCACAATCACTAATATTTAAGGTCTGTAAATTATATAATTCACACATTACTTCAGGTATTTCTTTGATACTATCATTTTTTGATATGTCGAGGTACCTTAGATGTATCAATTTATTTATGCCACTTGGAACATCATTAATTGACATGTCACTAAGATCTAATGCCCTTAGACTTGTGTAATGATCAAATAATTCATCTAATGGCCAATTGTCACCACTTAATAGAAGGCTACGCAATCTTCTTTTATCAAATATGGAGATAGGAAATGAGGCTTCTCCATGCAACGCTATCGTTACATGGCGAGCTTTTCTGTACTTAGAGCTCAACAGAAATCCTTCTGTATTGTCAACCTCTATACATAACATTCATTCTTTGAAAGATATTGAGCTTGCAACTTATTTCATCATTAATATCTTTTTCAAAATCTTGAAAGAATGAATGCATTGCTAACTTTTCAAAATACTCTTCACCAACTAATTCCAAATCTATATTTTGTTTTGGCCTAAAATAATTTTGAGCCATCCACAACTTGATCAATTGATCTTTTTTTATTTTATGATCCTTAGGAAAGATGGCACAATATAAGAAGCATCTTTTTATTTCTGAGGGCAAATCAAAATAGCTTAATAACAATGGTGCAAAAATCCCCTTTTCTACATCTTCTAATTCCCAAAACTCACTATTCAAGACACTCTGCCACTCTTCAATTGTTTTTTTAAAGCGTAAGAGACCTCCTAAGGTCTTAACTGCAAGAGGCAATCCCTTACATTTCTTTACGATTGCCCTCCCAACATTTTCTAAATTTTGACACTCTTCACTACTTCTTCCATAAAATGAAATTTGACTAAAGAGTGACCAACATTTTTCATCAGATAAAATCCCAACTTCAATGAAGTTGTTGCTTCCCATCACTTTAGCCACATTCATCTTACGTGTGGTCACCAAAATTCTACTTCCTTTGGAACCATAATTAAGGGAGTTTCTTAATTGTTCTATTTTATTAGAATCTTCCGTCCACACATCATCAAGGACAAGAAGATATTTTTTGTCTTTAATGGACTCCTGTATATTTTTTAAGACACTCTCATATTCATTTACGTTTGGTGCAGCATTTCTAAGAGATTCAAGGATTGCTTTGCCAATCCTTATCTCATCAAAAGGATCAGAGACACACACCCATATTCTTATGTCAAAGTGGGAAATCACCTCATGATCATTAAAAACTAGTCGAGCAAGAGTAGTCTTTCCGATTCCTCCCAGCCCTACAAGGGAAATGGTAGGAATGGAGGTTGGTCCACAACTACTCTCACTCAACAACAAGTTTGTTATTGCCTTCTTGTCATCATCTCTACCATGAATCACTGATTCATCTACAAAAGAGGTAGTTATTTGTCGTTCTACTTCTCTTGAGCTCTTGATTGAGCTCAAGTGAAACCTATCCTTTTCCATAGCAATAACATCTAATGTTTGATTTAAATCTTTTATCTTCAAAGCAATGTCATGACGTGTAACAACTTGTCTACTACAGAAGCCATAGCAGGTGATGAGTGAACGTACCTTTCTCACAAGCTTGGAAGCATTTTCATCAGCTTCCATGATTCGTTGTTTCTGAATAGCCGTGTTCCACTCATCCAACACATCCTCCAATTCCACTCATCCAACACATCCTCCATGTCGTAGGACGCCTCTTTGAGCTTGTCTAACCAATCTCCTAGAGCATTGTTCTTGACCTGTTTGCACTCTGCATCTTCAAGCACAGATTCAATGGCCTGAAAATTGCTGGTGAGCCTTTTCACTTCTTCATCAACACCCACAACTAGTCTTGCTTTTGCTTTGACTTGTTCATAAAGGACCGAAGCCAACTGCCCCAGGATTGTTGAAACAACAGCTTCAGCCATATTCAGACAAGGTATTTGATTGATTACAGAAAGATGAGGAATTGAGATATCAGATAAAGTTATATGTTGTGATAATGCTACCTTCCATTCAACCGATATTTATAATGCATGGAAGGAATCAAGGAATGGTTGGCTTTATAATGGAGCCAAGCAAAGTTTAATTTGCTTTGCTTCTTGTTCAAGCATGAAGTGTTGTCCAAGCAATTCTCATATTCTTTTCTTCTCATTCTTTTCCTTTCCGTCTTTAATCCATACAGTACTTTTATTTTAACTTAATTGTATTATGATGATCAAAGTGAAAAATGGTGGAGAATTGTTCAATCATATAATCCATTGAATTGTTTTTATAATTTAATTATTATAACTTTCTGTCAAAAGTAAAAATACCACCATTACAAGATTTTCCATATTAGTGCAACATATATTTGCATTAAATTTCTACTAAACATGAATTTATCAGTTTGTTTTCAGAACATCATCCATTTAAAATGATACAAAATATTTAATGAATTTTATAAAGTACCATACCAGTAATAAAATTTCAGATACACCAACATTCTTCCAATATAAATTATTGAGTTTCTCAGCGCTGGCTAAAGCAAGAATCTAATCCAAATTGTGAGCGACAAAACAATTGAAATAAATAAATAAATAAAGGATGGCAACATTATCTCAGATGAAGTAAATAAGAGCAGATGGTCCATTAACATTTACTTCAAAGAATATTTATGGTTTAGTTCGTTGTTTCCTTGTACAATTAGTAATGTCAAATTTTGAAATGAAAGTTCATTCTGATGTAAATTTTAATTCTAATTATAATCTAGGGTCCTAGCAATAGGCAAAATTATCACATCAGCTCAAGTTTGAACATGTAGTGATCCTAAGTTACATTAATATCAACTTTCAGTAGATACATTTAAGTCTTGTAATTGATTTTTAGTCTATAAATTTAACATATGTACTTACATAAAGCCCGAATTGTACTCTCACTAAAATACATTGCTGTAATGCTGTAAATCAAAAATATCCAGAATTTGCTTCGACTTATAGAATATAGTATTGAAACTTCTTATCAAATTAATAATAATAATGAGTTTGAACTCAGAAAATAATACATATGAAGAACTACCGTACTATTTGAAAATAAATCAATCAAAAAATAACCATAAAATTATTAAGCTTTCAACACAAATGATATGACGAGATAAAAAATTACAACTAATAGAATAAGAAGTTTTAGAAACATCATATTATTTTAAAATAAATTAACCAAAAAAAAAAAAATCCTAATGGAATAAAGATTCAACAAAGACATACCACAAGACAATATGACATATATAATTAACCAATACAACACAATTATGTAAAATTCTATTGACCATTACCAATTCAATTCTCAAACTCAAACTACCAAGGTTCCTGTGGGGATTTAAAATCAAAGGATAAACCAAATTGACTTAAAAACTACAGTAGAATTACATCGATACTCCACAAGCCTTATACATACAAATGTATGACATGTGCCAATCACCTGAAACAAAAAATGGAAAGAAACAGTTGTAAGAAAAAAGTGAAAGAAAATATGATGATGCACAAGAAGTTTGCTTAGCAACAATATCAATCAGGCCAAAGTAAGCTGATATTTCACTATCATGACATAATGATCCAAATTAAAAATCCAAAACATTTTAAGCACAAAAGCTAATATGGATAAAATGCAGTCATAATGCAGTGTCTCATACATCCATGTTAGATCTGTTTTTTGGGCCTTAGATATCAACCTCCTCCACGAACCATTATAAGTCTTTCCGGATAGAAACTTAAGAATAAGCCCATGCATACTTAAGACTGAAATAAACAATTTCATATTTGTGAATAGGTAATTACAATACAAGTATTAAAATGAGGTTAATCTTACCTCCTCCGGACAATTTACTGATATCATCCTCCCGTTGTGGAGTAGGATTATCGTCATCATATTGAATCCATTTCCCTGTGAAATATAGTAATGGTTATTACATACATTGGACTCAAGCTGAATAAAACCTATGAAAGTAGTAACAACTTATCCAAAGTGCTCACCATTTTCTTGCTTAACCCAAGCTACGTAATGTCCTGAATCAGCACTTCTGCCCTTATGGGTCAGCACAGCAACCAAATCATAAACTCCAGTTAAATGAGTTTCCTTGTCAGCATCAGATGTAACACCTGAAACATAAAGTAAGCAATCAACAAGGGAAAAGAAAAAGGAATGTTGAACAGCAGTAAGCACTTTCATTGATGGATTCTGCGGAACCAGCAAGACGCCCCAGATGTTAGGAAATGCAAACTATTAAGTTCACCCAAACTCGATAAAACCAGCGTTATTAAATAAATATATTAAGAGGATTATACAAGGTTTTACCATCTTGAGATGTAGCTACAGACGATTCTCCACTTCCATTTGATGTTGATCCCTGCAACAAGAAAAGGACTTATAACAAACTTGTCCACATGATTCAATCAAATAATATGTAGTTCAATCATCCTATCACCTCTGCATCCGTCATTTTGATATCATTATCTTTTGAACTAGAGCTCTTCTCATTAGCTTTTAGACCAAGCTTCTTGCCTTCGTCATCTCTTAGTTTCTGAAATTTCAGCAACATTAATGAATTGCAATTGGACAGAAAAACATCAACATCAAAGCAAAAGCCAAGCAAATACCTGCCGAGGGGCTTCCAATTTTTTGCAAAGTTCATCTGAACATAGATCATAAATATCCAACTCTAGAGGATAATCCACTTTCTGACATTCTCAAACACATCAAATAATTTCATTAAACAAATATTTGATATAAAGATACAAGTTTGGCTATCTTTTAAACAAAATTTCATGAATCATGACAGCATTTTGACTCCAGTTAATTGAGTAACCCACATAAAGTTTATTATTTCCAAATTAAATTATATTTCAAATAAATCTTTTCCTTCTAAGGTTAATAATGTAGAAAAGGTAAAGAAATAGTTCATACCCGCAAAATCTTGGCTTTCTGATTTAACTCCCTCTTCCAGAAAAAGCGGACAAACTGAATAGTTAAGTACCTTCAAATTGAAAATTAAATGTAATAAGAACCGTATTCTATCTCAAACTGACAGTCAGACTATGAAAAGGGCATGTAAAACAAAGGTCCAACACCTGAATGTAAATTGAAACCAACTTGCAGAGTTAGTCAAAGAAATTAAATTAGAACATCAATATCACTTTGGGGATTGGAAGCTGTCAAGAGCACATATCCATAGAAAACAAATCAATGGAAACCATTACTTACCTGGGCAAGCCATTAATGCGAGATTCTTTCAAGTAAATTGCACTACGGCCCAACGAAGGAGAAGCCTTTTCCAACTCTGATTTCAAACCCTACATAAACCAAATAAGAGAAAGTAGAATAACAAAAACACAGATGAATTATTCAGTTTATAATAATCATATATATTTATAAACAAAAGATGAATAGAATCTCAATAACCAGTAGCTGACATTACTTACATGCTTTAGTCCTTCATGCAAGTGGTTCACCTCTTGTGATATGTGGCATTTAAGAGAATAAATCGATTCTGTTTCTGAGCTTTCTTCACCACTTTCTTGGTAATGTATCCTAGCAATCAAAACGATCTGATGAGCAAATTCAGAATCTTCTACTACCTATTTATATTTATTCCTGAAATTGTAAATCAGGAATACATTTTTCTAACAGAATCATTTCATTTTACCTTCAGAAATAGATAATAATTTAATTTAAAAAAAATGATAATAATAATACTAGCCAGCTCATAATTGAAAATTAGAGTCTAACATTCTCGCAACAAATGACCTTCAACCCAAGAAATGACATATCTCAAAATAGACTAAAACGGCAAAATGTTTTTTTAAAACAAATTAGTAATGCCTTTAAAACTAACATCACCATCAACAATTTAACATGTTTCCCCTTGACTAAAACAACAATGGAAACACGAAAGTTGCTACAGGAACTAGATCAGAAACAAGAAAAGGAAGAGATATCTATAATTAAAAACTTCAATACTATAATTAGTTCATTGTTTTTCTGAGTCACAGTTCTTTTTCATAGGGACCGTAATGACTTTTCTGAGTTGTTGCAGGCAAGCACTACATCACAATCAAGTAACAGAAATCAAACTCTTACACAATACTAAGGATGGAGACACAGAGTGAGGATAATTCAGCAAAGAATAAACGGTTGATGAAATTCTTCAAACCAACTAAAACTGACATCGTTTTGCAGGCACGTACATTCTTCGTCTCAAATCTCATTATTTAGAAGCATGTATTATCAATTATTAATTGAGTTCATTCACATTTTTTTCTCTATCTTTGTCTTTTAAGTCCTACAGGATAATTGCATCCTATTGAAGCTATGCGTGTTGGAAACAACTTTAATAGGTTAAAACCTATATTAAAATCTAGAAACTCATATTAAATCAATAAAAATTATCATAAAGAAAACATATCTGAATTCATATTGTTAAACTTAAGTAGGATCGAATCTTCCACAATCAAATCTTCTTGGGTTGTTCAATAATTTTCTTCTTGAATGGGGGAGAAGAAAAAAGAGCAAAAATACGTTAATTTGATCTGGGACCATAACCCTAATTTTGTTCTTTATATGCTAACCTAATTAGATTCTCATTAACCCTAATTTAATTAGTATTAGGTTTTTACACATTAAAGCCCATACCTAATGGATATTTTTAGAGTCCAATTAATAGATCACTCATTTGGTCCTATTAAAATAGATAACTCATAATATAATTATTATTTAATATGTAAGCCCATATTAAAAAATATAAAAAATCCCAACAATGCGAACTTGCAGCTTCTCCATTTTCAAATCTAAAACATTTGAAGCTGGTACAATTTGAATGTTTTATTACTTTATTTTGAAACTAATTTTGTATAAATGCTATGTTTTTGTTGCTTAAGTTCTGTCAAAATTAAACAAGTTATTTGACCAATTCACAGTCTCATTTTCCAGAAAAAATTGTTACTAGAAGCGAAGAACAGAGGACTTTAAACTATTTATATCGATCCCCAAGACATCAAATTTGGTTAGTTTTATTCCCTTTCCAATTTTAATGCACAAATACGTAAGCATATCACATCGTTGTTTTGACTACTGATCTACCAACGACTTGGTAGCTAATGTTAAAATTTATAATTTCGTCCTGTCACAGAGTAATGCTGCTTTTAATGTTTGAAACTTCGAATATGGACCTACAGCATAAACTTTGCTTCGATATCAAAAAATAAAGTGCTGATTGTTTCATGAGCTTCCCCAGATTATGCATATTGTTTTTTTTTTTTCCACACTATCCCCTCTATAGTATCATGATATTGGCAAGTCGTTAAGCGTCATGATATTGCTATTAAGATTAAGAAGCTCAATAAAACACTAGATATCACCGTTCAAGGACAAAGATAGGTTCAACTTGAATTTAAGGGAGGAAAGACTACTCTTGCTTAACATCGAAAAAACTGGAATAGCTTGCTAATTAAAGGCGAAGGGTGTATTAGTGTATATATATTTTATTACCATTTATGTATATATTTTTATACATGCACTATAAAAATTGAGTTCCCTTGTTTTACGAAAACTTTACGAGAATAAGAAAGCAGATCTCTCACATTCCAAAGGTTAGTATTGTACTTATTGGACCATATTGGATTGATGTCTCCAAGCGCTCCAATGCATTAGTTGTAGCTGGTCCTAACAAGGATGGAGACACACAGTCAGGATAATCCAGCAAAGAATAAACGGATGACGAAATTCTTCAAAGCAACTAAAACTGCCATCATCTTGCAGGTACGTACATTATCTCATTATTTAGAAGCATGTATTATCAATTACAAATAACTTGGTCTAGAAACTAGTAAGAAGAGGTCTAGTTCAAAAAATAAGATGTCAACATGATGGATTTAAAAGTGACAGGATGGCTGAACTCTACATGAACGGATGAGCTTATTAACATTTTGTGTGGATTCGAATCTTTTTATTTATTTATTTTTCATTGTGTTTGCAGGATCTTCATCAAATGGAAGCGGAGAATCATCCAAGCTACATCTCAACTTTAGGATGGTAAAACCCTTCAAAATTCATCTTATAGTTGTTGTGTAATGCATTTGAATACAAATAAAAAAAACTCGTTCATGTGTGGGCATGAATTAACATTTTTTTTTAATCATGATGGTATTATTGAGTTTATATAATGTTGGTCACTGTTTAGACAGCAGTGTTTGGGTGCAGTTGGCCTGTTTTTCATATTAGCTTGGACCTCCTCCATGCACCTAGACACTTAACCCAAAATAAACGTGCTGCCATGGCAGCCCGTCAATGAAAATGCTTACTTCAATATAGTTATTTGTCCTACAATGTGCATCAGGTGTTACATCTGTTGCTAACAAGGGAACTCAATTTACTAGAATTAAAGATTTGGCTGTAGGTGCTGACCTATAAGCCAAGAGTGCTAATTTAGGATATTATGTAGCTTGGATTAAGAAAGAAAATGGTCAGTTCTTTGGATTATGTGTCTAGTACTTTTCTTTCTTCTGGTCCTGTGTATTTGGCAACTTGTCATGAATCAATGTGTTTTCTATCTTCTTTTTGACCATATATTGTATAAAACAAGTTTTTCATATTTGTTAGATAATTAATTTAAGGGAACTGTCAACATCTCTATGTTTCTTTAACAATAATTATGAATACAGTTTTCAACTATTAATCAAACAATTTCAACAATTGAAATTCAATGTCATTTATAATTTTTGAATTTTGTTATTTATGTACGTTATATTCATCTCAAACCTTAAAAATATTGTAAAATGGTAAAAACTTGTTTCATAATTTGTTTAAGAAATTGAAAGTGGGTTGCATCCTGTAATTTTATTTAATTTTTGACATTTGGGTTTGATGTAAATTGTGAAGTGAAAAGTTAATGATGGTTGTATTACTCTTTTCAAAACTAAGTTTGAGAACAAAATCCATTATGTAGAAAGAATTACTTGACTTAAACATGAATTATACCAAGTTTTGAGTTATTACGGAAGACAAATAATGATTTTATTACTCTTCTACAAGTTTGGACTATGATATAAGTACAACATTTTTATCTAAGTAATTTTTTTTTTTTTTTGGACATTTTACATACATAGATAAAACAGTCAAACTTTTTAGATAAGGTCTACTGAGGCACAACCCAAAATGAAGGCTTTGAAAAACGAAAGAATGGCTCCCAAGGAGAGAGGAGAAGCTCACACAAACAAGGAAAAAACTGCCACTTTGTTTGAAAGCACAAGGGTTCGAACCATGCACTTGATCCTTTGCTGAAAAGCAAAGGCAGTGCTGGTATTGTCACACCCGAGTCCCATAAGAACCCAAAAGTTTTAGGAATGATAAATGAAGTCGGTATTCTAAAAGTAAAATTAGATGATAAAAAAGAGTTCATAAAGCTTTAACAAATGGACTCAATTTAACCGCGGCAATGAAAATTTAAATCTCTATAAGAGGACCCCAAATTAAATTCAAGATGCCTCTCTAAATAGTGGAAATCTTAATTTGGCAAGGATGGTTGAAATCAATCGAATCTGTCAACTTCTGAGAATGAATCTATTTGTGTTAAATTGATGTGATGATTCCAACCAAAACGAGTTGAATTAATCAAATGCTATGTTCTCTAATGGGCCACCACCCCTATGATGGGCTCAAATTGGACCACTCTATAACGTGTCACCGATACCATTTACAACCAACCACATGTAGGCCTGATTTGATCACTTTGTCAAATTCAGAATCTAGGGCCCACTTTAGAATGACGTGGACACACAGTAGAAGATCAATGGTGGAAACAAAAACTTGCATCAAATGTAGGTGATTCTTCATCACCATTTTCTATTTTGTTTGATTGATTTATTTTTATTTATTGAAATAGATTTTATTACCATTTTCAAATCATGATTTCCACATCAAAATGATAGAGAATGTATTAATAAGACAATAATAATACTAGACAACTAAATCAATAATTGGGATCTCAAATGATGGGAAAGCTTGTTTATAATTGATAGTCTCTGATATATAATCCACCCTGTTATTTCAAATTTTAATATTAAAATTAAATTTTAAAAATTTATTAAAATCACAATTTTATAAATTTACTTACATGGAAGTATTTGAATATGATGAATTCTAAAATCTTCGAGTGTTCGAATTTTAAAGCACATTTACTAATAAGAAATTTTATGAAGGGAATTCAAGTTAATTATCTAATTTGTGATTACAACATCTACTAAAAACATTTGAAATTAAATTATGCAAACTCTACACACATCACGAATTAAGTTTTCGCCAGAAAGGGAACTTATTTCCCTCTTTTTTTTTTTCATTGAATCAAATTCTCTTTTTTTATTTCTTTTTCAATGGGACTTGGCTGTTTTTTATTTTCATTTTCAATTAGCATACTTACTAGGTCAAAAGTTAATAGAGATTAGAGATGCAAACCTTGAGCACACCAGACCTTTGGATTGGAAACTAAGTTGTGTTTAAGTTTTATTATAAAAGAAATTAGGGGAGGAAACTTAATTCATTGGGTGGGAATGGGGAATTAAGTTCCCTTTTAGATAGGAATATAATTCTTTATTTGTCTGAAGGGTTCATGTTATTTAATATCTAACTATTTTCTTTAAACATGATAATACAAATCAAGAATTAAGCTTCTTAAAAAAAAAAAAGAAAAAAATCAAGAATTAGGCTTTTATTTTCTTATGAAGATTTCTGATTGTGAAAATGCTTTGATGCTATGTTTTAGAAAAAAAAAATTACAAAAATTTCACTGCTAAAAAGTACTACTAGCATCTGTTTTTTCACTATATACTTTTTTTTTTGGTAAAATACTTATAAATATATTTATTGGATCAAATTTTATAAATTTAATTTCTTATTTTATTTCACAAAACATTGGCAAATATGACCAGTTTTTTTCCCTTCTAAGACAAGAATGTAGTTCTGTTTGTTACTGGTCCTCACCCGGGGGGAGCATCAATGGCAACTTGGCATTGAAGTTTTAAGGCATCCATTCAAAGCAAAATTGGACTATGTATCTTTGACTTAATGTTAATTTTTCTATGTTTGCCCACCCAATTGGAAGAGAAGAAAACCATGAGTTTGTTTTCTTCCCCACAATTAATGCAAGTCCACATCAATCATGGTGACAATTTCCAGGGTAATTTAGGAAGGTGGATTGACCAGCATGATATTGTGCTCATACTCTATATAGATTCCATAAGCTTTGCTTTCGATTTACCTAATCACAGTTTTGAAAATTTTTAGAAAATTAAACCAACCATTATAGTGGATCTGCATGTATCTTTTAACAAATAAAGGAACATAATTTTCTATTAGGTTAAATTTCATTTATTTCTCCCAATGTTTTTTTTTTTTTTTAAATTTTTATATAAAAAGTTTTTGAATAAACTAGAAAAAAAGTAAAATTCAAAGAAACTATCATGACTTTTATGGAAAAAAAAAATCAAAATTTGTGTTGATCTAAGGTCAATGGAGAAAAGTTTCAATATATCTTGTTCACGATATCTTTTCTATTAATATCATATGATGTGATAAAAATAATCACTTAAATTTAATTTTGTTATATATTATACACATTCCACTATATCATGTCATTGTGCTTTCTATTGATACCCTACTATAATGTGACTTTTGCACTTATAGTCTTATACTAAATTTCAATAATGACCTTTTTTCTTTTTAACTAAATAGTTTCCTAGTTAAACTTAACCATATCTAGTCAAATATTAATAATTATACCATTGCAAAAGAAATTTGATATATACTTTTAGGTATAATATTACCCATAACTCTTTTTTTTTTCAACATTAATATTATCCATAATTAAAACTACTAAAATTGTTGATTTAGTAATAATGTTCTTACATGATCACACCCATATCAATAGCTTATGAATTTGTGGCATCCCCTTCTTTTGATCCCTAAATTGTACTACTTCAAAAAATTAAAAATAAATAAATCTACCATAATGGAAGAGACACTAAAAAGGAATTTTTATTGAGTGGCAATATTTCCACCCCTTAAAAGTGTATATATGCCTCTTGTGTATTTACATCCCATTAAGATTTTTTAAAATTCTTATTTACAATTATACCCTATGTATTATAAATTACGTCTATTTATTTATTTACCTTTTAAATATTATAGGTAAATAATTATAAAGATAATTATATTAATTAAATTAAACATTAAAAAAGTCAAATTTTCTTTTTGAAGCTTGTTTTGATGCTTTGTTTATGTTCATGATTTCTTCATCTTATGTTCTCTTTTATCTTTACTCGAAATTCTTGTATTTCACTAAAACGCTATATGTAAAATTATCAAACAAAACTAAAAACCTCTATTTTCACTCAAGCTAAGCTCCAACCAACCAAAAATAAAAATAAAAACCTTTTAAATCTAGACGTTCATTTTCACCCTTTATAAAAACTCTAAAAACATAATAAAATGCTCTCATATTTATCTACCTTTTATCAAAACAAACCAAGTTTCTTATTAGGAATTGAAGTTTGAATATTCAAATTAATAATTATAATATCATCTTTTAATTAAAGTGTTAACAATTTAATTTAAGAATAATATTGGAACATTAAAAATGTATAAATTAAGGAGTGCACATACAATTTTACAAGGGTGGAAATATGGCCACTCATCTTTCTTCCTTTTTCTTGATGGACCATTTGGGCTCGTTAATTACAACGCCCATATTCCAAACCCACAATTTAAGTAAGTACAACTAAAATAGGGTGCATTTTCATTAAATAAACAAAATTAAATCGTAATAAAATAAAGTATTCCTAGATTGTGCTGCAAGTAAATAAGCATAAATAAAAGCAAAATGATGTTTATACTTTGCGTAAAGCGCTCCAAAGAACAAATCCTTACCTTGAAACTTTAGTTTTGAACTTTATTCTTTTGTCTTTTCCGAATTGATTTCAACATGTATGTCTTTCCATTAGCTTCTTGCTTTGTATTTTTAACATGATCAATATACTTAAATAAATAAGAGACATGAAATGAAATTGTATATTTTGAATAACATTACTTGGAGAACATTATATACTTTAAATAACTGAGAAGAGAAAAGAATATAGAAATTACCTGGAGAACATTATACACTTCGAATAGCATCAAAGCAAACTTTTCTTTTTCTACAAAAAAATAAAATAAAATAAAAATAAAAATAAAAAAGCAAACTTTTCTTTGGGCCATCATCGAATAAATGATTCCCTGGTTGTTTCCATGCACTATAAAATTGTATGAACGTAACATAATTATCACAATATTACTACACCAAATATTTCAATTTCTCATATTTTCTTTGATCAGAAACCATCTTTGAATATGGCTGAAGTGCTTGTTTCAACAATTTTGGAGCAACTGGCTTCAATCCTTCGTCAACAGATTGAAGAAAAAGCCAAGCTGGTCGTTGGAGTTGATGAAGAAGTGCAACAACTTGCCAACAACTTTCGTGCTCTTCAGGCTGTGCTGGACGATGCTGAGAGCAAACAAGTGAAGGACACTGCAGTGAGAGTTTGGTTAGATAACCTCAAGGACACATCTTACGATATAGATGATGTGTTGGATGAGTGGAACACAAAGATCCAAAGATTACAGATCACAGAAGCTGACGATCAAAATGCTTCGAGGTCTCTAATTAGAAAGGTATGTTCCCTCATCTGCTTCCGTTGTAGGCAAGTTGTTAAGCGTCATGATATTGCTGTGAAGATTAAGAAGCTCAATAAAACATTAGATATCATTGTCCAGGACAAAGATAGGTTCAACTTTAAATTTAGGGAGGAGCCTAGGGAACTAGAGCGTGAAATAACTACCTCTGTTATTGATGTATCAGAGATTCATGGTAGAGATTCTGAAAAGAACGAACTAATAAACTTGTTGGTAAGTGACAGTAGTAACGAGCCAACAGCCCCCCGTGTCATTTCCATCGTGGGGATGGGAGGGATAGGGAAGACTACTCTTGCTCGACTAGCTTTCAATGACCAAATAGTAAAGGTCCATTTTGACAAAAATATATGGGTGTGTGTGTCCGATCCTTTTGATGAGATTAGAATTGCCAAAGCAATTCTTGAATCTTTTATAGGTCGTGCACCAGATTTAAATGAATATGAATCTGTGTTGAGAAAGATACAAGAGTCCATTGAGGACAAGAAATTTCTTCTTGTCCTTGATGATGTATGGATCGAAAGCCCTAAAAAGTTAGAACAATTGAAAAACTCTCTTAAGAATTGTTCTAAAGGAAGTAGAATTTTGGTGACCACACGTAAAGAAAACGTTGCAGATGCTGTAGGAACCATTGACAGGATCCAACTAGGGATGTTGTCATTTGAAATATGTTGGTCATTGTTTAGTCAAGTTTCATTACTTGAGAGTACTAGTCGTGATGAGCATGGGAGATTAGAAGACATTGGTAAAAAAATTGTAACCAAGTGCAAGGGCTTGCCTCTTGCTGTCAAGGTTTTAGGAAGTCTCTTATGTAATAAAAGAAAAGTTGATGAATGGCAAAGAGTATTAGATAGTGAGACATGGGACGTAGAAGGGGCAGAAAAAGGGCTTTTCCCTCCTTTATTATTGAGCTATTATGATTTGCCCCCTACATTGAGAAAATGTTTCTCGTACTGTGCTATATTCCCCAAGGACTATGTTGTGGAGAAAGAAGAATTAATCAAGTTATGGATGGCTCAGGATTATTTAGGAGTTGATCAAAATAAAGATATGGAGTTGGTTGGTGAAAAGTGTTTTGAAAGCTTAGCAATGCATTCATTCTTTCAAGATTTTAAAAGAAGTGAAGATGATAATAGCATAATCAGTTGCAAGATGCACGATATGGTGCATGATTTCGCACAATTTCTAACCAAGAATGAATGTTTTACTCTAGAAAGTGATGGTTTAGAAAAGTCTCAAGTAGTGCCTTCTTTTGGAAAAGCTCGTCATGCAATGATAATACCTAAGAGAGATGCCTCAGGTTACTCCTCTATTTGTAAGGAATTCCAATTGCGTAGCTTGCTAATTCAAGATGAACGGTGGATTAAGCTTTACGCTGATGTATCAAAATCATTTGATCAGCTGACATGCTTAAGGGCATTAAATTTGAGAGATGTTCAAGTTAGAGGACTTCCAAGGGGCATAAAAAGATTGATACATCTGAGGTATCTCAACTTAAGACATACTGAGATAGAAGAATTGCCAGAGACTCTGTTTGGGTTATATAATCTACAAACTTTAAATGTTGCTGAATGTTGGAATCTGCATAAACTGCCTGAAGAGATAAGAAAATCAGTCAAGCTCAGGCATTTAATTAACTTTGGGACTTCTCTTGAGCACATGCCTAAGGGAATAGAAAGACTAACTAGCTTGCGAACATTAAGCAAACTAGTTGTGGGTGGTAAGGAGAAAGCATGTACCTTTGAATGTCTAAAAAATTTGAATCATCTTCAAGGTTCTCTTGAAATAGAGTGCTCTGGAACGAGGGCGGATGTGGGTGAAGTTAATAATGCACAACTTCATAATAAGAAAAACCTTCTTGGTTTGAGTTTGAAATACTTCTCCAATAAAGATGCTCTTAATGATATACAACCCCCTCCAAATTTAGAGAAATTAGAGATTCTTGGCTTTAAAGGCAACCCAACATCCTTGGACTGGGTGATATCGTTAAATAAGCTAAGGGAGTTAACACTCTCTTGTTGGATGGATTGTGAGCTTTTGCCTCCTTTGGGAAAACTACCATTTCTTGAATCACTCATTCTATCTGACTTAAGAAATGTTAGACAGATGGGTAATGAGTTTCTAGGAATAGCAACTCACCACACATCGTCATCCTCACCACATATTGTCTTCCCCAAACTCAAATCTTTTAAATTTTGTCATACGTGGGAATGTGAAGAGTGGGATCAGGAGATTACAGGGAGAGGAGAAGAGGATATCACAATCATGCCATGTCTTCGTTACTTAGAAATTGTTTACTGTCCCGAATTAAAGACATTGCCAGACTATCTTTTGCAATCGACAACATTGGAGGAATTGAAGATTGTTGACTGCCCTGTTTTACAAAGACGTTACGGGAATAAGAAAGCAAAGGACCACTTCAAAATCTCTCACATTCCAAAGGTTAGTTTTGAATTGGTTTTAAAAGGGAGAGATGATCCTGAGACAGATTATGCCGAGAGCTCCAGTTCATCAGTTGCAGCTGATCCAAACAAGGATGGAGAGACAGAGTGAGGATTATTCAGCAAAGAATAAACGGTTGACGAAATTCTTTAAAGCAACTAAAACTGCCATCGTCTTGTTGGTACGTACATTCTTCTTCTCAAATCTCATTATTTAGAAGCATGTATTATCAATTATAAGGTAGTTTATTCACACATATATATATTTTTTCCTTCTATCCTTGTCTTTTAAGTCCTACAGGATGATTGCATCCTACTGAAACTGCGTGAATTTGCAACATTTCTGTTCTCAAATCTAAAACATTTGAAGCTGGTACGATTTGACCGTCATATTACTTTGTTTTGTAAATAATTTTGGATTGATACTATGTTTTTGTTGCCTAAGTTATGTAAAAATTAAATAGATTATTTGACCAATTCACAGTCTCATTTTCCAAAAAAATCGTTACCAGAAGTGAAGAAGAGAGGACTTTAAACTATTTATATGGATCCCCAAAACTTCAAATTTGGTTAGTTTTACTCTCTTTCCAATTTTAATGCTGAAGTCACATTGTTGTTTTGACTACTGATTTACTAGACACTTGGTAACTAATGTTAAAATTTATAGTTTTGTTCTGTCACAGAGTAATGCTACTACTAATGTTCGAAGCTTCGAATATGGACCTACAGCATAAACTTTGCTTGGAAATCAAAAAATAAAGTGCTTATTGCTTGGTGAGCTTCCCCAGATTCTGCATATATATATATATATATATTTTTTTTTTTTTCTTTCTGCGCACTAACCCCTTTGGTGTATCAATCTTCACTTTTAATATCATGGAAAGAGGGTCTAATTAGTGGAATAGTTCTCAGATAATTATTTTAGTATTTTGTAACATCAAACCATACATTGAGTAAATAGAAGTGGTTATCCATTATTTACAAAAACAATTTCGTGAATCCTGATTCTCCTCTAGCTTTCTCTAATAGATTAAAATTGCATTCGATTTTGTTTGTAAAAATCCTTATCTTAATTTGTTTATAATTCCATCAAAATGTCTTCAATACAATTTAATTCTTTTGTGCAGGCTATTGAATGTTGTGCCTTCTAAGTTGTAATTGAGGAGACCATTTTCATAGATTTGGATGGATGATTAGACGGCATGTAAATGCATAGCAGTGGATCAAATTCTCTGTAACTTAATTGGGGAGGTACCTGTATTAAAAAATCCTACTTCCATTTCGCAAACCATGTTTTAAGTGTTATTTTATTGAAAGGCATAGAGATTTCATGTGCTTTGTCAAACTAGAGTTAAAGAAAACAGAGGACCTGCAGAGCATACACGTTTGGTTGAAATTGAAGAATCATGTGAGTGAAAATCATCATTCGATATATTCTTCATTTACACTTTGAACCCTTTCTATGAAATAATTTGTTTAGTACTTAACAAATCCAAGGCTCGAGGCTTCTCGATGCAACCCTTCCTTTTTGTCAAACTTTTGTCATTGTGTCTTAACATTATTTTTTCAATGAAATTATGTAAAATGTGTTTGAGAATGTCAGTAAAAGGATTATCCTTTGGTGTTGGATGTTTACAATGTACATTCAGATGATCTTCATAAAATGTAGGAAGCGCCTCTCCAGGTATCCGTTTGTTTCTTGCTTCAATGATTTTTCTTACTAATTCTCAATTCATTAGCATTGTTTTTAATTTAAAGTCTCAGAGACAAATATATATATATATATATATATGAAAATGATAAATAACTTCGTCTACAAACTAATACACAGAGGTCTAATTCAAAAAATAATGATATCAATATGATGGATTTATAGGGACATGATAGATGAACTGACCATAAACACTTTGTGGGGATTGCAATCTTTTTATTTATTTGTTTATTTTTCATTATCTTTGTAGGATCTCCATCAAATGGAAGTGGAGAATCATCTTATAGTCGTTGTGTATTGCATTTGAATACAAATAAAAAAGTAGACAAAAGAAATGCGAATACTCTTACAAATGAAAATTTTATTTTTATCTAAATTGTCTAATGCAAATTTTTCTCAACTTTTCATGTGTGGGTATGAATTAACATTTTTCATGTTTGTTTTATTATGATGGTATTATTGAGTTTATATGATGTTCGTCTCTGTTTAGACAGTAGTGTTTGGATGAAGTTGGTCTGTTTTTCATATTAGCTTGGACCTCTTCCATGCACCTAGACACTGAACCTAAAATAAATATGCTTCCATGGCAGCCCATCAATGAAAACGCTTACTTCTATATAGTTATTTGTTCTACAATGTGCCTCAGGTGTTACATCTATTGCTAACAAGGGAACTCAATTTACTAGAATTAAACATTTGGTTGCAGCAGGTGCTGACCTATAAGCCAAGAGTGCTAATTTAGGATAATATGTAATTTGGATTAAGCAAGAAAATGGTCGGTTTTTTGGATTATGTGTCTGGTACTTCCACATTGGATATTTCAGTTTTAATTCATTATTCGAACTTACTCCATTAATTTTCTTCACAGGGAAATGGATTGAAATATGATGACGATAATTTTCTTTCTTAGTCAGAGGAAGATGTTACTAAACTGTCTCGAAGAGGTATGATTAACTTTTCATACTTATAAATATTCCTTTCATATATGAAATTGTTTATTTTTAGGTCCTTTTGGATGTATTTTATTCTTAAACTTTTCCACCAAACGCTATTATTAGTTTAAGCATGAGGTCTACAATTTTTTATGCTAGGCCTCATATTAGTTTGAGAAGGAGGCTTAAATCTCTTAAATATAATGCCAAAAAAAAAAAGGGATCCTGGTAACCACCTTATCCCGGCATTATTGCCATTTTTTGTTGTCTTATTAAAATAGGAAGTTTAATATGCTGAAAAAAGTAAGCATGTTTATGTTCAATTACTAGAAAAAATTGGGATGCTGATAAGAAGAGCTTCTCTTGACCTCAATAGTAGATGGTAATGCATAAATGGCTGACAGACGGCTTTTCATGCAGTGGTTGTGAGCCCATTGAAGAGTACAAATCCGATTACTTGCCTATTAAGTTGGGTGCGGAAAAAATCTTGATATTGTTGCTGTCCACGGACGCCATAAGACCATTACGTCCACATTCCATTATATATCAATGATTCCGTGAGGGAAAAAATTCCATGGTTAAGACGAGTGAACACTATTGATTAACAAAGCCTCTTGACGGTGTTGTGTTTATTATCTTTCTTTGATGGTTGTTCTGCTTTTGTTCATAGGGATTTATTGTTTAAGACATTACCACTTTGGTAACTTTGTTGGGGTTTTGATTTTATATCCCCCAATTTTCCTTGTTTCCTTTATTATTATTATTATTTTTAATCAAGTGAGTGAGTTTGAGAGGGTGTGTGCACATGATAGGTAGGCTTGTTGGGTGCCAACATAGTTGGGATGTTTCAAGTCTTCACTGATGCAACTCCTCTTTAATTTGCTCGACTTTATTAATAAAAAATCTGATTTGTTTTGCTACATTTTGCAATAAACATATAGTTTGTAGACTTCCGATTTACACTGATAGCTATGATATGTTTTGCTTCATTTTGTAATAAATGTATAGGGCACTTTTTTTTTTAATTGTCTTGATCATCTTTATTGAAGTAGACTTGGTGCATACCAACAGGTACGATAATCTTTTATCAATATAAAGGGTAAGAGATCACTTTTTATAAGAATATGTGAAAACCTCAATGAAATCTAATAAACTATTGTGAGATTATTTTAACAAACTTTTTTTTTTTTTTGTTAAAAGTTAAAAGTTGGTACTAAAGCTATTTGTTAATTTTATTCAAACAAAAGATAAAAATAAAATTTATGATAACTTTTAAAATTATTTTTTATAAATTGAAATATAATTAAGTAGCTCAGATGGTACCAGGTGTGTTTCCTCTTACCCTTTAAGGGTTGAGTTCGAGCCGAGTGAGAACCTGGGGAGGTTTATGAAAACCCTGTGGGTCCCAGGGACAGTATTTGTCCACTACGGTGGATTGGGCGAGTGCCGAAGGTAGTTCTGGGCTGGTCCATTACATAAAAAGATGTAGTTCAAATGGTACCAGGTGTGCTTCCTGTTATCCTTTAAGGATTGAGTTTGAGTCGAGTGTACACCTGAGCAGGCGTATGAAAACCCTATGGGCCCTAGGGATAGTGTCTGCTCACATGGCAGCCTTCGAGAGGCGGTGTGACTCGGTGCGACTGGCGAGGCCGGGCCGAGGCTGGTGGGCTGGGTTGTACTGTTACATTAACAACTCCCAATTCTTTTTTATTAAATGAATCATCTCTTATCGGTTAAAAAAAATAGATTGATGTTAAAGTTAAAAAGTATAACGGTAATTAGTTGAATAATTTTATTTGTTTTAATAAAATTAAATAAAAAACTGAAGAATTAAAAAATAAAAAATTAAATACACATTAAAAAATCCCCTAATTATCTTCAAAAATCAGAACTCTCCATCTCTCCCTTCTTTTTCTTCTCTCATTCTTCTTCTTCTTCTTCTTCTTCCTCTCTCTGTCTCTCTCTCTCTCATTCTTCTTCTTATTCAAACCTAGATTCATTTGGATTTGATGGATTTGTAATTTTTTTTTTTAATTCGTCATTCTTTTTTAATTTTTAGTCAATGGATTTTGATAACCTTGATGGTTTTGTGGGTTTGTTTGTTTTGGAGATGTTAGAGATGAGATTGCAGGTTAATGTTTTGGCATTGGTTAATGTTGATGGGATTTTGAATGGATTTTTTTTTTTTTTTTTGTCTTTTTTTTTTGTTGGTTTTTTTTTTTCTGTTTAATCTTGTGTTATTTTTTTAATTTAATATTATTATTAATTAATAATTTAAAAGGTAATTTGATAGAATCTTAATAAGAGTATTTTGATTATTTCACGATTTTTGTATGGAAAATGTTAATAGTTTGGATGGAACTGTTTACGATCATTTTACTTTCCAAGGGGCTTTCATAATATTCCTATAATATAAGTATACATAAATAATATTATAACATATAGTTTTTAACCAATAATAATTTTTTTTTAATTTTTTTTTAAAATATTAACTTTATGTTATGGAGCTATGTGAGGGTCCAAATTTTGCAATGGGGATCAGACCTTAGTTCCTATTTTAATGGTTGGATGGGAACCCAAGATTCATCCCTAGCCGTCTGATGTTCAATCTTCGATCTTGGCAATTTCATTTCCAAAGATTGAGAGATTAGAGAGATTGCAAAGTGTGATTGTGTTGTGGCAGTTGGATAAGATAACACCTTTCACATATGTGTTTACTACAATGCCCTCTCCTCGTTTTGGCTCGAAGTTCGAGAAATGAAAATCATAGGTAACATATGATCTTCTATATTTTTATAGAAGTGATTTTAGAAGACCATAATTCTTTAATATGATGTTACCGTAATCATATAATCCTTTTATTTTATTTTATTTTATATTTTTGAGATTGGTCAAATGGACTACCGGGAACTAAGCGAAATGAGATATTAATGATGTAACTCGGAGAGCTACTTTTATCTGGGAGAGATCGACTCATACAAAGATGAGGAAAATGTGCATAAATAGGTGAGGAGGCTATCCATATAAATCGGGAAGAGATGCTACTATGAGGTGTATAATCCACACCAAGAGACGTGGGGCTGTAGCTTTTAAGCAAAGACGTCAACATACTGTTATGTAATCATGTGGTCTTATACTTATATAAGACTATAATAGCATTCTCGCGCATTTAAGAATCAAAATAGTGAAAAACAAACGAAAATCAAATAATAAAACAGAAAACCACATTTCAAAAAAAAAAAAAAACTATGAAAGCTTTTGCAGTAGTTGTGGGCCTTGTGGCAGCCAAGGCAGACAGGCAGCAGACGAAGAAGATGATATACACGTGGCAGAATCGGAGGGCCGCTCAGACGTTTTAAGAAAGTGACAACTGACACTGATTATACACATGATAGGACCCCATAATGTCTACCTTCCTTTCTAATTTCTGCTGTATTTCTCTTTATTAGTTATGTAAGTATTGTTATTATTGTGACATGATACTATAGCTATATGGTATGATACTTCACTTTATGATTACTTATATAATAATACTGTAAGGTTGGAGCTTGATTCAGCCTCTGTTATCGTAATTGGACATGGATAACATGGATATCTTCAAATCTTGGATAACATAGATATGACATCAACATTCAAAACCTTAGGTTGAACTTGTTATCTCTAACAATTTGAGCTTTGTTTTGATTTGAAGTGTCAGAATTCATAGACCTTCTAACTTTAAGATTACGAAATGACTCTTTTGTCCAATCTCTGTTTAAAGTTCACTCACAACCTTCGGTTTCTTCAAACAAGCAACATATAGTTCAAATATCCATCTCTTTAAGTTCAAAAAAAAAATATGTTTATGAATATAAGAAAATGACATATGAGTACTTGAAAGTAAAATGTTTCATAGTTTTGAAAAAATTATGAATTGTGGTGTGCGCTTTCGTCTTGTATGACGCTGTAGGTGTGTGGACATATCTCTTCTATTGTAGTGTCTGTGAGAAGGAGGGGATGAGTGTACCAGTTGAAAACGGAGTTCCTGTGCCACAGATGCTACATATAGTTTTGCTCAAGTCAATACTAGGGGTGGACAAGAGTTGGATTGGGTCGGTTCTGAAGAAAACTGGCTTGAAATCGGCTTCCATCAGATTTTGATATAGCAAATCAAACCGACCCGAATTGCATGTACAAACCAACATGAATCGACTTAGGTTAGATTGGTTTGGGATGGGTCTATCCATGTTAATTTGGGCCTCAAAAATGAACCTCCAATTATTTATTGGGCTGACGGGGGACAAGGATAACAGCAAGAAAATAGAAAATGTTGCTGTAAAAACAAAACTCTGACAATTCTATACACTGCCAAAAATTAAATTAAATTACAAAAAAAATTAACAGCCAAAGCTCGTGAAAGTGAAGCAAAATCAAAGTGAAAAAGGAGCAGCATTGCAAAAATAAACGAAAAAATTGGTGTGTAAAAACTAATCCAAACAACAAATCAGGAAACACACCACCACATTAAGTTAGTTCCACATATGATATCCACAAAAAACAAAAAAAAAAAAAACCTTAAAACATTCATAATGAGAAGTCCATTCACAGTAATATAATATTAAAATATATATATATAATAATAATAAACCAGTTTAACATTCTTGAAGATAAAAATTCAATCATAGTACTCTCTTTATGGCTTGTTATAATCATAATCGGATAATCTCTCTCTCTCTTAAAATATATGTTTGTATAAAATTTCACATGATGGAGCAGCTGTGGTCATAGTAAGGATCTCTAACCACATGACAAACATCATGATGATGATGATAAGTAGGGCAGACCACCTGCATCTTGGCCTCATTTTCATTTCCTTTGTTTTCTTCTTTCTTGATCTCACTCACGCTTTCCAGAACTGCATGCCCAATTTTCTTTCTTAGCAGTATTGTAAGTTCAGTTGCATCTATTCCATCTCCTATTACCTCTATTTGGTTCTTATAGTCCCCTTTCAACGCTGCTGATTCCACCCCTGTGAATCATACACATGCATGTGTTTAACAAAACTTTATGGAATTAAATTTTTAGGGCAAAATTCAGTTGATGGAGTGGATCATGCATGTCTACATTCAATCAATTATTGCATCGAAAGAAATACATAATATGCACTTATAATTTATAAGATTTCTTATGAGTACAGTACTGGTTCATAATAAAAATGTGCTAAAATAATAAAAAGGTGAAAAATTCTTATGAATTTCAAACAAAAGAAATCAAAATGAACTTAGTTTACCTGAAATGCCAACTGAGACTTTTAGGGCCTTGGAGCGGCATTTTTGGCAATTCATGGAAACTTTGATCACCACCTTTTGCTGCAAATTAACAAGACAATCACGTTAGAAAAGAAAACTATTTTTTTTTATTTATTTTTTTTGAAATTTATAAATTATATATGAGTAATATGGTACTTAATTTTTAAGAATTTTATTGAAATCTACCACTTCTAAGATGCTCAACTTATATTTATGTCATTTTTCACTGCACCATCAATACCTTATAAATTAAATGATAATTACAAATCATTTATATGTAAGATGAACAGTTCCAAGTAAATAATTAATGTTAATTAGTCATGTGAAATTCATACCTTCATGGTGTTGTTTTGCTGGAGACAATGAAGAGGAAAAGAGGGTTCGAGAATTAGATTTTAGTGGATCGAGAAAGTTGCTATGTATCTTCGGCAACAATTGCCAATTTATATGCAAGTGCTTCCTGGAGATCAGATTCAGAGTTTCATTGTGAGAATTTCTAGGTAGCTTCTAAGGATAAGTTGTAAGAATAATTAATTCTTTTATATCTACACCTACCTGAATTGTTTACTTAGGTCAACCTAAAAATTAGATATAATGACATGAGAGAGACGAGTTGAATGCAATAATGAAGCCAAATAGTGGATTGTTAGCTGTTGTGAAACATGTGAACACCCGGACGAGGACTAAATTAGTCTTACATACTAATTAAAGTACTATTTGTGATGACATTAATTCTGCAAATTAACATGTTCACATAATATAGACTTGGTTATAATATTGCACTGTTCACACTTTGAT
Organism: Litchi chinensis; assembly: GCA_019925255.1. Taxonomy (NCBI): domain Eukaryota; kingdom Viridiplantae; phylum Streptophyta; class Magnoliopsida; order Sapindales; family Sapindaceae; genus Litchi; species Litchi chinensis. Next base: position 1,077,587 of record CM034464.1, on the reverse strand, counting down.
TTGTATTAATTATATATATTCAATAATGATAATTGAAACAGAAATATTTCTGAGAAGAAAGATATCAAATTTTATGTGATATATTTCAGGGTTTAATTATTATTATTTTTTTGGTGTTAAAATATTACTTAAGAATTAATAGCATTTTATACATTTGATTATTTTAATTTAAGTACATTAATGTAACATAGCTCAAATTTCTTAGTGATATTGATGTAAAGATAACTTTTTCAATGTTATATGGATATCTAATGTTGAAAAGTATCACATACTACCTATGGCTCTGCTTTTTCCCCCTTAACTCAAATGGGTATTTGAGAAAGTTTCAGCCATTAATATAAATTATGAGTGCAAATAATCATGAACTGAAAATTTAAAATGTTGCACCCGAAAAACTATATTATATGTATACATAATTTTTTTTATTGTCAACTAGTGAAAAAGTGTAGAGAGAGAGAGAGAGAGAAGTGAAAAAATATTGGGAGTTGGTCGATTTCTTGACGATAATGACTGATTGTGAAGTTTATACAAGTTTTGGACAGTGCTTTGAAGCTTTTTTGTTTTTTTCTGATTCTATAAGAATAGTAACAAAAAGGTCCATAGCTTGTCAATTTTTGTTTCTAAAAGAGTTTCAAGTGCTATTTTTAGTAACAAAGGTTTAATCAATGAAACAGACCATCCGCTTTCATGTTTCTCGGAAAGCACTTCCAATTGCTTTTCATTCCAGGACTAATTAAGTAATTATTGCAGTCAATACACAAAATGAAACCATACAAACACAATAAGAAAGCAATTTTTGACAATATTAGAAGTACTTGGTCGTCCAAATTATTATTTTTAAATATGTATAATTGAAGATTTGAAGTAGTTGGACAGAAGACAAAACAACAAAAGAAATCACAGATTTATTCCGTTATTGGATATCATTCTTACAATTTAAATATATATATAAATCACAAAAGTGTCAATTGTTTGTTTTGTTTTGTTTTTATTCTGTAAACTGTTGCTCAATTTGTTTGAAGAGTCCTTGAAGTCTTGTTATTTAGCATGAGGAAATAAAGGTTATTTCTTTTAGAGTATGTAGGTGCTATATAGTTATTTTAATATTGTAGTCGGTGGATATTCACTGGTAGTAAGGGAAATAAAATTTCTGATTATTAGATTTACTCAAATACTTTGTAAAATAATGTCTCAACTTTGAGGAGATGAAACTTAAATTTTATTTAATATATTGTCTTATTTTATATTATTTATTTTAATCCAACTCATTCTTTTCTGTTCTTTTTTTGAAATATCATCTATAGTGTTGCTACTCAAATATGGGAAATTGCTATAATGATAAATTTATATCGATGGTGGTTCCATCTCATTTCTACTGAACGTGGAATTGTAACATTAAGCATCTTCAATAATTCAAGTAATTGATAGTTGTGATTTGTGAATTAAGGAATTTTTGGTTAATCAAAGGTAAGACATGCCTAAATGGCAATAGTAATTGCATATTTATTTAATTATAAATATTAATCATCAAAGAATGCAAAAACAGATGTTGTTAGTTCAATGGAAATTCAGATCACTGTGTATATAACCTGATAAACCTCCCAAACCATCAATTAATCATGCGCTTATCAAGAGGAAAAAATGATACAACGAAAAAGTAAAGCATATCTCATTATTGTTGATGCATCATGCATCAACATAAAAATAAAAATTTATTACTTTCGTCAGAAGCCACACTTTTAATTGGATTTGCAACATTGATTGAGCTTTCTTCATGCTTCAAGCGCTGAGACTTGTGATGTTGACTTTCTCATTTCCATAATTGAAAGCATACAAGTTGCCATCATTTTCAATTGCTGAAATAGGGTAAATTCTATCTGTAATGCATGCTTTGCCGCCTCCACCAAAGCTCTCCACAATTGAATGTTCAATCTGTACAGGTAGCAACCAAAATTGCATTTAAATGTTAATATAGTTGAGGTCTTACCTAATTTCAGGCATATTAAGTGACAATTAACTTTATACCAACTTAATGATAATTTGTGACCTCAAACATGTTTTGGATCAACACAAAAGTGTTTTGCTCTAGTTAAAAACAATATTTTGGGATGTAAGAATCTTTCAAACTCACTGCAAGAAAATAATATATTTATTGTGATCTTTTTCATGGGATTAAAAATTTATAATAAAAGTCTTCTACTGAAGATAGTCTACGGTAAAAGAATTTTTGTAATAGTTGTAATTCAAGATAAAACTTTTTTGACGACGGTATTTACGGTGTTATTTTATTTTGGATTGCATAATTATTTCTTTGTAACAATAAAAACTTTTCTTTTTCTTTGGTGGTGACTACAGGTTTTGAAGACACAATTAATTATAGCTACTTGTCTTGAAATCACTTACAAATTAAGAAAATACTCAAGGTGTTTTGAGAGAAAAATAAGTTAGTGATTTTTCACCATTTAAATATTCATAAAAAAGCACCTTTTATTAAATCACTTTCATATGCAGATCAAGTAATATGAAAGGCAAGACCAAATTATTTCATATTTTGGGTTTAACATTTTGTTATTTGAATAATACTGATGATAACTCTTCACATTTGATTCGTTCTCCTTTCTTTTTTCTCTTCAAAAATAACCACAGGATTGGATTTTATAACCAAATACATAACGACAATTAATATTTAATTGTTTGCATTATTATTGCACACAATACACGAAGATATAAGTGAAATTATTTTTTTAATCAATTGATGTAGGTGAAAATTTAAACCATAAGAGGCCTTACCTATCTATTAGTGTCTCTGTCTTCACAAAAACTTCTTTTGCATAAGCAAAAGGACATTTCCAATTGAACTAGGCAACAGTACTCATGATATGGTGGTTATAAATGGCTATGAAGTTAGTGGAAATTTCCAAAACAACCCCTATTTCAAAACTAAAAATTGTTTTTAGCCCTTACAAAATAAAATTTGTTTTTAACCCTTCAAATAAATAAATTACATTCAATGTTCCGTGATTAACAAAATATATTTTTTAGTAAAATTTTAAAAATATCGTGATAGGAGGAGCGTGACAGAAGACTATCCTATCACGTTTGTCTCTTGTCACACATAGGCTTGATGGGACAGACTTTCTCGTCACGCTTAAAGGTATTTTAATCAATAAAAGGTTTTTGATGTAATTAATTTATTTAAGAAATTAAAAATATTTTTTTTTATAAATTTGGGTAATTTTGAATTTTTCTCATGAAGTTATACATGTTGTTGGTTCACAGAATAAAGCAAAATTAATTACACGTGAAGTACGCAAATTTCTTACAAAAAGAGCTATATGTATACTATAAACGGTTTAGGAACAACAACATAGCTTATAGTCTACGTATTATTTATAGGTGTGGGATCGGCAGCATTAAAAACGAACTAGAAAATCAAATATTTGTGAGAAGAAAGAAGAAAATAAAGGAACCGAAAATTTTGTTATCTTGCTGTGGTGCTTCTTTATCACGATGTCCCCACTATGACCTCCACAACAGCTGCTCCGTCTTGTGACATGCAAAAATACACACAGATGTCTGATAATTTGTAATTGAATTCTGCAATGTTTCATGGGCAATCGCTAGTTTAGTTGTAAGATTGTTAGAATCTTAAAAAAATGGTCTTTGAATTGGATTCTGCTCCGACTAATATTGAAAGATTTGGTTTCCGTATTGCTTTGTAATTTATTTAATTTAATGTTATTATGTTTTGTATTGTTCGAAGGAGCATAATCAGTAAAACATGAAGTATAATGAACCATCTGCATTTGAAAACAAATCAGTGTACAAACAATGAACAATATACAAATAAACAAATATATATAAAACAACAACAATATAAGTAAACTGACTTGAATGAGCTAGCAATAGAGACTTGCAGAAATCAATAATTTCCCGAAGATATAATTAAAATGATATAATTGGAGACTACATCTCGATATCTATCTATCAAAATCCTGAATTCCAACATTTGAATACAAAATGAAGATAATAAGTATTTTCCTCAATGAATTTGTAGAAAAATACTAATTAAATAGTATGAAACTAAAAATGAATTTTGCTTCTGTATTTAAAGAGCCTAAGATGTCTTCCCCTAAGGTCACGGTTGGCACGCTGGATTTGGAGTGAGTTTGAAATTCAAAATATCCAAAACTCTCAAATGCTGCGTTTGGAGAGTAATGGGAAAGATTACATTCCCAATCCCAAACCCTCAAATGTCCAGCTCTCATAGAAATGGTAATTTCTAACCAAAATGATGGGATTAAGCAGGTTTGGGATTTCTAATTCCCCATCCATCTTTCTCTTTCTTTCCCTATCTCCTTCCTACATCCTCTTTCAGCATCGTCAAGGAACCCAACTGCAATAGCACCCTTTATCATCTCCTTCATTTTTTTTTGTTTTTTTTTTATTGATGTTGTGGTTTGGGTTCGATCAAACTTAGAACTAGCTGTGGTTCTAAGTTCCATCTGGGTTCATAAAACCTAGATCAAATCACCTATTTTGATGTTGTTTTCTTTTTCTTTTCTTTTTTTTTTTACAACTTCATGTTTTGAATTTTATTTTTTTAAAATATATGTTTCAATGTTATTGTTGTTGATGTTGTTGTTGATCTTAATGTTATTGTTGTAGAAGATGTTGATGTTGATAAACTGGATTGTTGATGATGTTAATGAACTGTTGGTTGATGATGTTGAATATGGTGGGTTGACGATGAACCGTGGGTTGTATATATATATATTTTTTCATATTTTTTATAAAATTAATTTAAAATTTTAAGTATATAATAAAGAATTTAAATTAATTTTATTTCAATCCAATTCCAACATATACTAAACATAATATGATATAATATTAATCTAACCTCAAGTTCTACAAACATAAAACAATAATTTTTTAATACAATCTAATCAAATTTGTTCTTTTTCAATCAAATCTAATTCATTTCATTTCAATCTTACATGCCAAATATAGCTTAATAGACATGTCTCGTTTGGAAAGTCATATTGGTCAGTACGACTAACTCTTCAAACAACAAATTAATTTAAATTAAATTCAAATAAACAAAAAACATTGTCCATAAAGTCACATTGGTCTATACAACTAACTCTTCAGACAATTTGAATTTAAATTATATTCAAACAAAAAAAAAAATTATTAAGACTTAATGAGGCACAAATAAAAGTGCATAATGCTCTCTTATTGCATTTCAAATGGCTTAGACTATATATTTATCCCTTACATATACCATTTTACTAGTTTTTAATCTATCAACTTGGCATATGAAGTTTTCATTTAAACTCCTAACACTTTGTTATTTGTTCTACCATTTATTTTCTTACAAAATGATAGATAAGGTGTAAGTAGCTTAATTATAAAGGAAAACTGAAGTTCATTGATTTTATTAGAGGGTACATGAACAACTATCAAGGCCACTTACTATCAAATCAGGAGATTTTTTCTTCTTTTGAAAAACAGAAAAACTTTATTCAAGAAACATTTGTAGGAACAATATTAGAATTACGGTCTAAACAGAATGAAACCAAAATTAACTAAACTTACTTCTAAAAACTAAAGTTGTTAGTTTATGAGCTGTCTCATTACCCCTTTTAAGAGTAAATTGACACCAAACATTGCTTAACTCAATTAATATCAATGAAATATCCCTAATGTAAGGACCCTCCACAGTAGAAAAATTCTAAGCCTAATTACCAAGACCATCAACCAAGTATCTGTTTCCACAACTTAAGGTCTTATTGTTTTTCAAATGGATTAGATTGTATATTTATCCCTTGCATATACCATTTTACTAGTTTTTAATCTATCAACCTGGCATATGAAATTTTCGTTTAAACTCCTAACACTTGGTTATTTGTTCTACCATTGATTTTCTTACAAAATGATAAAAAAAGGTGTAAGTAGGTTGATTATAAAGGAAAACTGAAGTTCATTGATTTTATTAGAGGGTACATGAACAGCTATCAAGACCACTTACTATCAAATCAGGAAATTTTTTCTTCTTTTGAAAAACAAAAGAACTTTATTCAAAAAACATCTATAAGAACAATATTAGAAATATAATCTAACAGAATGAAACTAAAATTGACTAAAATTACTCCTGAAAACTAAAGTTGCGAGTCTATGAGTCGTCACATTACCTCTTCTAGGAGTAAATTGACACCTAACATTGCTTAACTCAATTAACATCGATGAAATATCCTTAATGTAAGGACCCTCCACAGTAGAAAAATTCTGAGCATGAATTGCCAAGACCACCAACCGAGTATCTATTTCCATAACTTGAGGTCTTATAGTATTTCAAATGGCTTAGACTGTATATTTATCCCTTGCATATACCATTTAGAACTTGCCATACACTGATGCAGCTTTCAAATTCCTGCACGCCTCATTATAACAGCCATCAATGCGTTACGCTCTCCCAGAAGTGCTCGATATTCAGCTGCCCATCAAAACAGAGTCAATTACCATATTCACTAATAAAATTAAAATTTCATAGATCCCTAAATTGCGGAAATTGTCCTTGGTAAATTTTTTAAGTTCTTACTAACTTTTTCCATATAAAGTTTACTATCAAAAAATATAAAATAATTTTCACGTATCTAATCATTAGATCTAATTAATCAATGATTAGTATTTAACATTGGATAGAATTACAGAAATGTGAAACAAAAAATTGGAATGCGTATTTGTCAAACAACTAAAATACCTTCTTGGGCAGTTATCTGAGTTTCTAGAGTTGCCATCCTCTCCTTGATTGCATTGTTATCAGAAGCCAGCTTTTTGCGATGATTTTCAAGGCACAAAACTTGTGGTTTAAGCCAATCTACTCTCGCCTGTACATGCAAACATATCAAATGAGGATATGTATATATTCATATATAGGGACAGCATCAGAAACCCAAACTACGTACCTGTTGAAGGTCTTTATCTCTCTTGACTTTTTCCGTGTACTCCAGCTTTCGAAGTCGGGACCTTTTTGCTGACTCTATTTGCAATCAATCTTCGAATCAACACATAGAATCTATGTTAATATATATAAAACTTGACAACAAATATCAATCAATCGCATATAATTTTTATTTTTTTTCCAAACCGTTTGAGCTTGGGATCCATTATGCGAGGTGCAGGGACAGGGTTAGGACACCCTTTTGGAGCCTCTTGCTCTACTGTGATCGAAGGCTCTGGGAGCATCACTTCCTTGCTAGAGCTCAGATTCATAGTATGGTCTGTGGTTGCCCTAGGGTTTGAAGCGGTAATGTCCATGTTGCACTTCAATTAAACCTCCAAAAAAAAAAAAAAAAGACATCCCATATTAGTGAACATTATTAACAAAATGCAAGAACTTGAAGCTATAAAAAATTAGTATAGAATATTTTAATTTATTGAAGTATAGAGAAGAGCTCTACTAAATTATTTAATTAAAATGACTGCTTGCAATTGTAAAAAGGCTTGCAACATGTAGTATTTATGCTAGTTTTTTGAGATTATAGATAGAAAGTTACTCGTTATTGCCTATAGTTAGTAATGCATTAATTAATTGAACAAACAGGTAGTACTCTATTTCTGGAGATAAGATTTTCAAATTTGTGTGTGGTCTCATTGAGAGTTTGCCACACATGAAGTTTTTGGATTTTACCTAAAATTGAATTACTACTAAAAGTATCTAGAATAGCTCCTATTCAATTTGATAATACTGTCAGAAATTCGACTTTATAAGGCAATTTATTTAAGTGGTTTCCTTGCTGATTGAGTATTACATAATTATGACAGATACGACTTATGAGTACATGAAATATGCTCTTTGAACATAGGTTACATCCATATATAGTGGACAAAAAACCATTTATGGTGGTTGCACTTAAAAAGTAAAAAATAAAAACCATAAATAAGAAAAACAAAGGAATGTATACAACATGAGTAGCGATTAATCTAGGATCCTGGAAATTTTTTAAAAAAAAAATTCCACAATCCCTATATGGTGGTTGGATCAAATGCAAAGGCCATAAAGTTTACATTTGTTTGTTTGTTTTTTTTTTTTTTGTTTTTTTAATTTTAAAAAAGGGTCTCGACCTCCCCTTCATTCTTATCATCATGGTGTGCCCTTGTGCCTCAATAATAATGCCTCGCCCTTATTAACATGACCTGGTGTGAGGACCTTGGTCTTATTTGCACATGGTGGTTTTCAGAATTTGGTCCTTGATGAAGTAGTCGATGCACCACTCACTAGGATGGTTGGACTTATTTTTGTGGCAGTAAAATAGTGAAAGAATGAGGAGAAAGGAAGTTTGCTTTGGTGTTGTGAAGGAAAATGGAGCAGAAGAATGGTTGTCTCTAGTTTCATGAAGGAAAATGGAGAAGGAGAAAGGTGGAGATGGCTTCACATGAGAAAAGAGAAAAAACAATGTAACGGTCCATAACTGAGAAATTGAATTCACAATGTCAATGCATTTTGAGAATAAAATAACTAATGCATATAAAATTGAGTGGCAAAACCCAAAAAAAAAAAAAAATGTAGGGGTCCAACAGGGATATATTAATTTGTTTATGCATGATTATTATTTAACTTATAAAAGATTCGGTTATATAATATTAGAAACAATAAATATCACACTTGTTCTTACAAGGCCAAAAATAAAGAATGACCTTTAAATTAATGAAGTTACTATTTTTGTCTATCTCTAATAATTTTATTATATTTTGTGTCTCTAGGAAAATACTACCTTTGACCTAATTTAAAATTTACTCATGTGCATATTTTTTAAAAAAAAATTAAATTAAATTTGGCAAAGAATCTGAGGAAGTCGAGTTACATATGGTGGCTCAGGAGGAGGAAGAGGAAGTCAGAAAGAATTTCTTTTTATTTTTTATTTTTTATTTTAAAATCATAAATGAGTTTTTTGGTCCACACAGTAATATTATTTGTCAACAATGACAATGAAAACATTGGAAGTAGACAAAAATAATTATAACTGACATAAAAATAAGGGCAATTTGCTAGTAACAAAAAATTTGTTAAAATGCTTGAAGATATCATGTTAAGTATTTTTTAAAAATAGTCGAACCTTAGGGGGAATTTTTTGAAAATCAACCGTAATTTTTTTATTCAAATTTTCAAACGCAATGATAAACCCATAATTACTTTGCCATATTTTTATTTTTGTTTTTGCTATTTCGTTTTTACTTTTCCATCATCAGTTGAAAAATTCAATGTTCAGATGTGATAAATTGATTGAAAAAGTATTATAGGTGTGACAAATTCAATGTTCTTAGTTCTAGAGATGAGAATAGGTTGAATCCGGGTGGGATTGACATGTTTCAAACCTAAAACCCATTTTAAGTGGGATACCGCATGCTTGATCGTGATTTTATTGAGTTTTCGATTTTCCTCCAAATTTGAACCTATGAGGCGAGATTCTCCATACCCGATTCATTTTGACTTGTTTTTTAAAAAGAACATATTTTAACATACAATAATATAAATTTAAACATTTAATCATATTTAATACTATACTCAAATTTTACCTTTCCACTTAAATGTAAATATACGTTTATATTCAATTATATTCTTAAATTTAAATAAACACTTAAAATTTAAATAAAAACAATTAAAGAACATAAAATTCATTAAGCTTTCTGAAACAATGCCAATCTATTAAATTAAATAATCCAAAATTTTATTCTAGCATTTCAATTGTAAACATAGTTTGCTTGAAACACATATAAGAACAAAATAGTAATGCACAACACTTAAAAAAGGACTATAATAATAATAGAGTTAAACAATATTAACTTAAAATCTTGTATTAAAAAAATAACTTCAATATCTATTCATCAATTTTCAATCAATCCAACGTTTATAATATATTTGAATTCATTAACTATTTTCACCATTGGATTGAACGAAAATGAATGGGTAAATGTTAAAGTCACTATTTTAAGTCAAGATTAATTTAGGTTAATATAGCTTGACCTATAATAATGATGATGATGATGATAAATGAAAAATATTAATAAAGCAAGTAATTTGGTGCAAAATTTTGATCAAACTCGGCTTAATACTTGGTTTCAATGCTCCAAATCCAACTCAAATAAAACAGAGCCCTGTTGGTTTTTAGTAGTTAGAGATTTTTGCCATTTCTAATTCATACATATAGAAAACATTGAAACTGATAGTAATTATGACAGGTGTAAGCACATCATCATTGACAAATTGTTGAGTTCGAAAGTTGTAATCCCCTTCAAATCGAAAAACGAAAAGGAAACGCGAAGTACCACATGAAGATGCGTTCAAATTCAAGGATATACCTCCAATTTCTAACACCACTAAGAAGAGAAATTATTAATCAGATACTCTCATCATTTGTTTGCATCAATAAATAGGCTGATAAATCATCACCAGCATCATAGTAGGAAGCCAATGTAGATGTATTTGAAAACAGAAATCCAGGATCTATGGTGGGTGGTGCCTTAATCGCCTCCCATGTAAATGCCCTCAATTGGATATATTGGTGAACTTTGGAGCTGTACATATGTTTTTGATGAACAATTGTTGTCTTCAATGGTTTGGTTATTGTAAATTTCACAACTAGGATCACAGCTTGATGATGGAGAACAGTAATCAAAAGACGGTTGCGACGGCATTAATGGAGAACAGTTAGCATTGCAGTCGGAGCCATAATTAAAGTTTGATGCTTTTTGAGTATTAGAAAGCAAGAAATCATCATCTTCAGATGGATTTTTCTCGTAATGATTTTAGTGTGATCCATTTCTGCTTGTACCAAGTTGTTCTTCAAGCAATATTCCTTCGAGTTGGTGTGCCAGTGATTTTTAATCTCATTATCTGTTCTTCCAGGAAGTCTTGACGCAATAGTGGACCATTCATCTGATTAAGATAAATTATCACCATTAGTTTGTAAATCATGTCTACAAATATTAAAAAGATAAAAACATTAACTTCAAGTGACTAGAGCAAGACTCTCCAAAAAAAGTCCCTTAACAAAATTCATATACTTTGCAGTATTCATGTACTTTTCTTCTCTAATAAAATTCACTAAGTTGGTTTATTCATCCTTTAGATTTTGCTTTAAAAATATGAAAAAAAAAAAAGGGATATGAAGCCTTTTTTAAGACCCTTAAAAGAACTGAGTTTGAAAACCGTATATTAACAAGTAGGATACAGGTCTACCCGCGGGTCTCATAAGACCCGTTGTTTATACATCTTCTATCCATTTTCTTGTAAAAAAATATTCATCAGCTGCTTTCTCGACGGCACCTCTCTCTCTCTCTCCATCATCGTTGTGTCATCTATCGTGCAACCACTAGAACATCTGAACTTGCGGTATGCTACAAATGCCATAGATTGCTTTCATGTTTTTTTTTTTTTTTTTTTTTTAATTTCTTGAAATCGAAATTTAATATCGAATCACTGCGATTGAAGTGTTGTTGTTCATTTGTATAGTATGTGGCTAGTCGTGCCTACATCCACTGACATGCACACTGCCTGGTTGATTTACATGATTAGATCTTGTATCTATTGATTTTTAGGAGGTTTTTTATTCTTAGGAGTGTATATAATCTTGATTAGTTGTACTATTTTTTTACAATTCAGTACATTATTGTTTGTTAGGAGCAAAAAACATGCGTGAGAATGCTTGAAGGATCTTGGAAGAACAAAAACTGGACGAAGATAAAAGAAAGGTAATGCTTGCGGGTCAATTATTGGATTACTCGAAAAAATGACAGTTGCACTGTTTTATTATCTATATTGATATATTATATATGCTTGGTAGTGACTATATGATTTGTTGCGGTTTCTTCAGAATGAGCAGAGAAACAATTCGCTGCAATTGGCTTCGATGGAGCAGAAAAAGGATAACGAGAATGTTCTAAGGCTGGTGGAAGAGCTAAAGGTGTGCCACTTCATTGCTTTGATGAATTTGACCTTTTTTTTTTAAAAAAAAAAAGTTTTCTTCTTTTTTAAGACTCGTTGATGTTATTTATTTACTTTTTTCTGAAATTACATGTTGCTGTTATTTATGAATGGGGATTCGTGCGCTTTTCAGAGGGAGAAAGAGGAGGCTCTAACAGGAATTCTAAAATTAGAAGAGGAGCTGAATGCTAAGCAGAAGCTGGAAATGGAACTTACAAATGCTAAGAAGAAGATGGAAGAAATGAATGATGTGTTGGATGAGAAAATGGAAGATTTGTGTGATTTGGAGAATTTAAATATAACTTTTATCACCAGAGAGCGCCAAAGCAATGATGAACTGCTAGAAGCTTGCAAAGAATTAATAAGGGTATTCCTATTTGAAACTGTTTATGATTATTTTGTAATCGCATGGTTTAAACCTGAGTAGTGTAAACAGTATCAAATGTCTTTAATGTTTGGGTAATATAAGAGCCTAAAACATCAATATAATGTCTCATACATATAAAATTAGAGAAGCAGATGAGGGGGTTTTGACTGATTAGTCAAAGAAAACGAGATATCACTTTTAAGTATTTTGCCTATATCTATTGGCTTGGACCTTTAGGTTGAAGTTAACCTGCTGGGAAGATTTATGCAGTAGTCATGACATGAATATTCTTCTTATCTATATGTGTAGTAAACTAACTTGCATTGCAATTTGTTGCAAGTTCTCCCAATTAAAGGCATTTCTTTTGGTAATAGGGATTTCAAGATCTGCCGCACACTCGCACCAAGATTGGGATAAAAAGAATGGGCGAAATCAATCAGAAACCATTTCAGAATGCGTGCAAGCTGAAGTATTCTCCTGAGGAGGCCCAAGTCCAGGCCACCACTGAATGCGCTCGTTGGCAGGAGTGTTTGAAGGATTCAGATTGGTACCCATTCAAGGTCGTTGATGCTGGAGGGACACCCCAGGTATGTTGTTTGTATTATTCTGCCCCTTATATTATACTCATCCGCACAAATTTTACATTTTCTATTGGTATTGATCATGATTGGCCATGAATCATTATTAGCTTGCAAATGAGTGAACTTTTTCCTGCAAAATTTTAACCTGCGCTAAACGTTCTTGTGCGAAAGGTTTGTAAATGATGATTGATTGCCGAAATTAAGAGTTCAACTTTTGAAATTTGTGTACTGTGATCGGAAGCAGTTCATATATTCATTGTCATTTTCTTTCTTCTTTTCATTTTTTTTTTCCCGAAGATTTACCAGGACTAAACCAAAACTGATCTACCTACCAATGTAGATATGAATTTTTAGAATTGTGACCATATTTCATGATTCTGCATGGTACAGGAAATTATTGATGAGGAAATGAAAAGATAAAAGAACTCAAGGAGAAAGGAGATGAAATATACTCGGCTGTTATAACAGCTTTGACAGAATTGAATGAGTGCAATCGAAGTGGGAGGTATGTCATTACCGAGCTGTGGAATTTTAATGAAGGAAGGAAAGCAACCCTTAAAGAAGCCATTGCTTATGCTATGAGTTACATCACAAAGCTCAAGCGCAGGAGAACATGAGATGGAGGTTTGTTTTCTTGTTTTCTATTTGTACATTTCATTTCACGTGGTCGACATAAACTGTTGCGACTAACTTGAAATACATTTTCAAGTTACTGACGAATGTTAAATTTTTGTATAGCTCGAAACAATTGAAATTGGAATTTGATAAGCTGATGTTTAATTCATGTTCAAAATGCCAGGTGACACGGGATGAGATCTGGGATGAAGTGTTGAATAATAAGAAGCTACTGCTAAATCTGTAAGAAATGAAGTCTAAATTCAACAAAACACCTTTGACTCTAATTAGAACTATTGTGAAGAAATTGTAAAGCATGAATGAAACTAATCAAAACTTGTTGAAGAACTTGAAAAAGCTTAAATGTGTAGAGAGCATACTAGTTTTAGGATACAATTTCTTAAAATAACTGTTTAATTATTTTAAATGTCACTCATTTATGATTTTCATCTTTAACTAACATTGTGTTGAGATATATGCTCCCATAATGAGGAAAAAAAAAAAAAACCCTGTTACACATGCTTGTAAATGGGATTTGAAGGAGGTGGCCAAAAAACAGGAGGAGATGTGCAGTGTCATTCATTGAGTTAACAGCCAACAATAGGGAAAAAAGAAAAAGGTTGGTCTACTTCTATTTTGACACTATGGAGGCATAAACCATGAAGAATTCCAAGGCACAATCCAATGTAAGAATAAGAATAAGAAAATATTCATAAAATTAAGCAACCTGTTGCCAAAAAGATTACTTGCAAATCTGACTGTAAATCACACATATAATTGGGAAAAAAAAAAAGAGCCTTCTAAACCTTATTTTTTTAACATTTTTTTCCTTTTTTTTGGTCAATGAGTAGTTTGCCCATTCTCAACACCAAAACGATAGAGAACACCAGCATACTTTTCCAAAGAGCCGCTAAAGAAATGCTCTTTCAGTTTCCTGTATGTACAAGACCTAAGCAAACGATCCAAACCTGCCTGATGACAAATCCCAACTCTTTCGACTTGCAACAACTCTGCGAGCTTGTTCAACCCTCCATGGAGACTGGTAAAACTTCATTAAATACTTGATATCGTACACAGTAGGAAAAATAAATATAGTTATTGTTTGAGAATTTGAATAGTATTTTTCCTAGTATTAAGTGAAAAATATTAACAATCTTCTAAATTGACAAAAATGTAATGGAAGAAGTATTAACTATTAAGCTTTGCTCCAAAATATCGGAGGAGCGTTAAAGTGCTAAAATACAATCATGGTTAGCAGAATCTCCTGTTTTAGCTGTACAAAATACCCTGTATTTTAACTTCTATGTGAAACACAGTCATCTATAGCCATTTGCTCTTGCTCACAAACTATGTATACATAATCTCCCAAAAGACTCTCAACAAATCCCAATACACCCAAATAAAGCTCACAAACAGACTACACAAATGGCTCTCTTATGTATGCATTCCACGATTAAGCACACCTGAAACTGAAAATGATAAATGATAAACTAAAGGCAATAATCTGCAAAGACGCGTGTCTTTAAAAGAAAATAATACACAAAACAGAACAGTTCTGAGGACAGCTCATCAAGCAATGCATACTCTTGTTTCTTTTCTCTTTTTGAATTTGTTTTCAGGAATTTGCTCTTCTTGAAGCCATAGTTGTCTGATACTAAACATACCTGAAATTGAAATTTGTAAGTTGGATAAATTTATGACAAGCAGTTTCGGTTATGCTTTCTAATTTAGCAACCTTCAAAAGTATTTTAGACAAGATTAAAATGGTTTTCGAGTATCTAACTAACATTTCGATTTTGCTTCTTGATGTAGGACAGTTGGCTTTGGAGTTTGAAGAAGAGATGGACCGGAAATTGTCCAAAAGAAGTGTTTCAAAGAAACGGGCATAACTTTTGACTCGGTTGTCAGATTTCCTATTATAATATGTTTTCGGAAAGGGTTTTCAGAGTTCTAGAGCGTACCAACCGGGGTTCCCCGGTTGACGTTATTTACATCCTCAACGGAGCTGTTTAAGTTAGGTCGTCGAGCACCCGAAGATTTTGGCGTTTTTATTTGCATTTTATTTGTTTTCCGTTTTTGCTTAGTATAAGGATATTTTAGTATTTTTTTTCTTTTAGGGTTTCCAGGAGCCTATTTAAGGATCATTTGTTATCAATTTCGCATTATTCAATAATATTTTGAAGTTTCAGTTTACGTTCATTCTATATTTGCTGGTGGATTCCAGTTTGTTACGTTAGGGATTACGCTGGTAAACCCTAGAACTTCCGTTCTGCGTCACTTCTCTCACTATTTTTCTGGAAAAGAAGACTCTAGCTGCCTTGCTCAATATATCTAGCTGAGGATGCTCTCTCTTCAAGTAATTACTTCAAAGAAAATTACTACATTGGGACAAAAAGAGTATATTTATTTGCTAGAATTAAACTGTGATAAGAAACATACAATGTAATAAAAGGATAAGACATTTAACATTACAATCGGATATTCAATTTATGATAAGAGAAAAAAAAAACCATTTAACTGTGAAGATAAACAGATCAATCTCCAAGTTGCATGTTTAGTTTAATTCCTACGCTTAGTATTGAAAATGTTTTGTGAATTATGTTTGACTTCCAGATTTTTTCTTCCATTTGAAAACAAAAATATACACCATTCCAGTTGTTTAGTTACCTTGTCGATATCAATGCTTGTAATACTACAATTCATGTACACCAGAACCCAATGAAGTTTTATTGGACCAGATCAAGAAACAAAAGACAATTTGGTGAAAAGTCCATATCATAGGAGCTTTGAGGCCTTTTCTTGTTTGAACTGAAATAAGAATTTATACCTCCTTCAACGACTATGATAATTTCCATGTTCTCGAAGATCTCCAATGATTAAGCACACCTAATGAATGTCAGTTTCAGTTATGATTTCTAATTGAATGAGCTTCAGGAGTATATAGAAGATTAAATTTGTTTACTAACATAACTAACCAATTTTATCTTCTTTCTCTTACCCTGTTTCTTTTTCTAGAAAAGAACACTTTAGCTGTCTTGCTTTATCTGTCTAGTTGGCATTGTTGCATCTCTTTTTCTCCACACATTACATTAACTTGAAAACAATAAATACTTTACAGGGATCAAAAATTTATTTCGTTATTTGATAGAAACTATTGTGAGAAACATACAATATTTTAGAAGGTTAAAACACTTGATTTACAATCGGATGATCACTTCATTAAGAGCAAAAAGAAAATATTGTTTCAACTTTCAGGAACTAAGTTGGAAATCACATAACATAGTCCACGGTGCAGGCCCTATTTCCAATGCAAGCCCTGTTTCCTATCATAATATTCAAAATGTTTTGTAAATTAGCTTAGACTACTAAATGTTTTTTACAGAAAAAAAAATATATACATTATTCCGGTTGCTTAATTACCTTGTCAAAATTGATGCTTTTAGTATTGCAATCAATGCCTGGATTAGATGAATTTTTATTGGGCCAGAGCCTGAAACAAAAGATAAGTTAAAATGTCAATACCATAGGAGCTTTCAAGCTTTATGGCTCAATTGGGATGGGGATATGTACCTGCTGCAAACAACTTTGAAATGTTAGAACAGATCAGAAACTACAGCCTCCCTTGACTGGATCAGAGCAGATATGTCTTAGATAGCTTAAGCCATAAAGAAAGAAATAAGGGTATGTTTGGTAGGTGGGATTTGGGATGGGATTGGGATTCATTTTCTCCCATTCTCCCAAATCCCATGTTTGGCGCTGCACTTAGGAATGGACATTTCATTCCCAAGTTCCCCTTCAATCCCATGCTCATGGAATGTATCATTCCCACCCTCCCCCATGTCATTCCAAAATCCCAATCTCATGGGATTCCATTTTTTCTTTTTTTTTTTTTTTTTTTTCCTCTCCCACCCTCTCTCTCTCTCTCTCTCCACAGAATCACAATTCTCTCTCCTTCCTCTCCACCACGCCGATCCACCGCCGCCGCTGCTCATCGTCTCGCTCATCTCCTCCTCCATTTCTTTTTTTTTTTTTCCTTTCTGAGTTGTGACAGGCCTGGTTCTGGGTTCCCAAGCCACCCAGAACCAATGGTTCTAGGTGGCTCGTCGACCTGGTTCTGGGTTGTCAAACCCAGAGCCTGATTTTGGGTTCTGGGTTCGATGAACCCAGAACCAGGTGGAAGGTTCTAGGTTCGATCGATCGAACCTAGAACCACCTGGTTCTGGGTTCGACTATCGAACCCAGAACCAGATGGTTCAGGTTCGATGATCGAACCCAGAACCATCGAACAGAACCTGACTGGATCTGGTTTTTTTTTTTTGGTTAATTTTATGATATGTTGATGATGTTGTTGTTGTGGGAGATGATAATTGTGATGAATTGATGGATGATATTGATGAATTGTGTGTTGATGATGTTGAATTGTGGGAGATGATGATATTGATTAATTGTGGGATTTGATTTGTGAGAGGAGATTGTTTTTTTTTTCAGATTTTTTATAAAATTAATTTTATATAATAAAAATTTTAAATTAATTGTATTCCAATCCAATCCCAATCTATACCAAACGTAATACAGGATAATTTTTAATCCAATCCTAAGTTCTACCAAACATGAGATGGTGATTTTTCATTCCAATCCAATCTAATTCATTCCATTCCATTCCAATCCCGCGTGCCAAACGGAGCCTAAAAGTCATATGTTTGTGCTTCCATAATAATACAAGGCAATTTCATTGCAAAACTTAACAAGCTATGCAATTGCTACATGAAGAAAACTAGAAAACCATCTCAAATTCAAAACACATATTCTAATGCATCAATTCAATAAAATATGATGAAAATAAATTAATAAGTTTCTCATACCAATCTTCTTGAAAAACAATTAATGCCCTCTGGCCCTTCTCTCTCATTTAGAGTCACTAACTCAATTATATCATTTGATGGTCTGCTTGAACTTTATGAAGCTCTGTAAACTCAAATTAGCAAAGCATGGAAAACGCCGAGTAATTTAGAAAATAAAACAAGAACATTTGTATTGACGTGGTCCTGATAAACTGCACCTCGTACAAGCCAATTCAGCGAGTCATTGTAATGGAAGTAGCAGAATCGCCTGCTTCAAC
Organism: Litchi chinensis; assembly: GCA_019925255.1. Classification (NCBI taxonomy): domain Eukaryota; kingdom Viridiplantae; phylum Streptophyta; class Magnoliopsida; order Sapindales; family Sapindaceae; genus Litchi; species Litchi chinensis. The sequence continues at coordinate 1,058,919 of CM034464.1, read as the reverse complement.
ACTGCAAAATCCCTTGATAGAAGTAGCAGTATTTTACCTCTGTTTAGCTCTAACAGTCTATAAACTCAGTATAGCTAAAAAAATCAAAACCCAAGACTTCCAATTTCATGAACGAAAAGGTTAACCACGTCTTAAAATTTGTATTATGGAAATCTTGATAAAAACTTATAATACAACTGTCATATTTAAATTGTTAGATGCAGTTTTAGTCTAGATGATAAAACATTGGAAAAGATTAATTGGTTCTAAATCAAATATATACCATGTAATGTTATTGATTCTTGAGTAATATTTTGTAGTAATATGCATTCTAAAAATCAAACAATAGTCAAACAAAGAAAATAAGGTGATTTTAATTTGCTTACATTACATGATTTTGAAGTAACTTTATTTTGAGCTTCTTGTCTAGAATTAAAATCCATCATTATATATAAATCAAAAGTTTAACATTGAAAATTCAACCTTGAAATCATAAAGGAACTAATGACATATTGAAAATTCAACCTTGAAATATAAAGGGACTAATTACCCAGATTAGTTGTTATGATTGTCATGGAAACTTGGTTTTTGGTGAGTCCAAAACATAAGATGTCTGAGTTTTTGACCAAGTTCTCTGTTTTCTCCCCTCGATAATGTCTTTTTAAAATAGGAAACTAGAGATCTTGACTTCCTCCCATGGTTGTCAATTGTTGAAGGTAGTTTGGCAATGTTTTTCACTTTTAACAACCAACTTCCAAAAAACATAGGCATGACATCATTTTTGTTTCTCTTCCAGTAGTCCGACAATCCCACTCTCACCAAGAGTTTCCTTGTCAGCACATACAGATTTATGAGTTCATCTGTTCTTGTACAATTCAATCTCCTATTACCTTGTCTTCGGTCATTTGACATTATTATCTTTCAAACTAGATCATTCTCACTAGCTTTTAGACCAAGGTTTTTCATCCTTTCGATCCCCTAGTTTCTAAAAGTTAAAAAACAATGTATTGAATTGCAATTTGGAAAGAGAATCATTAAAGCAAAAGACAAACAACTACATGGTTAGGGACTTGGCAATGGAGAATCTATACAATTTCCCTCTAACGGAATTGGATTCATTATCACAATAACTTGAAGCACAAAGGAAGAAAACAATGTGATAAAGCACACTTTAGAATTGTGCATGGGAGCCTCTATCAAATGACAAGAAAAATTAATAGACTTGCGTTTATATACATGCATGCCAAGATTAATGTTACTTTGATTTGAGATAGCAGGTGTTGACTTCAACTTTTACTGGTTGCTTGCCATGCCAAGAACCTTAACCGAGCTGGTGAACTAGCTATGATATTTGCATTCCAAGCACTGCTATGGAGTGGGAATCAAAGTGTTTCTTCACTGGAGTTACCCACAACTGAACAATAGGAAGGTGATGCATATATATCTGCTGAAGTGAAGCAGTCACAAGCTAAGAATTTTGGCATAGCCAAACGAGCCTCATACACACCAAGACCTTGCGCAGCTTAGCTTCAAGCTCCTTGACAGCAGCTGCATCGGTAGTCATGCCAAACGTTGGCTTAAACACAATCTCCCAACCTCCTTCCATACCAATAGCTGCGGCATTGGCTTGCCTGTGCATGTTAGTGCTGCTCCCTTGTCAGCAAATTGTTCAGCGATTTATTGGGTAATAGCCCTTGATTCTGCATATCAAAACACCCATAACATATGTTAATTCATCATTCTAGTTAATAAATAATAATAGCCATCCAAAAGAACACACTCAATAAAATGTCAGTACGTTTGAAACTTAACAAACAGCAGCCAATCTCCTTGTTCAAAAGCTGGAACCTGTCCCAATAGTTGCATAAAACAAAAAAATTACATTAGATTTAATAGGAAACTCAACATCTACTAATTTGAACTAAAATATTGAGTATTATATCAAAAATAAAATGTTTTTAGTACCCAATTACAAGTTTTGTACACCATGTTTACATTCTTTTCAATGAAGGCTTCAGATTTATGTCCGCCGGTTCTCATATCAATGGGAACATACATACTTGAAATCATAAGATTTTCTACCCATGTTATCCTCTTCCAATTCTTATTCACTTGCTACCCCAGGTGCTTGAAATCCTAAAGATTTTTGTTGTCCTCACTTGTGGCTGCCTAACCTCTTCATCCTTCCCTGTGCAGAACATCAAGGAACCAAATTCATTATGTTTATCAGAACATATACTTATATATGAGTGAAATGTGAAATGCTTTCACACAGACATTTCAAAAGTTCATTTATCTAAAACCAACATGTCAGAATCAGGAAAGAATTGTGTACTCTAATTATGAACATTACAATAGAAAGTCAATCTTCAACCAGAAATTAAATTTTGTATCAACTCAACTATAAGCACTGCATAGTTTAGTTGGCAACGAAAAACCGAATCTTAAATCTAAAATGGGAGATGAAACCACAATTAAGACCTGTAACAAAGTGAAAAGCATTACTTGTGAAGTTTTCTCCTCTTGCATAGCTGAAGGTCTCTGTTCTGCTAATGATTGCTCCTGATTCCCACAAAGCAATATAGCACTGCAACAAGAAATTCATTTAACCACTGTATCAGATATATTCCCCATCAAACATTATATTAGAATTAAACCTTCAGACATCAAGCATAATTTGTGTCATTATGATTTAAGAAACTAATAAGAATAGTCAAAATCAAATATTTTGAGCTTGCGGTAATATATGAAATTTTGAGCCATCAATTGTTGAGTAATATTATGTGGTGAATGCCGACAAATATATGAAATTTTTAGCTTACTGTTTTGTTCTGTTAAAATATGTCACCCATGCAGCTGTAAAATGTTTGAGAGCAATCATTGGAGCAGCTGGTCTGCGTCACCCTCAACCTGTTATTTAAAGTATTAAGATTATGTTAATGAAAAGTGAAAGTGTTTGTTGAAATATTATCATGAAGAAGGAAGGAAGTAATTACCAGTGAATAATGGGCCACAGTTAGAAACTGATGGAGAGGAGGTCTTTGAATTCTCATATATTCTGATCCTAGGCATGCCTGAGCCTCTGACCCAATTCTCCGCTTCCTCAACTCGGTAACATCTTTCCAAATCAGGACAACAAGTAAACTCCAATTCCTCCAGTGCTGTAGATTGCAGAATGTAGTCTGGCAATGTCTTTAATTTACCACAAAAATCAATTTTGCAAGAACGAAGAGATGGCATGATTTTGATATCTTCTCCTTCTCTTCCACAACTCCCATTATCCCACTCTTCCCATTCTTCCAGCTCATAAAACCAAAGAGATTGCAAATTGGGAAAGAGGGCAATGGATGACGACGACTTCATATTATCAATTCCCATTCCCAAAAATCCATCACCCAACCTTTTCAAACTCTTTATCTCATGAATCTTAAGTGATTCAAGACATGGCAATTTCCCCAAACACAAACTCTCTAAACCAGACCAACAATGGAGATCTAATCTCTTTAGTTTTGTTAAAGACATCAACCAATTGAGGGATAAATGATTCTCACCGCCGTAGCCATGTAGTTTTAATCCCTCTAAATTTGGAGGAGGTTGGAAGTCTTCAAGAGCTTTTTCATTACTCACATCTTATGACAACTCCAACCAGAAGCGATTGAGTTTTGTCTTATTCTTCAATTCTACCTTATTAATCTCATCCATATTCACCCCACAACACTTAATACAAAGAACCCCACCAAGCTGATTCATGTTTCTTAGAAATTCCAACTTGCATGCTTTCTTATCCCCACTCACAACTAGTCTCTCTAATGTCATCAAACTAGTTAATCTTTCCAATCCTTTCGGCATATATCTACACTCTTCAAAACTCAAATAGTATATTAAATGCCTCAAGCTGACTAATTTTCCTATCCCTTCTAGTAGTTTATTAAGATTTGTACAACTATGAATATTTAAAGTTTGTAAATTATATAATTCACACATTACTTCTGGTATTTCTTTTATACCATGATTTCTTGATATGTCAAGGTATCTTAGATGTATCAATTTATTTATGCCACTTGGAACATCATTAATTGACATGCCACTAAGATCTAATGCCCTTAGACTTGTGTCATGATCAAATAATTCATTTAATGGCCAATTGCGACCACCTAATAGAAGGCTACACAATCTCCTTTTATCAAATATAGAGATAGGAAATAAGGCTTCTCCTTTCAGCACTATCATTGCATGGCGAGCTTTTCTACACTTGGAACTCAACGGAAATCTTTCCGTATCATCAACCTCTACACTATAACATTTATTCTTTGAAAGATTTTGAGCCAAATCATGCACCATGTCATGCATCTTCCACCAGCTTGTGCCTTCATAATTATCTCTTTCAAAATCTTGAAAGAATGAGTGCATTACTAACCTTTCAAAATACTCTTCACCAACTAATTCCAAATCTATATTTGATGTTGACTTAAGATAATCTTAAGTCATCCATAACTTAATCAATTGATCTTTTTCTATTTCATGATCCTTAGGAAAAATGGCACAATATTAGAAGCATCTTTTCAATTCTGAGGGCAAATTAAAATAGCTTAATAACAATGGTGGGAAAATCCCTTGTTCAGCTTGTTCTAGCTCCCACATCTCACTATTTAAGACACATTGCCACTCCTCAATTGTATTTTTAAAGCGTAAGAGACTTCCTAAAATCTTGATAGCTAGAGGCAAGCCTTTACACTTTTCTACAATGTTCCTACCTATCTTTTCAAACTTTTGCCGCTCTTCATTGGTCGTTTCAAAAAATGCAACTTGACTAGTAAACAATGACCAATATGCTTTGTCGGACAATATGTCTAATGGAATCATGCGGTAGCTTCGCATCAATTTTGCAATGTTCTCATTGCGTGTGGTCACTAAAATTTTACTTTGGCTAGAACCATGCTTAAGAGAGTCTATCAATTCTTCCCACTTTTCAAACTCTCCTGTCCACAGTCCACACATCATCAAGGACAAGAAGAACCTTCTTTTCTTTAATTAACTCCTTTACATTTTGCAACAATGTTTCATATTCATTTACACCTGGCACGTCTTTTTTCAAAGATTTAAGAATTGCTTTTGCAATCCTAATTTTCTCCATAGGTTTAAGGACACACACCCATATTGATTTGTGAAAACAAGCCTTAACCTCTTCATCATTAAACACTAGTCGAGCAAGACTAGTCTTACCTATCCCTCCCATCCCAACAATGGAAATAATAAGAAGGGATGTGGGTCCCTCACTACTCTCACTCAGCAACAAGTTTTTTATTTCCTTCGTCACATGCTCTTTACCATGAATGCTTGTGATGTCTACAACGGAGCTAGTTATTTGTCTTTCTACTTCGCCTATGCCCTTGTTTGAGCTAAAGTGAAACATATTTCTTTCCACAGCAATATCCTCTAATGCTTTATTTAAATTTTTTTTCTTCAAAGCAATGCCATGACGTGTAAAAACCTACCTACTACAAAAGCCTAGCAGGTGAAGTGTGAACATACCTTTTTTATAAGCTTGGAAGCATTTTCATCAGCTTCCATGATTCGTTGTTTCTTAATAGTAGCTATGTTCCATTCATCCAACACATCCTCCATGTCGTAGGACACCTCTTTGAGCTTGTCTAACCAGTTTCCAACAGCTTTCTCCTTGACTTGTTTGCACTCTGCATCTTCAAGAATAGACTCAATGACCTGAAAATTACTGGTGAGCTTTTTCACTTCTTCATCAACACCCACAACTAGTCTTACTTCTTGTTCAACCTGTTGCTGAACAACCGACTCCAATGTCCCCAAGATTGCTGAAACAACAGTTTTAGCCATATTCAGACAAGGTATTGATTACAGAAAGATGAGGTATTGAGATATCAAGTAAAGTTATATGTTGTGATAATGCTACCTTCCATTCAACTAATATATATATATAATGCACGGAAGGAATCAAGGAATAGTTGGCTTTATATTGGAGCCAAGCTAAGTTTAATTTGCTTTGATTGTGGTTTAAGTATAAAGTGTTGTCCAAGCAATTCTCATATTCTTTTCTTCTCATTCTTTTCCTTTCCTGTATTCAATCTGTAATAGTTTTATTTTAAGTTAATTTTATGTATGATGATCACAGTGAAATGATGGAAAATTGTTCAATCAAATAATCCATTGAATTACTTGTATAATTTAATTATTATAGCTGTCTTTTTTTGGGATAATCCCAAAAAATCTCTAACTTTTGATATATTATCCATTTTCCCTTGTATAGTTTCGTTTTTATCCAAAATATTGTCTGATTTTAAAATAAACACCTAAAATACTCCCTAGAAGCATATGAAAAGGCAATAATACCTCTAACGGTAACAGTTTCTATTAGGTGGACATGATTAATCGTTTGACTCCAAGAGTAAAAAGGGAAATGGGATGAAAAATTAATGGAAAAATCCTAAAAAATCGCCTGACTTTCGACACACTATCCGTTTTCCCTCATGTTATTTCATTTTTATCCAAAATCCCCCTTACCATCAATTTTTTTAGCAAAAAAATTAGAAAAAAATTAAAATATCAAATTTACCTTAGTTTAAATAATATTAACATAAAAAAATCAAAAAATTAAATAAATAATATTAAATATAAAAATATAAAAAAATAAAACAAGTATATAAAAATATAATACTTTTTAAAAAAAAAAAACAAATTATTTTTAAAAAACCATTTAAAAAAAAAAAAGTTGTTTTGTTTGATCTGGAAGAATCGAAAAAAAAACAAACACAAAAAACCCTAAACCAGAGATGAACAATCCATCACAATCTCTTCATCTTCATCTCTTCTATCGGCTTCTATCTCATCCATCTGAATCTCTCCACTTCCATCTCCTTTATCTTGACATATTCAAATTACAACTATGACTAAAATGGAGCTACAAATTATAGGTTTCATCAACCATCTTCTTTATCTTAATCATGACATGTTCAAACAAATTATGAGTTTCATCAATCACCATCAATCTCCCACAAATTGAAGATTTGGAACCATCATCTTTAATTTTATATTTAATATTATTTTTTTTTATTTTTGATTTTTTAATTAAAAGTATTTTAATAAAATTTTCATCACGTTTCCTTTTTTGTCATTGGAGTCAAACGGTCAACATGTCCACCTAACGGAATTTGTTACTATCAGGGGTATTATCATCCTTTCATAAGTCTCCAAAGTGTATATATGTTATGATAATGCTACCTTCCATTCAACTAATTTTTATAATGCATGAAAGGAATCAAGGAATATTTGGCTTTATAATGGAGCCAAGCAAAGTTTAATTTGCTTTGATTCTAGTTCAAGTATAAAGTTTTGTCCAAGCAATTCTCATATCTTTTCTTCTGTTCTTTTCCTTTCCTATCTTCAATCCGTAGTACTTTTATTTTAAGTTAATTGTAGGTATAATGATCACAGTGAAATGATGGAGCATTGTTCCATCATATAATCCATTGAATTATTTGTATAATTTAATTATGATAACTTTCTCCCAAAAGTAAAAATATCACCATTATAAAATTTCCATATGATTGCAACCTATATTTGCAACAAACTTCTACTAAACATGAATTTATCGGTTTCCTTTTTAGAACATTATCTATTGAACTTTATTAAAAAAAAAAAATCAAATACACCAACATTATTCCAATATAAATTAGTGAGTCTGTCAAAGTAAAGCACATTTTTAAAAGGGTCGGCGAAAGCAAGGATCTTATACCAACAAATTGTAAGTGACAAACAATTGAAAAGAAAAAAGTAAAGTATGGGAACATTATCTTAGATTTAAGTAAATGGAAAAAAAGGACATAGTCCATTGAAAACGTTTACACCAAAGAATATTTATGGTTAATTTAGTTCATTGTTTCCTTTTGCTCTTTAATTAACATAGATTTTGATTCTCGTGTGTTTGTCATTTCACCACCAAGGCATCTTAAAAATTAATCATATTCTATGAAGATGTGTTGGGTCATTAATTGTCATTATTTCATGCCCAATTTGCCAATTATTTATGTTATGTTTTTCATAGAATTGGTACTTTTATTTTGTTTTGTGTTTTTGTGTTTGTGTTTAGGTTTTTAGATGAAAATAATGGAATTAGAGGATTTTTCAGAATTAATTGCATCACAAGAGAATTAGAAATCTGGTTTGAAGAAAACTCAAAAGTCAAAAGTCAAGATGTCAAGTGTATAGGGATCAAAGTGTAATAATTCACAATTTATTTGGCCAAAGTGAAAAATGGAAGAAGCTGCGAACCAAAATGCAATTTGCTAAGCCACATAACATGGAACACGCCTCTTATTGCCATTCTAGGTCACCCAATGAAGATTCGAGTTGCATAAGGATCTGTGCGTTTTTGAAGAAGAGTTTGTCACCATTTCGAGTCGAGTCACGCATGGTTCCGAGTTGCAAATTTGGGTTAATAGCAGGTTAGGTCCACGTGTTTCAGAGAGTTTTCTCCTTTAGTGGCTATTCCGGTTCAAGTTTTGACCGACACACACGTGTGCCCATGGACTCTTTTGAGTCGTGTGTTTTGATGATTACTTTGTGCAAACCTAAATTTCCTATTCCCTTGCCATGGCCTCCAAGTACTTTTGCCCATAAATATGTGCTTTCTTCAACACAATTGACGTCACACCAAAAGAGAGAGAGAAGCAGAGAAGCAAGTCTGAAAGCTTTGATTCCATCTTTTCTTTAGTTTTTATTTTTATTTTTATTTTTATTTTTACATAGTTTATTAGTTAGGACTAATTTAAAGCCTTAGATATGAACTCAATTGGTTTATCTTCTTAATAAGTATTTGTGTTTTGCAATTTGAAATTAATGTCTCTATTTTAATTTTATCCTATTTATTTTGTTTCTTTGATTGATCATCTTAGAGGCATTTTTAAGTTAAGATTATGTTATAAGAATATAAACTGCACACCAAACACACATATTCTTAGTTGGCAACAATCAATTGGTTACAAACCAATTGAGAGACATTAACTCATAAATACCTAGATAGACATCATGTTATAGGATTTATGTGATATTAATATTCTTCTAGTATTAATGGATTCCAATTATTAAACCTAAGTAGACATCATGCTAGGTTATAATTAGGAATACACGCATTTATGTAGACATAATGTGATTTGCATATTAACTAAGGAATAATCTATACAATATGAGTTAATCATACCTTACCATGAATATCCTCATCATGCATTATTATGAATTTGCTTTATTAATTTTTATAACAATTTGAGAGATTATTTAGTGGTGATAGTATGTCCTAACTAAGCCTTTATTATTGATTTTCTTTAATTTAATTTTATGCATTAATTTAGCTTAGTTTAATCTTAATTCCAAAACCTATTTTCTTTGTTTTAATTGTTTTTAGTTTAGGATTTAAATAAACTTATAATTAAAGTAAGTTAAAACTCTTCGTGGGATCGATCTTTGCTTGTCTATTATACTCAATAAATTATTTGTATACTTACAAGGTTTTAATGAATTGGTTTATTAAAAAAATTAACCAATAAGATGATATCTATCTAGTGTGATGTATGAAAAAGCATATTGAAAATATATCGATTCCATTAAGATGACATTCATCTAATGTGATCTATGGAATATATGACAAAGTGGAGTATTGGAGTATTTCTATTGATCATTTATGTCATATATGTAACACTCCAATTTGCCATAAAATCAATATTATGCAAGGTTTAATCAATTACTTAAATCTCCACAACTAAAACTCAACTAACGAAAAATTCTATAAAATATTTAATTCAATAACATAATTTCTCTCAATAACTCAATAAAAATCTTCAAGAACTTAAATCCACTAATATTCAAAATCTATCATTACATTTGAGTCCTACTAATGAAACAAACTTAAATGTTCCCTTAATAATAGGAGTAGGTATAAGCACAATAGCAAAACTGAACTCCTTCTCCAAGACACCAATTACTCAATATCGCCCCTCAAAATAAATAATGTCTACTAATCTATAAAAATAATAAAGACGAGGGGTGAGCCATCAACTCAATAAATAAACATTATACATTACGAAGTAATAACTAATCAAAAGAATATAATATAATTTTATAATGTAGCCTTATAATAAGAATAAAACCGTAATTTCATAGTAATTGAAAACAATGAATACAACAATACCATTATAATACTTAACGATGCAATATAAAAAAAAATATTAAATTTTCAAAATAAAATAATAAAACATTTAAAAATACAATACATAAATATTCATTACTTAAATCGAAGTCAAAATAATGAAAAACATTTCATATATGAATTTAAACAAACATGAAAGTGGCTCCTGTCACATAATGTCATTTACACCTGTAATCCCGATGAGGGGCCAATACAATTTATACATGTAATCCCGGTGCAGGGCCAATACAATTTACACCTATAATCCTGGTGCAAAGCCAATACAATTAAATGAACCATGGACAGATAAGTCAAAACATTTTTGTTACAATCACGATTACAATACATATCATTCTTTTCAAATACAAATGGCTACTTCTAATAAAACATGTCAAATTCTTTTTAAATAGGAAGAACTTACTTTAATACAATAGAACAATGTATATAAAACACATATTTGAGGATGCAAAATCATTTAAATATAATATAACAAGATAACATTGAAAATTCAAAGTTTCATTCAATTATTTTTAAGAACCAATGAAAGTAATTTATAAATTAAACATATAATATATTAGCGCAATGTATAAGGTTTACTTACTTCTTCTGCTTATCCCAATAAGAAAGTTAACTTTATGAATTTAATCCCCCTTATCAACTTGATTCACAATCAACCTTTACAATAACCTTGATCTCCAATACTTCGGTGGTTAAAGGTTCAATTCCATTAATAGAGAAGAGGGTTTTGAATAATATGAGAATTGGCTATTGTGAAAACAATATGGTTTTCACATATGGTTTTCCAACATAGTGAATAGAAGATATATATATATACACACACATATGTACATATATATATTTAAATAATTTATTATTGTTTAAAACTTCCTATTAATTGATATAAAACTCTCTATTAATTGATGAAATAATAAATCTCTATTAATTTATCTAAAACTGTCTATTAATTGATGAAATAATAAATCTCTATTAATTGATATAAAACTATCTATTAATTGATGAAACAATAAATCTCTATTAATTTATCTAAAACTGTCTATTAATTGATGAAATAATAAATATCTATTAATTGATATAAAACTATCTATTAATTGATGAAATAATAAACTAACTATCTATTAATTGGTCCATTAATTAATAGAAACTTTTCAAAAAAAAAAAAAAAATTCCATTACAATATAGGTCCCAATTGAACATCCAATTACTTCGATTTAAACTATCCACAGAATGCCCTATATACTATCTATATTAATATTATATCAAAAAGATGGATAATCAAACCTAGTACAATTAGTTATACCAAATTTTGAAATGAAAATTCATTTTGATATAGCTTTTAAATCTAGTTATAAGCTAGGGTCCTAACCTGTAAATAAATGCATTCAAGAAAGCAAAAGATAAAATCATCACACAGCTCAAGTTCCAACATGTAATGATCTTAGGTGATAATTTAATACCAACTTTCACTAAACACATTCGGTTACATCAGTATTAACTTTCACTAAATGCAATTAACTCTTGTAATTGATTTTTTGTCTATCAACATAGCATTTGTACTTGCATAAAACCAAAATTATACTTGAACTAAGGTACGATGTTGTTAGTCGAAAATATATATCTAGTATTTTTTTCTGCCTATATATTATAGTATTGAAAATTATTGTCAAATTATTAGAAACACAGCTTTTGTAATTCAAATGAAGAAAGTAATGACAGATGGGGAAGGCAATTTGAAATTGACAATATTGGAAGGATATAAGATATTTATGTCTTTACCAGTTCTACCACTTGTTCGTCTTTTGTAAGATCTTCCATAAGAATAGGGGCCTTCACAATCTCATCAGCAGTTCCCATCATTATTGCCTTTTGACCCTGAAAGATAGACATAATTGTTGAGTTAAAAACAAGAAAAACATAAGATATATGATGAGAGCATTAGGAGAAGATCTGAGAGGGTGAACTCTTGATCGAGAAGAATGTGACTTGCATCGCTAGGTGCAACCTGCGTTGCAAGTCATGACCATTCATTTAGGACAACTGTGACTTGCATCACTACGTGCAACTGGTGTTGCAAGTTGCAACCATTCATCCAAGACGATTGTGACTTGCATTGCGAAATGCAATCCACGAAGCAAGTCGTGATAAAAGGGTCTAAAGCAAAATTTTAAGCCTTTTAAGATATTATTTTTATTTAGACTTTAATATTTGTTTCCTTTTATCAGTTTGCTATTATTTCTTTTATTTATATGATCTTTTTCCTTTTAGTATTTTATTTCTTATGGGAATCTTATTTCTTATTTTCTATGGAAATATTGTTTAATAAAGGAATTAGGAGACTAGTTTAGCTATAAATAAGAGTTTAAACTTAGGGTTGTATTTTGTCATTATATATTTTGGGAGAATATTAATAAAATCCTACAATTTGCAAGACAAGATTTTTGCAATTTATTTCGGCTTTTATGGTATTCTTGCTTGGATTGCTTATGCTAGAGTTAGATCAATTCTTTGATTTAATTCTAGAAGATCAATCTATCCAATTTTGTGAGTATCAGGTAAAGTTATATGTTCCAGTAATGCTAGCTTTCATTCAACTAATATTTATAATGCATGGAAGGAATCAAAGAATAGTTGGCTTTATAATGGAGCCAAGCAAAGTTTAATTTGCTTTGATTCTAGTTCAAGTATAAAGTGTTGTCTATGTAATTCTCATATACTTTTCTTCTCATTCTTTTCCTTTCATGTCTTTGATCCATAATACTTCTATTTTAAGTTAATTGTGTGGGTATGAAAACATGGAACCGAACCAAACGACTCAACCCATGGGTGTTCAGTCGATTCACATGTTCAAAATCAAGGTATTTTGACCCCAATCTAAGAAAATACCAAGTTTCATGGATCAGTTTGGTTCTAGGTATCCAAAACCAATCCAATCCCTGAAACACTCTCTTTACTCTTTAAGGGCACACTTATCATTTGTCATATTCACTATATTGTCATTTGTCATATTCACTATATAAACCAAACCCTAACCATTTCTTCCCATTTTCTTTCTTCGCATAGTAGCCAATAGCCACCACGCCACCACCTCTAATCCCTAACCCATTTTCTTCATCTCTCATTTCTAATCTCATCACCATCGTTGTCACCAGTCACCGTGAACCTCTAACCTCTCATCTCATTTGTCGTTTTTGATGAGCATTTTCATTTATGTTTTCACTTGTTTTGTTGTGAATCTCTAACCTCTCTCACCTATTCCCTTCATTTTTGGTTTCATTGCCTGGTTTGCCATTCATCCCAACAGCAGCAACAATCCCTCATGAGATGTCGGTGTGGTTCATCACTAAAAAACCGAAGTAGTTACGATTTATATTGAATCTGCCAATCATGTGTATTCATATTTTCATGTTTCTTTTTTGTTTCAACTTCGAAGTGAAATCGTTATATTGTTTTTTGAAGAAGAAATTATGGGATTTATGTTGTGGATTTTTGTGTATGTCTAAAGTGATGGAGTTTAGGGTTTGTTATTTTTAGGGATTTGGAGTGGTGGATATTAGGGCTCTGGAACCGAAGAAATGAACTGAACCAAGGGTGCTATGTTTGGCTTGGTTCTTCCCCATTAATGGACTATGTTCATATCCAAAAGTGGAGAACCAAATGTTAGAACTGAGTCGAACATAATAATGCCCACCCCTTGATCACAATGAAATGGTGGAGAATTATTCAATCGTATGATCCATTGAATTATTTGTATAATTTAATTACTGTACCTTTCTACCAAAAGTAAAAATATCACCATTAGAAGATTTTCCATATGATTGCAACCTTTATTTGCACCAAACTTCTACTAAACACAAATTTATCGGTTTCCTTTTCAGAACATTGTCTATTGAAAATGATACAAAATATATAATGAATTTTATTAAAAAAATCAAATACACCAACATTCTTCCAATATAAATTATTGAGTCTGCCAAAGTTAAGTACATTTTTAAAACTGCTGGCGAAAGCAAGAATCTTATACAAAAAAATTGTATTCCATTGAAAACTTTTACTCCAAAGAAAAAAGTAAAGTATGGGAACATTATCTCAGATTTAAGTAAATGGAAAGAGGACATATTCCATTGAAAACATTTACTCCAAAGAATATTTTCATTGTTTCCATTTCACCACCAAAGCATTTTAAAAATGAATCGTATTCTCTAAAGATAATATCTATCTAGTGTGATGTATGGAAAAGCATCTTAAAAGTATATCGATTCCATTAAAATGATATCCATCTAGTGTGATCTAAGGAATATATGACAAAGCGGAGTATTGGAGTATTTCTATTGATCAATCATGTCATATAGGTCTCAATCGGACATCCAATTGCTTCGATTTAAATTATCTAGAGGATGTCTTATATACTATCTATATTAATACTATATCAAAAAGATGAATAATCAAACCTAGTACAATTAGTTATATCAAATTTTGAAATGGAAATTCATTTTGATATAACTTTTAATTCTAATTATAAGCTAGGGTCCTAACCTGTAAATAAATGCATTCAAGACAGCAAAAGATAAAATTATCACACAGCTCAAGTTTCAAAATGTATTGATCCTAGGTGACATTAACATCAACTTTCACTAAACACATTTAGTTACATTAATACTAACTTTTATTAAATACATCTAACTCTTTGTAATTGATTTTTAGCCTATCAACATAACATTTGTACTTGCATAAAGCGAAAATTGTACTCTGATTAAAATACCATGCTGTTATTTGAAAATATTGAGGATTTACTTCTACTTATAGAATATAGTATTGAAATTTCTTATCAAATTAATAATAAGAAGAACAAGTTTGAACCCAAAAATTATACAAATATTAAATATTAAGAACCATCATACTATTTGAAAATAAATCGATTAAAAAAACTAAAATTATTAAGTTTTCAGCACAAATAATATGACACGATAAAAATTTGAACAAAGAGAATAAGAAGTTTTAGAAACATCATATTATTTTAAAATAAATTAATTAAAAAATTCCAAATAGAATATAATTAACCAATATAACACAATTATGTAAAATTCTATTGACCATTCCCAATTCAATTCTCAAACTCAAACTACCAAGGTTCCTGAGGGGATTAAAATCAAAGGATTAACCAAATTGACTTGAAAAAACTAAAGTAGAATTATATCGATACTCCATGAGCCTTACACATAAAAATGTATGCCATGTGCCAATCACCTGAAACGAAAATGAAAAGAAACAGTTGTAAGGAAAAAAAGTGAAAGAAATTATAATGATACACAAGAAGTTTGATTGGTAACAATATCAATCTGGTAATAGAAAAGGTGAGAGAATCTCTTGTAGACCATCCTATTTACAACATGAACTCTGATTGTTTGCCTATCTACAGTTTTCAGGCCAGAAGTAAGCTGATATTTCACCATCATGCCCATAATGATCCAAATTAAAAATCCAAAACTTCTGAAGCACAACAGCTAAATTGGATAAAATGCAGTCATAATGCAGTGTCTCATACATCCGTGTTGGATCTGGTTTTTGGACCTTAGATATAAACCTCCTCCTAGAACCATTATAAGTCCTTTTCAAGTAGAAACTTAAGAATAAGCCCATGCATGCGTAAGACTGAAGTAAACAATTTCATATTTAGGAATAGGTAATTTAAATACAAGTATTAGACTGAGGTTAATCTTACCTCCTCCGGACAATTAATTTAGTGATACCTTTCTCCCGTTGTGGAATAGGATTATCGTCATCATATTCAATCCATGTCCCTGCAAAATATAGTACTGGTTGATACACACATTGGACTCATGCTGAATAACACCTATGAATGTATTAACAACTTATACAAAGTACTCACCATTTTCTTGCTTAACCCAAGCTACGTAATGTCCTGAATCAGCACTTCTGCCCTTATGTGTCAGCACAGCAACCAAATCATAAACTCCAGTTAAATGAGTTTCATTGTCAGCATCAGATGTAACACCTGAGACATAGAGTAAGCAATCAACAAGTGAAAAGAAAAAGGAATGTTGAATAGTAATAAGCACTTCCATTGATGGATTCAGCGGAAACAGCAAGAAGCTCCAAATGTTAGGAAGTGCAGAGGATTATATTAAGAGGATTATACAATTTTTTACCATCTTGAGATGTAGCTACCAGTGATTCTCCATTTCCATTTGATGTTGATCCCTGCAACAACAAAAAGACATATATAATAAACTTGTCCACATGATTCAATCAAATAATGTGTAGTTCAATCATTGTATCACCTCTGCATCCGTAATTTTGATATCATTCTATCATTATCTTGTGAACTAGAGCTCTTTTCACTAGCTTTTAGACCAAGATTGATTCTATTTTGTAAACTCAAAGAAAAATGTCCAATGACATCAATAAAACAATACATAATGTTAATCTATGAAATAAATTATGACATCGACGTAGTTATTTGACACAAGTAGACTAAAACATGTGCTCAATAAGCCCCCAAAGAGCAACAGGAACAACAATGCAAGGAAAAAAACATGTGCTCATCAGCAGTTCCCATCATCATTACCTTTTGACCCTGGCAGATAGTCTTAATTGTTGAGTTAAAAACATGAAAAACACAAGAAATCTTATGAGATGTACAAAAACAATAGCATGGAAAAGTGCCTGACTTCACACACACACACAACGTGGAGGACGTATGTGTTCTATAGGGTATGTCTTCTGTGTTCCCTTTGAAAACAAAGTACTCACTTGACTAAGGCAGACTTCAACTCTGGAACAGGATGCAAGGATTGTACAATGGAATTCAAGTAGCAGGCGTTTCCCAAATTAAACAAGCCAGCACTATGACCCTGTACATTAATATCCTTAATGTGAATAATCAACAACAATGCTGATGATGTTGTGGCTGTGAAAGTGCTTCAATCTAGTCACGTTGTTTAATTTCAAATCAGCTTTCAATTATTACACTTCCTTCTGAGAATTCTACCATCCGTCTTTATTTTTTAATATAATTGATGACAACTGCACATTTGAGTAGGGAAAAAGTAACAACAATTGCATGAATTATTTACACAAGACTATATGAGGTCATGTCACACCATGCATTCTTAAATTCTTAAAGTTTAATTTGCTCTCATGCTGCTTTAAGTATGTAGTGCTTTCCAATCTTTAATAATTTGATGACCAAAATTAGATAAATTATGAATCCCCTGTTTGATTCTTGGTTCAAATACTTTTTCATTAGTGGTATCATTTGATTTATATTTGTTGAAAGATAAAAGAAGAAACAAATTGAGAAAACAAATTTTATCTAATACTGAGAAGAAAATGCATCAAAATTTTGATATATGTTTAAAGTAAGGCCTCGTAGGTGCAAAATTACATATGTAATCCCGACTTTGTATTGTTATAAATCAATTTAATTGCATTTAATAAAAGGATTTGTAACAATATGAAATCAACATGTGAGATCCTACTGAATACTACATTTTTAAAAAATATTAGACTCTAAAACCAGAAAATTACATGGATATATTCAAGTACAAAGAAAAGTAGTTAACCCAAACCAATAGATTTGACTTCAAATGAGTCCACAACCCAAATACTATTTTGTAGGCCTCCCATGGAGCACCCCATTTTACCATATGGGCCTAGTGTGAGCCTAAAGACCTATCAAAGGATGGATTCTATCACTTAAGAGTACTTCATTCTCACTATTATTTTTCTTATTGATAAATATATTTTTTAATTTAAATAATTTTTTTTAATAAATGCTTATCACTTTACACCATAATTTGAACTCAACAAATATATACAAGGTGTTTGGGAGCTTTTTAGAGAAATAATCCACAAAATTACACAAAAATCTTCAATTGAAATATAAAAAACTAAAGAACAAGAGTCGATCCAAATTCACAATTTATTTTGAATTCATCTCATCATATTTCTAGTAAATAGATTTGGATTTTAAATTTCAGCCTATTGGATGGTAATTGTTGCTCTAATGGGCTTGACCATGTTTAGGGGTGTTACAATAAAATTCTATTGTTTGACAAAACTAAATACTGAATTGTCATATAAGTAAGGGTTTGAAAATTGATTTAATACTTTTCTTGAAGTAAAAGGTACTATCAAGGTTCCTAATTCATATGGTTATCAGTTTGAGAATTGACTTAATACTTTTCTCATCATTGTATAAGGTGAAAAATATTAACAATTTTCCAAATTGACAACAATGTAATGGAATAAGTATCAACTATTAAAATAATTGAGTGCTAAAATACAATAATGGTTGACAACAATGTAATGGAAGTTGCAGAATACACCATGTATTTTAAAAAATCATCACTCAATAGCCATTTACTCTTGCTCACAATCATATTCACCAAATCTCACAAAAGACTCAAAAACCCAAAACCCCAATACACCCAAATAAAACTCAACGAAAAAGTGAAAAAATAAAGGCTCTTGTAGACATTCTTGAATTGGCAAAGGCTCTCTTTTTAAGCCTTCATGGTGCTTCATGATTCCGCGATTAGGCACATCTGAGAATGGGAAATGACAGTTGATTAACTGAAAAATAATGCTAAAACCAAACACAATACACAACTATGGGGACAGCTCACCTAGCAATACACACCCTTGTTCCTTTTTGCTTTTATTGTGTTGTTTTTTTTACTTTGCTTTTCATAAAGCCATAACATGTCTTATGATGCTTAAGCACACCTGAAATTAAAAATAGTAAGTTGGATAAATTTAAGACCCGTAGTTTCAATTATGCTTTTTAATTGAGCAATCTTCAAAAGTACTTAAAATAACATTAAAATGATTTTAGGTTATATAACTAACAAATATGATCTTGCTATTCTTACCATTTTTCTAGAAAACAAGACTCTTAACTGCTTTCCTCAATTTATCTATATAGTTAAAGCTGTTGAATCTCTTTCTTCACAATGTTACGTTTCTTCAAAGAAAAATACTTCACAAGAACAAAAAGATATATTACTTTAGTTTTTGGTATAAACTGTGATAAGAAATATACAATTTAATAAAAAGTTAGGGCACTTGACATTACAAGCACATAATCATTTTATGAGAAGAGGATAAAAAAAGGTTTGAACTTTAAGAAATTATGTGCCAGGGGTCACATAACATGCTCCAAGCTGCATGCCTAGTCTCTAATGCATAGTATTGAACACATTTGTGGATTTGCTTGACTTCTAGATGTTTTGCTTCCATATGAAGTCAAAAAATAAAATAAAATAAAATGCAGCATTGCAATTGTCTATTTACCTCATTAAAATTGATGCTTATAATACTGTAATTTATGCTAGAACCTGATAAAGTCTTTATTGAAACAGAAAAGAAAGTGTAAAGTTCATACTATAGGAACTTTAGAGCTTTATGGTTTAATTGAAATGGGAATATATACCTGCTTGAAACAACTTGAGAATTGTGAAGCTAGAATACAAGAATTACGATCTCCCTTGACAGCACCAGACTACCAGAACAATTTTGTCATGTTTTTAGCTCTAGCACACCAAGCAGTGATCATCAGCAGAAACACACCTAATTGTTTCCCTTTGTCACATAAACTATAAATTACTTTCACTACTTGACAAATGAATGCCTAGCAAACCAGATTCATTTTAAAAATAAAACACATATAGTAAAACAAAGCTGTAAAACACTTTATGTTGTTGGTTGAGCAATCAAGAATCAGAAATATATTAACACAGACTAGCTTGATCATGTTTATGGTTCTAATATCGTCTATGAAAGGACAATGTAGGCATTCTTGCACATTATTAGACTACAATGTATATTACTCAGCCAAAAAGTGTGTTTTTTCATTTGCAAAAAAATAGTAAGTTACATGGTTAGAAAATCAGATCATATGACTCATAAAAAGTGAATTTAAAATAAGAATACTTACAAAGATAATACTAGTCATCAAGAGAGAAATAGTTACGCACAAGACTTTCCAAACTAAATGTTAGATAGTTTCCTATTCAAAGAATAGCATGCAAATGCATTAAATATCACTTTTGAGTTTTATAAATGTATAATACTATAACTCTTTAGTTATGCTGCAATATTTGGGATAAAACACATACCTTGACCAAGTGATCGTAAAAAGAAAAAGACTTTAGGTTCAACTAGTGGTAACTACTTGGGACTTGGCAATAGAGAATCTACACAATATCCCTGCAGCAAAATTGGATTCATTATCACAGTGTGCTTGAAACATAAAGTAAACAATGTAATAAAGTACACTTTATAATTGCTAATAGGAGCCTCTATTAAATGAAAAGAAAAATTAACAGACTTGCCTTTATATACAAGCATGCCAAGGTTGATAGTACTTTGATTTCAGGTAGCTGCTTTCACTTGTTGCATTTCTATAGCAAGAACCTTAGCCCGAGCTGCTAATCAAGCTGTGCTATTTGCAATCCAAGCACTAACATGGGACGGCAATCAAAGTCCTTCTTCACCGGAGTTCCCAACAACAACTGAACAATAGGGAGGTGATGCATATCTGCCAAAGCGAAAAAGTCACAAGCTAAGAATTTTGGCATAGCAAAACAAGCCTCATACACACCAAGACCTTGCCCAGCTTAGCTTCAAGCTCCTTGACTGCAGCTGCATCGGTAGTCATGCCAAACGTTGGCTTAAACACAATCTTCCAGTTCAGCTTTGAAGCAACAGGGTCAAATTGATGTGCCTCAACCTCCTTCCACACCAATAGCTGCAGCATTGGCTTTCCTGCACATGTTAGTGCTGCTCCCTTGTCAGCAAATTGTTCAGCGAAGTATTGGGTAATCACCCTTGATTCTGCATAACAAAGAGCCCATAATATAAGTGATAATTAATCATACTAGTTAATAAATAGTAGCCATCTAGAAGAACAAACTCAATAAAATATCAGTACGTTTGAAACTTAACAACCAGCTGCCAATCTCCTTGTTCAAAAGCTGGAACTTGTCCCAATGGCTGCATCAACCATATATATATATTAGATTTAACAAGAAACTCTACATCTACTAATTTGAACTAAAATATTGAGTGTTATATCAAGAATAAAATGTTTTGGTACCATATTACAGGTTTCACCATACTTACATTCTTTTTAACGAAAGCTTCGAATTTATGTTCACCAGTTATCATATCAACCGAAACACTACTTCAAATCGTAACATTTTGTACCCATGTTCATCCTCCTCACGTTCTTATTCACCAGCTACCTCGTGTGCTTGAAACCTAAAAGATTTTTGTTGTCCTCACTTGTGGCTGTCTAGCCCTCTTCATCCTTTCCTGTGCAGAACATCAAGGAACCAAATTCATTATGTTTATCAAAACATACACTTACATATAATAAAAATGTGAAATGCTTCCATACAGACATTTCAAAATTTCATTTATCTAAAATCAACATGTCAGAATCAGGAAAGAATTGTGCAATAATTATGAACATTACATTAGAAATTCAGTCTCCAAATAGAGCTTAAATTTTGTATCAACTCAAATATAAGCACTGCATAGTTTAGTAGCCAATGAAAAACCGAATCTTAGGTTAAAATGGGAGATGAAAGCACAATTAAATATTACTTGTGAAGTTTTCTCCTCCTGCATGGCTGCAGGTCTCTGTTCTGCTAATGGTTGCTCTTGATTCCCACAAAGCAATATAGCACTCCAACAAGAAGCCAATGTAAGCACTGCATCAGATATATTCCCCATCAAACATATTGTTAGAATTAGACCTTCAGACGTGAAACATTATTCGTATTATTGTAATTTAAGAAATAAACAAGACCAATCGAAAATCAAATATTTTGAGCTTACAGTAATGTGTTTTGAAGAATAGCACCCACCCTCCAATTAAATTAAATATTTCAAGCACCTGCTATGCATATGCTGATCAAAGAATAAACTTTCTGAAGGAGACCAAGATTCCAGATATAATGCCATAGTTGTGCTATTGATTGTTGAGTAATATTATGTAATCAATGCTGACAAATATATGAAATTTCTAGCTTACTGTTTTGTGTTGTTCAAAAATGTCACCCTTGCAGCTGACAAGTAAAATGTTTCAGAGCAATCATTGAAGCACCTTCTCTGCATTTCCCTCACCCTGTTTATCAAAGAATTAAGATTATGTTAATGAAAAGTGAAATTGTTAGTTGAAATCATGAAGAAGGAAGTAATTACCAGTGAATAATGGGTCTCTGAATTTTCGTATATTCTGATCTTAGGGATCCCAGAGCCTTTGAACCAATTCTTCGCTTCCTCAACTCAGTAATGTGTTGTGAAAATAGGGCAATCCATAATGTCCAATTCCTCTAGTGTTGTCAACTGCAGAAGGTAGTTTGACAATGTCTTTAATTTAGGACAGCCATTAAGTCTCAAAGAACAAAGACTTTAGGTTATGTTGTCAATATTATTTTTTGAGTTATATAAATGTAAAATACTACAACTTATTAGTTATATTGTCAATATTTGAGATAAAATATATACCTTGACCAAATGACAGTAAAAAGAAAAAGACTTTAGGTTTAACTAGTGGCAACTACTTGGAACTGGGCAATGGAGAATCTATACAATTTTCCTGCAGCAGAATTGGATTCATTATCACAGTAACTTGAAACATAAAGCAAGTAAACAATATAATAAAGTACACTTTACAATTGTTAATAGCAGCCTCGATCAAATGACAAGAAAATTTGATAGACTTGCCTTTATATACAAGCATAACAAGGTTGATATTACTTTGATTTCAGGTAGCTGGTGTTGACTTCAACTTTCACTTGTCACTTTCCATAGCAAGAACCTTAGCCCGAGCTGCTAATCTAGCTGTGCTATTTGCAATCCATGCACTAACATGGGGTGGGCATCAAAGTTTTTCTTCACCAGAGTTCCCAACAACAATTGAATAATAGGGAGGTGATGCATATCTGCCAAAGTGAAGCAGTCACAAGCTAAGAATTTTGGCATAGCAAAATACACACCAAGACCTTGCCCAGCTTAGCTTCAAGTTCTTTGACTGCATCCGCATCAGTAGTCATGCCAAACATTGGCTTAAACACAATCTCCCAGTTCAGCTTTGAAGCAACAAGGTCGAATTGATGTGCCTCAACCTCCTTTCATACCAATAGCTGCGGCATTAGCTTGCCTGCGCATGTTAGTGCTGCTCCCTTGTCAGCAAATTTTAAGCTTACAGAGATATGTTCTTGAAAATGTCAACACTTGCACCTGCCAATTAAGTTAAATCTTTTGGAGCAATCTATAGCACACCTGCTCTGCATCACCCTATTTTTCAAAGACTAAAAGTACAGTCATTATGTTAATCAAAAGTGAAATCTTACTTGAAATCATGCAGAAGGAGTAAGGAACTAATTACCAGTGAATGGGTGGCAGTTTCAGTTGTGTAAGCACTCATACTTGACATCGTCATGACAGACGAAGAGGAGGTCTCTCAATTTTGATATATTCTGATCTTAGGATTCCCAAAGTGTTTGACCTAGTTCATCAAAAATGGCAAGCTTTCAAGGAGAATCCATTCCAAAGGAAAAAATATATATATATATATATATATTTTACTTACCCTGGCAAGGCAACTAGTAAAAATTTCATGAAAACATACTAGAAACTATACAAGCAGGTAATCCCAGTGCAACATATCAAGAAGAAGCCCCAGTTTATTAAGCTAACTTGCAGAACATGAAATAACATACTTCAAATACTTGTTTTCACAAATATGTATCTTATAAAATGATAAGCATAAAAGATTTATACCAACCTAAAACAAAGATATATGACAGATAGTAAGCACACCTGAATAATTGTGCCTCTTCTCCAGCAGGTCACGATATATTATTCTTGCCCCTTCTACACACAAAGCCATAGTAACGCTATTGATTCTTGGTATTGAAAAATGTCACCCGCCAAGTAAAATGTTTCAGAGCAATCATTTGAGCCCCTGCTCTGCATCACCCTCACCCTGTTTTTCAAAGGATTAAGCACAGTCCATCATCATGTTGATCAAAAGTTAAACTCTTAATTAAAATCATGAAGAAAAGAAGGAAGTAATTACTAGTGAATATTGTCCGAGTCGGAAGCAACTGATGGAGAGGAGGTCTCTGAGTTTTGATATATTCTCAACTTAGGAATGCCAGAGCCTCTGACCCAATTCTTCGCTTCCTCAACTCGGTAACGTCTTTCCAAAATAGGACAATTGTCGATGTAAAATTCCTCCAGTGTCGTTGATTGCAGAAGGTAGTCTGGCAATGTCTTTAATTTAGGACAAAAATGAATTCCCAACAAATGAAGAGATGGCATGATTTTGATATCTTCTCCCCCTCCTCCACAACTCCCACTATCCCACTCTTCCCATTCTTCTGAGAACCAAAACTTGAGAGATTGCAATTTGGGAAAAGCAACAACCGATGATGATGGAGATGACGACGTCATATTATCACTTCCCATTCCCAAAAATTCATCACCCAACCTTTTCAAACTCTTTGGCTCCCAAATCTTAAGTGATTCAAGACATGGCAGTTTCCCCAAACACAAACTCTCTGAACCAGACCAAGAATAGAGAACTAACCTCTTTAGTTTTGTTAAAGACATCAACCAATTGAGGGATAAACGATTGTCACCGCCGTAGCCCTCTAGTTTTAATCGCTCTAAATTTGGAGGAGGTTGGAAGTCTTCAAGAGCTTCTTCATTACTCACATTTGATGACAACTGCAGCCACAACCAAGTGAGTTTTGTCTTATTCTTCAATTCTGCCTTATTAATCTCACCCACATTCACCCCACAGCACTTAATGCAAAGAAACCCACCAAGCTGATTAATGTTTCTTAGACATTCGAACTTGCATGCTTTCTTATCCCCACTCACAACTATTGTCTGTAATGTCCTCAAACTAGTTAATTTATTGATTTCTTGTGGCATATTTCTACACTCATTAAAACTCCATAGTTTATTAAATGCCTCAAGTTGACTAATTTTCCTATCCCTTCCGGTAGTTTATTGAGATTGCTACAATTACTAATATCTAAGGTCTGTAAATTATATAATTCACACATTGTTCGGACATTTCTTTGATACTATCATTGTTTGATATGTCGAGGTACCTTAGATGTATCAATTTATTTATGCACTTGGAACATCATTAATTGACATGTAACTAAGATCTAATACCCTTAGACTTGTGTAATGATCAAATAATTCATCTAATGGCCAATTGTCACCACCTAATAGAAGGCTACGCAATCTCCTTTTATCAAATATGGAGATAGGAAATGAGGCTTCTCCATCCAATGCTATCATTACATGGCGAGCTTTTCTATACTTAGAACTCAATAGAAATCCTTCGGTATCCTCAACCCTTACACTGTAATATTCATTCTTTGTAAGATATTGAGCCAAGTCATGCACCATGTCATGCATCTTGCATCCTCTTATGCTTTCATCATCATTTCTTTCAAAATCTTGAAAAAATGAGCACATTGTTAACTCTTCAAAATACTCTTTGCCAACTAATTCCAAATCTATATTTTGTTTTGGCCTAAGATAATCTTGAGCCATCCACAACTTTATCAATTGATCTTTTTTTATTTCATGATCCTTAGGAAAGATGGCACAATATAAAAAGCATCTTTTTATTTCTGAGGGTAAATCAAAATAGCTTAATAACAATGGTGCAAAAATCCCCTTTTCTACATCTTTTAATTCCCACAACTCATTATCTAAGACACTTTGCCACTCTTCAATTGTTTTTTTAAAGCGTA
Organism: Litchi chinensis; assembly: GCA_019925255.1. Lineage (NCBI taxonomy): Eukaryota > Viridiplantae > Streptophyta > Magnoliopsida > Sapindales > Sapindaceae > Litchi > Litchi chinensis. The sequence continues at coordinate 1,032,897 of CM034464.1, read as the reverse complement.
AGAGGCTCCCTAAGGTCTTAATAGCTAGAGGCAAGCCCTTACACTTTGTCACAATTTCCCTACCTATCTTTTCAAACTTTTGACACTCTTCATTGGTCCTAAATGCAACTTGACTAAACAAAGACCAACTTACTTGGTCGGACAATATCTCTAATGGAATCATGCAGTAGCTTCCCATCAAGTTTGCAACATTCTCATTGCGTGTGGTCACTAAAATTCTACTTCTGCTAGAACCATGCTTAAGAGAGTCTATCAATTCTTCCCACTTTTCAGATTCTCCTGTCCAAACATCATCAAGGACAAGAAGAACCTTCTTTTCTTTGATTAACCCCTTTATATTCTGCAACAAAGTATCATATCCATTGACATCTGGCTTGTGATTTTGTAGAGATTCAAGAATTGCTTTAGCAATCCTAATTTTCTCAACAGGTTCAGACACACACACCCATATTGTTTTGTCAAAACAAGCCCTAACCTCATCATCATTAAAAACTAGTCGAGCAAGAGTAGTCTTGCCTATCCCTCCCGTCCCTACAATGGAAATGATAGGAAGGGATGTCGATCCCTCACTACTTTCACTCAGCAACAAGTTTTTTATTTTCTCCTTGACATGATCTCTACCATGAATCTTTGTGATGTCTACAACAGAGCTAGTTATTCGTCCTTCTACTTCACTTGAGCTCTTGATGGAGCTCAAGTGAAAGCTATTTTTTTCCATAGCAATAACATTTAATGTTTTATTTAATTCTCCTATCTTCAAAGCAATGTCATGACGTGTAACAACTTGCCTACTACAGAAGCCGTTGCACGTGATGAGTGAACGTACCTTTTCCACAAGCTTGGAAGCACTTTCATCAGCTTCCACGATTCGTTGTTTCTGAATGGCCGTGTTCCACTCCTCCAACACATCCTCCATCTCGTAGGACGCCTCTTTGAGCTTGTCTAACCAGTCTCCAACAGCTCTCTCCTTGACTTGTTTGCACTCTGCATCTTCAAGCACATCTTTTATGGCCCGTAAATTGCTTTTGAGCTTGTTCACTTCTTCATCAACACCCACAACTAGTCTTACTTTTAGTTCAGCCTGTCGCCCAAGGACCGAAACGAACTGCCCCAGGATTGTTGCAACAACAGCTTCTGCCATATTCAGACAAGGTATTTTGATTACAGAAAAAACGAGGAATCGGAAATATCTGGTAAACTTAATGTTGCGATAAAAGCCACACTGGCCAGCTTCAATTTAACTGATGAAAAATTTACTAGAAGACAAAGCTGTAGGACCAGTGGGTCCATGGCTTTTAATATCAAAATTACAAAGTTGATGTGAACTCACTCAACCAGTTTGAGCCACAGATTTTAATAAATAACAACAGAAAAGAGGGGGAAATAAACAAAAAAATAAAATAAAAGCGGGCCAGATCGGTCCAGTGTTGCCATTATACTTCACATTTTAGCATTTTAGTAGCAATTTAAGATTGACAAATTATGGGATTAGCACACGATTAACAACTTTTTCCTTTTGTGATGGGTAGGATAAGTAAAGGAATAACCAAAATCTAATGAAATTTGACTCTGTAGCACGGTCGAAAAGAGATTATTGAATGAAAAAAGTATTCCATAAAAAAATTGAAATGAGATTCATGTAAGATAGGAGGACAATTCATATAATTTTATGATATATTTAAATTTTAAATATATCATAATATATTTGAAGCTTATATATAGTTGAAATTTAAATATCATAATATATTTAAATCTCAAGTATATTGTAATATTTCTTAAAATTAAAAAAATCATATAAAAAATTTAAATCTAAGATATGTTATTATTGTATTTTTTAAATTGTAAAATATATTTTAATGTTTAAAAAAATCATATAAAAAATTAAATCTCTCAAATATATTATAATAGTTAAAAAAATCAAATGAAAAATTCAAGATGAAATTCAATTGAATGATGATGACATTGACGAAGACCCATATGTTTTAAATACTTTTAAGGTATTTAAAAAATATTTATAAAAAATCAATTCAGGCACTTACATTTTAAATGACACCCATTCCCTAGGATATATGACATCACATTTTTTATCTTTCTATGCTTAATTATATTTTTAAGGTATTCAATTTTTCCCTATTCTTATTGATATAAACTTTGTCGACGTTGAATTTCAGTCGACGAGTAATCAATGCCCAATACCCGCAATCAATGTAAGAAAGCACAAAAAACAAGAAAATAACACAAACAAGAACCGAGAATGAAACGAAGGACACCAAGCTTTTACGTGATTCAGCAAATAAAACCTACGTCCACGATTGTCCAACTCTTAATATCTGTAGAGTGACAGTATCTTATTAATTATTCTGTGTTGTGTTACAATGAAGTTTAACCCCTATTTATAAGGGAAGAGGTGTTACAATTCTGGTAACAATGAATCAGGAAAAGAATCCTGGATTAATTACACTTTTCAAATAGCTTGAATAAAATCAAAGAAAATAAGAAGGAAATCACGAATTAATTACACTTCCTATTATGTTTGAGTAATATCAGGAAACTGCTTCCATAAAATCAGGGATGATATTAATTCGGTTTGAATTCGAATAAACTTCCGTTTCTGGAAAGAGAATCATGTTTGAATTAGGTAACTGTCTGTTATGAAAGATACTGCATTAATTACGCTCCTGAACGAGCTGCTGACTATATGGCGGTTTGCAATCTCGAGCTTAACAGCGAGCTAACTTCTGGCTGTCATGAGCTCGTTGATGTAAACTGAAGAAGCTATCTGTGCGAGCTGAAGAACTTGCTGGGCTTAGAGTTACCTGGGCCTCGTCTGATGAGCTTTGAATGGGTTTTGACCTTATCGGGTCTCCTATCGGGCTTAAATTGGGCTTAAGATGGGCTTTTACCAACCCATTTAATGAGTCCGAAAAATACATATAACAAACTTTTTTTATATTGAATTCTAGGCTATCACCTAATCATCGTCATTATTTTCTAAGTTTGTACATACAGAATTAAGAGGTTACACTTTCTCAAAAAAAAATGAAAATTAAAAGATTATCGATGTATAAATTGCCTAAAGAATTATTTTCATAATTATTAATTTTATTGAACAATTATAACATACATTAGTGTGTATCGTATTTTTTAATGAATTATATTTAGAATGAATATATACTCATGATGGGAAGAGGAAAATATTATTTTTATTGTATAAAAGTAACGGCACATAATTAATTAAATAAAAGCCTATTTGGAAATGTATTTAACCCCGAAGCGGAAATAGTGTTTCCATTTTGGAAAACAAGTGAACGATATGGGTATACTTTTAAAAGCAAGGACATAGATACAGTTTTATATAATTTTTTTTTTTAATCTAAACAGACGGGCCAACCGAAAAGATATAAATGTCCCCACTCGTAACGTACGGTTAACGTCAAATCAAAGGACAAAGCATGTGCATGCTTTTGTTATCATTATATTAATCAATCGTGCAGATCCTCTTCATCCTTATGATATCATTATCATGATATATTTTCAATAGTATTATTATCATATATAATCCTAGTTCTCATCTCTAGAGTATATCTCCCAGTCTGTAAATTGACTTCATAAATCATGATATAACTTCTCATCTATAAATTGACCTTCTGTAACATGTAGTAAAATATACAATATTCTTTACTATTTATCAAAAAATACAAAATAACAAACTCAATGACATCACTGCACTTGGAGGAGTTTGATTATCTGTCTAATTTGGGACAATTTTATCTAATGAAAGTCCTAAAAAAATTATCTAATGAAATTATAATGAATGGATAATTTGCCATTAATTCAAAAGTTTCAATAGAAAATTCTTTAAAACAGTTAAACAAATTTCATTAATCTTTAACCTGCTAAATATTTTGTTTGCATGGGCATTAATACACTCATTAGTTAAGCACATTGATAACTTTAAAAGTCATAGCATTTATATTTTAAGAAAAAAAAATTCCATCATTAAATATCTAAAAAAAATTGGAGAAAAAGTTATATAATGAATTAAGGCAAATGAAGAGATATCGGTTCACATTAAAATAAAGTAAAATAAATAACTAGATTTTAAGCCACCCAAGAGTTCACTCCACATCCATTTCCCATATTGAAATTTTTAAATATAATGCTTTACTCATCCTTTTAAATATAAAAACTGACCCTAAACATTATGATTACTTGAATTATATATATTTTTTCTTTTTAAGCTCCAACACAATTTTGTTTTCAGACCTATCAAGTTCCCAAAAAAACCAAAAATCCTTAGCCATAGAATATCCATCCGGCCATAATTCATGTGTCATCTACATTTTGTTCTTTTTTTTCTTTTCGGATAATCCTGAAAAACCTATTCTAGTTTAAAAAAAAAAAATCATTTTCCCACTAAGATTTTATTTTTATCCAAAATCCCCTCTACCCTTAGTTTTTTAATGAAAATGTTTGAAAAAATTAAAATATCCAATTTATCCTTGATTTAAATAATATAATATAAAAATTTAAAATTTAAAATAAATAGTATTAAATCCAAATACTATAAAAAAAATTTAAAAAATCAAAACATCTCAAAATGAAGTTGAAGAAAAATTGAACCAAAAATATAAAAATTAAAAAAGAAAAAAAAGAAACATCTCAATGCCCACTATCCTGGTCATCTATCATCATCATCTCGAAAAACTAACTTTTTTATTGACAAATTTTCTAAGTTTCAAGTAGCTGGAAACCCAGATTCATAAATCTAATATCTCAGTTATCATCATTAATTCCAAAAACTCAATCACAACAAAAAATCCAGAAACCTAACCAAATCCAGAAATCTAATCGTCAAACGTCAGCACCATCACCACCGATTCACAGCAACAAATCCAATCAAACCCAGAAACCTAGTCGTCAAACCCCGACACCACCACCACCGATTCACAGCAACAAACCCTATCAAACTCAAACCCCAACATCACTACCACCACCGCCACTGTTAAACCTAATTAAACCCACCACCACCACCTCCAACCTCAATCAAACCTAAACCATATATCACTCGACATTGAAGCTCTAAGAAGAAAAGAAGCTACGGTTGAAGGGAAATGTGAAAGAAGATGAGAGAGAGTGCAGTAAGAGAAGAGAGTGAGAGAGAGCAATAAGGTAGGATGGGTGCGTCAAAATCGACGGAGGATATGAGTGGGTCCAAACCCGATTTTAAAAGCATCAATGGAGATGGGTGCGCAACGATCATCAATGGTAGAGATCGACGGTGGCGGGAATGAGATGAGTGGAGGAAGAAAAAGAATAAGAAAAAGAATAGATGGGAATTATGATGATAAGTGGCGAATGGGATGGGGTATTTGGTTTTTTAATTTTATTTTTTAATTATAATATTATTTTATTTATTTATTTTATTAATTTTAGTATAATATTTTTATATTTAATATTAGTATATTATTTTATTTACTTTGATTTTTAATATTTTAATTAATTTTTTATTACATTTTCCATTTTATCCCTAGAGTCAATCGATCAACCAAGTCAAGCTAACAAAATTTATGACCATTAGGGATATTATCGTCCTTTTACATGTATTTAAGTGATATTTTGAGTATTTTGCTTAATGTTAGGAAGGATTTTGGATAAAAACAAAATTATATGTGGTAAAATGAATATTTTTTCAAATTAAAGGAGATTTTTTGGAATAATCCTTCTTTATTTTTTCAAGAGGCATGTCATCCACTTGAAGCAAATGAAAAAGAGGATATATTTACATAGTAAGAATGAAAGTAGGTGATTAAATATATTTCGGTGTGGAGAATTGAAAGACTTTAAATGAATACTGCTCTGTTGTTTTTCTTTTCTTTTATCAAAAACTAATGTATTAGCGAAGCCGATCAATGATCTGATTGGTCAACCACTAACTTTCATATTTTATGTCTCACATTTGACTTTAAGAACAGGTAACTTCTTTCCTACCATATAAAAATACGTGAATTATTCTCTCATCTTACATGGATCATTCTCATTATTTATATATGAGTTACTCTCTCTTGTATAAAAATTGTTCTTCGAATCACACCACATAATCAAATCTCGCTTGAAGAAACTATTGCTATAAACCTTCATAAAAACTGTTTATAGCAAAGCGATAAATGTAAGACATATACGGGATAGAGAATAATGACAGATATTTAACACTTTTGTTATATTTTCTATTAACTTTCCTATTCAATCTTAACAGTTGGTGTGTCAAAAATTGGAATTCATAATTTTAATCTCAAACTTTATTTTTTATTTTTTAACATTTTAACCGTTGCATAAAATTAAATGAAAAAAATTATATAAGAACATTGAATGTATAACACTATTCATTACACAACCAAACGTACGTAAAAACAGCTCATATTTGGTTCCACTTCTACCAACTTCATGAATGTCTTCTTACCATATCACTAGGGTAGGCTAGAGTAAATTACACAATCTATAGTGGGCCACTTGTGGCTTATCGCTTTCTTCAGCACACTACCACTGTCTTTGACACCTTTCTCAATGGTATATGGGTCTGAGGTCATCATCCCAGCGAAATTAGAGGTTATCTCGCAACGCAGAGCGACCTTCAATCCAAATATCAATTACCAGTTACTTACTGCAAGCTCAGACTTGCTTGAAGAAGTTAGGGAAACAATCAGGTTGAGAGTAGTTGTCTATCAATAAAAAATCGTGAGGTACTATAACAAGAATACTCGAATTCACAGTTTCAACGTAAGAGATTTGGTGCTGCGTATCATCCTGCCTAGAGCCCGCAAACCAAGTGATGGGTCTTTAGGCCCAAATTGGGAAGGACCCTATGTTGTCAAAATAAATTTGGGAAATGAAGAGGCTGGAGAGATCAAGGCTTCAGCAGGTAGCTTTACTGGAGCTGCTGAAGAGGCTGGAGTCTTAGCAGGATTCTCGGGAGAGAACTCCAGAAGAGCAAGTTTCTTTCTTTTAGTTGGAGTCCGCCTAGTGGAAGGAGCAGGAACTGAAGAAGTAGTTTTTCGAGATGCACCCACTGGTGAAGTGCGGGCTGGAGCTGGTGTTGCCTTAGCAGATGCTGGAACTGTTGGAGCCCCTGAAATAGTTGGGCGATTGGGAGAGGGGGATGAATCTATTTGTATAATAGGGGTTGTACGAACTGGACCCGTTTCTGCTTGTGTTGGGGCAGGAACTGAAGAAGTTTCTACCTGCGAGATAGGGACAAGAACTTCGAAGATGGAAGGAAGCTCGTGATGCCTAATGCTTGATATGTCATTCTCGACATCAATTAATAAATAATCATCAAAAGGAGCGAGGTCATGAGCCTGAAGAAGAGCATTATCAAACTTGCTGTTAATGCTGGCTTCGCCTGAGCTCTCGAGCACATCAATAGCCCTTTTCTCCTCGCTGCTGAGAGGAGACTTGTCCATTTTTAGATCTGTAAAAATAATAATAATAATAATAAAAATAAAATTTTCGTTGTTTAATCCGCTAAAGTTTCTTCTCTACATATTTGGTTTCAGGATGAAACTGGAGTTTTTAAGACGTGCAAGAGAAGAGCATGAGACGAGAAATCAACTCATCTTATATGCCCCGACGTTGGATTTGCCATTCGCTTCTCCTTGGAGCAAGAGTTCCTTGTATTCCGATAGACGAGTTACTAGATAGTAGATGTCATCTGGTTTTTCTCCTTTCTTTGTGCTTAAAGCCTTGATATTGTAGAAATTTTGGATTATTTTTGGAGTTGGAGGACGAAGACCGTTTTTTAGGAAGACCAGAGCTAACGAGATCAACTGCATATATGAGTTCAGTGTTAACTGGAACGGAGTGAGCTTGACAGCGTTTAAAAACCTTATTAAGTAAGAAGGAACTAGGAATCTCAGCCCATGCTTCAGGTGTTGAGTGCTGACAGCAATATACTCTCACGGATGATAGGCTGCATATTTTCTTGGAGTGGATGACATTGCGTGATAGCCTCTGGGGATATGGAATTGAAGAGCGATCCCCTCTAATTCGAAGACTTCTATAGAAAATGAGTGATGAGCGAACGTTTTGCAAGCTTCCCTTTCCTTTTCAACTCGCTGATGAGTTTTGCTCGTTTTCCGCCCTGAGCTGCTTCACTAGCACTACGAGCTCCACTTGAAGACATCCATGTAAAAGGGGATATAGTCAAGTCACCACGAGCAAATTATTAAAATGCTAAAAAATTTTCTAAGTTTCCTATTTTGCAGATCACTTGTACAATGAAGGGTTTGACCTATGAAGAAACGACCTGCGAGCTAATGGTCTACAGGTGCTAATCTTACAGTTTGCATGCATAACAGACTACAAACAGTAGTCAGCTCACAAACAAGCATGCTACAAGATCAAATCAACAAAATTTGAAAAGTCGTGTTTAAACAAGAAACCCAGAACAGTGAAGATTCAACAACTACATGACATATTCAAACCATTTAGACTCAGCAATGACGAAATACAAACACAATACAATCTCAACTCAACAAAAAAAACCAAAAAACTGAAAGTTTGAAGTAAGAAATCAGAAGTTTACTGTGAATCTCTGATGTAATGGTGAAAAACGGTGACCGGAAGTGAATCGATGAGATAAGTAGCAGCAAAAAGCTTGGTGGCTTCGAGAGAAAATGACAGATGAAATAAGAAAATAAAAAGGCTCCACCAATTTATATAGGTGAATGAGCTCGAGCTCTAATCGTCAAATCTATGTGCTATATAACTGCCATCAATCCAACGGTGCAGCGCGAGGTACGGCTTTCTAATCATGTAACCATCAGTTGAAAGATATGCGTATTAAATGCGCGTGCAAAGGACGTGCCAACGTCGGTTCAAGTCATTTCCTGCATGACCGCCACGTGTTAGACTGATGTGATAGCATTTGAAAAGGCGCGAAAGTAGGAATTCAAGTTGGCTTACCAAAGAAGCTAACTTTTACCAGCGAACTCGAGCTCCAAATTCCCAGAATGAACTGAGAGCTGGGGGACTGAAGTTATATACATTTTTCGGACTCACTAAATGGGCTGGTAAAAGCCCAACTTGAGCCCAATAAAGTCAGCCCGATATTAAGACCCATCAGACAATGCCCAAATTCCAACTCTAAGCTCAGCGAGTTCTATAGCTCGTCCCAGCAATATTCTCAGCTCGCAATAATAAGCTCGTCTCACAGCAAAGTTGTAGCTCGTTCCACAATTTATTATACGCATAACTCGCTATTCGCTGATCAACGAGGTCCAGCTCGAGGTCGCTATAGATAGTCAGCAGTTTGTTCAGAGCGCAGTTAATGCAATATCTTCCAGAACAGACAGTTACCTAATCTGATTGTGATTCTCTCGTCAGATATGAAAGTTAATTCAAATTCAAACTCAGTCAATATTATCTCGAGATATTTGGAGCAGTTTCCTGATTTAATTCTAACTTATTAGAAAGTGTAATTAATTCATGATTCTTTTCCTATTTTGTCGATTACCAGATTTGTGTCATCTCTTCCCCTATAAATAGGGGTTAAAATCATTGTAACAGATGACACAAAAAATAATATACTGTCACTCTGCAGAATTTAAGAAAGACAGTTGTGGACGTAGGCGCACTCGCTGAACCACGTTAAAAATCCTTTGTTTTCCTGTTTTGTCCTGAGTTCTTTGCTATATTCTTCTTGGTTTTTGTGTTTAGCGTTGGAAAAAAAAATCGTAATAAAAAATATAAAAAATAATATCATTTTATTAATTCATCCTATCAATTATAAGACGACCATACGAAAGATTTTCCCCTCCTCTATTTTTATTTTTTTCAGTACAATAACTATATTTCAGACAAGCCCAGGGACATCCAGAACCTTGTAACTGAGATATGATGCTGGTTACACGATTAGGGGGATTACTTCCAATTGGGAGGAATTCACTCACATGAAAGTGGAGGAAAGATCCACATTGGGGTGAGAGAGTAACCCACACGATCGGTGAAAAATTAATTATCATTAATAATAATAATATTATTATTATTAATTATATTATTATAGTATTATATTATTATTATAGATTTTCCCCTCCTTTATTTAATCCATATTTTATCACCATTCTCATCACAAAATTATAAATTTGATTAATTTATTAATTTAAATAAAGTTATCTAAAATAAATCCTCCAATAATAACACTTAAACTAGTTTCAAGAGTAATTATTAAAAAATCTAACTACTATTTCAAGATTATTATGGAAGAATCATAGTAGATAACCTTACTAAAATCAATACATTAGTCAAATCTTATTAAATATTACTTTTTGCCACCAACTAATTCATTACCCAATAGGCTGTTGGATGAGACTGGAATGCTTAATGCATTCCCAAAACAATCATGTTTCCACAAATTTAATGTTAATATTAAAATCTATTTGTATTAAATATGGTGTTAATTAATTTTATATTATGATTTTTAGGTGTTCTAAAATTTAGTTGAATATAGAATTATTGTTTTCTATATGTAGAGTGGATGAAAGGTATCAAGAACGGTTGATTCTCTCATGTTAATTAATTTCTTAGCATATTTGTCTACAAACAATTCACCTCCCAATATTAAGGCACATGTTCCCTCCTTCGTTTTTGATCAAAGAAAGAGGGAGAGCTCCTATATTTCTAATTTGTATCTATTAAACACAAAATCCTATCATTATAAAGTTATTCGTGAAAGAAAATTAGATTAAGATAAAAAAATGTGAGTCCAATAGACTGTTTTTGAAAAAGTGAGACCAGTAGACTTATCAATGGTAAAAATAGATGTGAACTTACGAAATGTGACCCACGTGAATATTATTTATGACCAATGATAGAAGTACACATGAAACCAATAAAAAATTAAATGTGTTAATGGATTAACTATGTTTGCTCGAAGAACCAATGCATAAGATCTTTGCAAGTGAAGAAGAGAAGCAGGAGGAATCGAAGGATAAAAGTTATAACCCACTAAGCATTGCTTCTCGAGGGCAAAGCGAGAGATGTAAAGATATGCGCGAGATAGAGAATAATAATTGATATTTAGCATTTTTGTTTAAATTTTTTATTGAATTTTATGTAGCAATTGGTGTATAAAAATTAGAATTCGTAATTTTTAATCTCGAACTCTATAGAATTATCTATAATGCGACCTAAAAATATAAATACAACTCATATTTGGTTTCATTTCTGTTAATGTCATAAATATCTTCTGACCATTATCATTAGGACAGCTCAGAGTAAATTACACAACCCAGCAGTTGGCCACCTATGGTTTACTGTCATCTTTAGGATCCCACCACTGCCTTTCCTCTTCTCTCCTCTTCTTTATATGATTGATGTCTCATTACTTTATATTATAATATTATATTTTACTTGAACTTTTATTGCGTAGGGTAGCAACCCAATGGTAGCCCACCGGTCGCTTACCACCACCTTTAAGACATATGACCACTGCCTGCTCTGCTTTACAGAAAAAAAATCTTTCAATAGATTACTCTGATGATGAATCATATCATTTTGTTAATTCATATATTTTTACAAGAAAATCTCATAAAAAATTTCCTCCTCCTTAATTAAATCCAAAAGTTATCACCATTCTCATAATACCCAAAAATATATAAAAACGGCTCATTTTTTATTTCACTTCTGCCAATGTCATGGATATCTTAAGGGTAGCTCAGTGTAATAAAAATGTTAATAACAAATATAAAAATAATATTATTTTGTTAATTCATTTATTTTTACAGGAAAATCTCATGAAAAATTTCATCCTCCTTAATCAAGTCCAAAATTTATCACCATCCTCATAATACCCAAAAGTATATAAAAACAGCTCATTTTTGGTTTCACTTCCGCCAATGTCATGAATGTTTTAAGGGTAGCTCAGAGTAAATTACACAACCCAGTCGTTGGCCACCTATGGTTTACTACCAGCTTTAGGACCCAACCACAGCCCTTCCTCTCCTCTGCTTTATATCAAGATCATCAATATCTCGTTACTGTAAATTATAATATTATATATATATATTTTAGTATAAAAACAGTGTTTGGAATAGATTTAGAAGACTATCGAGATCAATCGAAATAGAACACTGATGGTACGACTCAAAGAATTACTTTTATGGTGCGTTTACTTCACTTGGAGGAATCAGAATAGGAATCGGAATGATCTGGAATCGGAATGACTTGGAATCGGAATGATGTATCGGAATTAGAATAAGTTGTTTACTTCAACTGCAGGAATCGGAATCGGAATCAACAGTATTCCCATTAAACTGTTTACTTTACCTTGGAATCGGAATGGATTAATTATAAATTACAAAAATACCCTTAATTAAATTATAAATTAATTATGATAATATGAAGTTTTTTTTATTATAATATGTATTTTTTAATATCAAATAAAAAATTATATATTATAATAAAAAAACTGCATATTATTTTAATAGTCCAATTTTTTATTATAATATGCAGTTTTTTTTTATATCAAATAAAAAACTACATATTATAATTAAAAAAAAAAACTACATATCATTTTAATAGTCTATAATGATAATTAAGAAATTGGTGATGAAAAACCAATGGTATGTAATTTTTTATTATAATATGTATTTTTTTTAATATCAAATAAAATAGGTTTTTTTAATATTTTTTAACAAGGGGTATTAAAGACTTTTTATTTTGATTAAAGGAATGGGAATCCCATTCCCAAGTGGGTTGGGGGGAATGGGATTCCCATTCCACAATCCCAAATTGATGTGGGACCCACATTTTCATTCCCATTACGGAATGAATTTTAAGTAAGTAAACACAATCAATCAATTTTATTCCCCATTCCCATTCCCCAATCCATAAAGTAAACGCACCATTAATTGAAAGGGATTCACCCACACGAAAATGAGAAGAAAATCCATATGAAGTTGGAGGATTAACCCACATAAATAATGAGAGATTACAATTAATAAGAATATTATTATATAAATATTATATTATATTATTATAAATATAAATGCACATATATTTGGATTTTACAGGTATCAAACCCATGTCTCTTATAAAGCGAGGTATGGGAGTTGCTGACGTTCACCAACGGTGTAGAACCAAGTGACTTATAATACTATAATACTATATTCTACTTGGATTTTTCTAAACTATTATTACGTGGGATGGGCCATCCCACGTGTCTTTATCACCATCTTTAAGACATCTGACGATTCCCTCCTCTCCTTTACTAAACAAAAATCTTTCGAAGATTTATACTTAGAAAATAAAAAAAAATCTTTCAAAAATTATCTCACCGACGAAGCGTGGGAAAAAAAAACCATAATAAAAAAAATATATTATTATTTTATTAATTCATCGCACCGTATCAATCACAAAATAATTTTATAGAAGATTTTCCCCTTATTTACTAAGTCCACATTTTATCATCATCCTCATCGCAAAATTATAAATTTAGTTAACTTACTAATTTAAATACATTTATCTAAAATAAATCCTTCAATAGTTTAAGAATTGGTTGGATAATCTTGTTGAGATTTTTTTATAAATCTTAATGTGGACTTACATATTATATAACAATTATATTATGAACTATCTATTTTAATAGGGCCAAATAAGTGATCTATTAATCGGGTTCTAGAAATATCTATTGGGTATGGACTTTAATGTGTAGAGACCTAATACTAATCAAATTAGGGTTAATAGGAACCTAATTAGATTAGTATATAAAGAACATAATTAAGGTTATGGTCCTCAAGTCAAATCAACGTAATTTTACTCTCTCTTCTCTTTTCCCATTCAAGTAGAAAAATACAGAGTAACCTAAGGAGATTTAACTGTGGAAGACTCGATCCTACTCAGGTTTAACAATATGGATTCAGGTATGTTTTCTATAATAATTCTTATTGATTTAATATGAGTTTCTAGATTTTGATATAGGTTTTAACCTATTAAAGTTATTCCAATAAATGGTATCAGAACGTACTCATATTGAATCATTGAGATATTAATTGATTTAATTGTTATGATTATCGTGAAACAATTGAAGAATATATGTTATATCATTTTACCGCGTGAAGCAATTGAAGAATACATGTTGTATTGCTTTACTGCGTGAACACGGAATAAATATATATTTATGTTTGAAGTTATTGAACTCGGTCTGTTTGCGTAAATATAAATTGAGATCACTTCATGCCTTTTACTGTTAACACTTTTTTGTTTTGTTTGTTTTTTTGTTTTGGCGTGAAAGTCAATATAAGCATGAATATAATCAGCTTTGCTTTAATATATATATATATATATATATATATGACAGTAACATGAAAAGCATATACAATAGATGTTTACTGGCGGCGTAAAAGGATCAATTGACTTTTGTTGCTGTTGATGACTTTTGGTGTAAAATATATATATCTATGAAATATATATATTTTTGTTGTCAGCTGGTAACTTTTGTTTTGGTTGCCTTTTTGTGTTTATTTTTTATTTTATTTTATTTATTCTTTTTTGTTAATCAACTCACATGCATGAATAATTCGGAATATGGATTCAGTGTCAGTATATATGCATGGCGTGTTGATCAATGAATAAAAAGATACATGTACTTTTGACTTGTACATTGAAATTTTATGATATTAATTATATATATTAGTATCAGTATATATATATATATTATCAACAATGCAAGTATAATGATTAAATTGATGAAAGTTTTGCTTTGATTTGGAAATAAAAGTTTATTGATATATGTATTATGTCTGATTTTTTAAAATAAATTGAATTGAAATTATATGTTACCAAAGTAACCTCTATAATTAAATTTATTTATTTTGAAAAATTAAGACATGTATGTCTATTGTTTATGCGAATAATAACTGGCCCAAAGGAAAGTTATTATTTGGCCAAATAATTGGCATACTTGTGATAATAAATATGTGACGATTATTAGGATTTCCATGTGAGTAATAAGTCGGTCCAAAAAAAGACTTACTACTTGACGGGATTAATTGTCAATATTTGATTACTACACAAAGAGTATCACTTACAATTGATATTTCTGTCTAAAGACTAAATGTCAATGTTGTGCTAGGTATCTTGTTTTAGGGCCCACCATTATGGAAATAATTTAATCATGTCATGTATGAATTTATTAATTGAATATTCTTATCTTGTGATATGATTATTAATTGTGAGCTTGTATTTGATTTTATTCTTGATTCAGTTACTACTTTTGCTTCAACAATAACTGCTAATATCAATTCCATTCTTGTGCTTAATGATACAAATTTTAAGAATTGGAAAGAGAACGTTATGATTGTTCTCAGTTGCATGGATCTTGACCTTGCGCTTCGGGAAGAACGACCCGCATCTCTTAATGACAATAGTATCGCTGATGAAAAGGCGAGTATGGAGAAGTGGGAACGTTCTAATCGCATGTGTCTTATGATCATGAAACGTTCCATTCTAGAAGCTTTTAGGGGCTCTATGTCCGAAGAGAAAAATGTTAAGAAGTTCCTTGATGATATAAAACAACGTTTTGCGAAAAACGAAAAAGTTGAAACAAGTACCCTTTTAGCTAACCTTGTTTCAATGAAGTATAAAGGTAAAGGGAACATAAGGGAGTACATCATGGAGATGTCTCATATTGCTTCCAAACTAAAGGCACTAAAGTTACAGTTGTCTGAGGACCTGCTGGTGCACTTAGTTTTGATTTCTCTTCCTGCACAATACAGTCAATTTAAAATGAGTTACAACACTCAAAATGATAAATGGACTCTTAATGAACTCATATCTCACTGTGTGCAAGAAGAAGAAAGATTGAAGCAAGAAGGTACTGAAAGTGCTAACTTAACAACTATCTCTAAGGACAAGAAAAAGAAAAGAGGAAAAGAAGCTGCAGTTGGGACATCACGACATAAGGTGTAAAATAAACAGGATAAGGAGTTTACCTGTTACTTTTGCAAGAAAGCTGGACACATGAAGAAAGAATGTCCCAAATACGCTAACTGGCGTGTCAAGAAAGGTATGCTTCTCAATTTAGTTTGTTCTGAAGTTAATTTAACTTTTGTACCTAAACACACTTAGTGGATAGATTCTGGTGCTACTACTCACATAAGTGTGTCTATGCAGGGTTGCCTGTGGAGCCGACAGTCAAGTGATGCTGAAAGATTCATCTATGTGCGCGATGGCAAAACAGTTGCAATAGAGACAATATGAACTTTTAGGTTATTATTAAAGACTGGTCATTTTTTGAATTTGAAAGAGACTTATGTAATACCGTCTTTTAGACGGAATTTGGTTTCAGTTTCTGTTTTGGACAAATTTGGTTATTCTTGTTCATTTGGAAATAATAAATTTAGTCTTTTTCAATATTCGAATCTTATTGGTACCGGTTCTTTATTATTGTATGATAACCTATATTTGTTGAATACAATTACCTCAATTAATGAAACCTTGCATATAAATTCACAAGGTACAAAAAGAAAATTAACTGACAAGGATTTCGCCATACTATGGCACAAGCGTTTAGGTCATATCTCTAAACAGAGAATTCAGAGGCTTGTGTCTGACGGGATTCTTAATTCCCTTGATTTGACAGATTTCGAAGTCTGTATTGAGTGTATTAAAGGGAAATAGATAAGCATTTGGAGATTAGTTGCTAATAGATATTTTGATGTCTTAGAACTAATTCATACTGATATTTGTGAACAATTTCTTACAGCTTTTTGGAATGGTCAACAGTATTTTATTACGTTTATAGACGACTATTCAAGATATGGGTACCTATATTTGATACATGAGAAGTCTCAATCCCTGGATGTATTTAAGGCTTTCAAAGCTGAAGTTGAAAATCAACTTGGCAAGAAAATTAAAGCTGTCAAATCTGACCGTGGTGGTGAATACTATGGCAGATATGACGGATCTGGTGAATAACGTCCAGGACCTTTTGCGAAATTCCTAGAGGAATGCGGTATCATCCCGCAATACACAATACTAGGCAAACCTAGCATGAATGGTGTTGCTGAAAGACGAAACAGAACGCTTAAGGATATGGTAAGAAGTATGATCAATTATTCATCTTTACCAGAATCTCTCTGGGGAGAAGCATTAAAGACTGCAGCATATATCCTCAATAGAGTTCCAAGCAAAGCGGTAGCTAAAACCCCTTATGAATTATGGACAGGCAAAAAGCCTAGTATAAAACATTTACATGTTTGGGGTTGTCCAGCTGAGGCAAGGCCTTATAGGCCAAATGAAAAGAAACTGGACTCTAGAACTGTAAGCTGCTACTTTGTTGGGTACTCTGAACGGTCAAGGGGTTTCAAGTTCTATGATCCCACTACTAGAACATTTTTTGAGACGGGAAATGTGAGATTTTTTGAGGAAGTTGAGTTTGTAGAGGGAGATAAGGTTAAAGACATTGTCTTTGAAGAGGAATTTATTTCTCTTCCTACTATTATTATTAATAATGATCAGGCTTATATTCCTGACATTGTTCAAAATGTAAATCCGGAATATCAAGACAATATAGACAAGCACCCTGTGCAAAATGAAAATATTATACTCGAAATGCAAACTCAACAACCTCAAGAGGATGTGCCATTGAGACAATCCACTAGAGAAAGGAGAAGTGCGATTCCGGATGACTATATCATTTTTCTCCAAGAATATGAAGTTGATATAGGAGTGGTGGAAGATGATCCAATCAACTTCCATCAAGCTAATTAAAGTTCTAATTCTTAAAAGTGGATCGATGCTATGAATGATGAGATGAATTCTATGAAAAATAATGACGTTTGGGATCTCGTTGAATTGCCTGAAGATGCGAAACCCATTGGTTGCAAATGGATATTTAAGACCAAAAGGGATTCAAAAGGCAATGTTGAGAGATATAAAACTCGTCTAGTTGCTAAAGGTTTCACTTAGAAAGAAAGCATTGATTACAAAAAGACTTTCTCTCCGGTTTCAATGAAAGACTCTTTTAGGATTATAATGGCACTTGTGGCTCATTTTGATTTAGAGCTACATCAGATGGATGTAAAAACTGCGTTTCTCAATGGTGACATTGATGAAACAATATATATGATGCAACCAGAAAACTTTGTATCCGGTGACCCAAAGAAAATGGTTTGCAAATTGAAGAAATACATCTATGGTCTCAAACAGGTTTCCCGTCAATGGTATCACAAATTTCATTAAATCACTATCTCATATGGATTTGAGATAAATAAGGTTGAAGATTGTGTATATCATAAGTTCAGTGGGAGTAAATACATATTTCTGGTGTTATATGTCGATGACATACTACTTGCTAGTAACGATATAAGCTTATTGCACGAAACCAAGAGATTTCTGACAAAGAATTTTGAGATGAAAGATCTTGAGGATGCCTCTTTTGTATTAGGCATACAGATATATCGAGATCGAACTCGAGGTATCCTTGGGTTATTACAAAAGAGTTATATCGAAAAAGTTCTTGATAGATTCGGCATGAAAAGTTGTGCACCAAAAGACACCCCTGTAGCTAAAGGAGACAAGTTTAGTCTCAGTCAGTGCCCTAAAAATGAATTGGAACGAAAAGAAATGCAAAAGATTCCTTATGCATCAGCTGTAGGAAGTCTAATGTATGCTCAAGTATGCACGCGTTTGGATATTGCGTTCATAGTGGGAATGTTGGGCAGATATTTAAGTAATCTAGGGATGGATCATTGGAAAACATCCAAATGAGTTATGCATTATTTACAGAGAACAAAAAATCACATGCTCACATATCGGAGATCAGATGATTTAGAGATCGTTGGGTATTCTGATTCCGATTTTGCTGGATGCCAAGACAGTAAAAGATCCACGTCGGGCTATATTTACCTGCTAGCTAGAGGAGCTATTTCCTGGAAGAGTGCTAAGCAAACACTCATAGCTTCTTCCACATGGCAGCTGAATTCATAGTTTGTTATGAGGCATCTAATCATGGGATATGGCTTCGAAATTTTGTCATGGGGCTGTGAGTTGTAGATTTTATAGAAAGACCATTAAAGATATATTGTGACAATAATTCAGCTGTGTTATATTCCAACAACAACAGAGCTCTATGAAGTCAAAACACATAGACATCAAGTTTCTTGTTGTTAAAGAAAGAGTTCAAAGTCGTCAGGTTGCTATAGAACATATTGGGACAAACTCCATGATTGCGGATCCGCTTACTAAGGGATTACCACCCAAGGTCTTTCATGAGCACACTGCTCATATGGGTGTTGTTTTAGTTGATGATGTGCGTGTTTAGTGGGAGTTAGTATTTTGATGTTCTTTGTTACAGATATATTTTATATTTATTTTCTGCAGAATAAAGTATAAAGTTCAGTTATAAACTCTGAATGTTATTTGTGTTTGATCTCACTAAAGATTAAGGTAGGACCAGTTGGAAATAGACATGTTTAAGATCACATTGCATGTAATTTCCATGCTATGCATCCATACTTGATCTATGTCATTAAATGTATTGGTGTGGTGACCATTGATGGGTCTAGTTACGAATATCTGTAACAAAGGTCGCTTTGATCTCATACTAATATAGTTGATGGACCAGATTGTAATTAAAGAGATATTTTAAGACAGATAGTTTCTTAGTGCACACTCAAGATTATAAATAATATAATTGTTTCAAGAAACATATGTAGCCTAAGTGGGAGATTGTTGAGATTTTTTATAAATCTTAATGTGGACTTACATATTATATAACAATTATATTATGGGCTATCTATTTTAATAAGGCCAAATAAGTGATCTATTAATCGGACTCTAGAAATATCTATTGGGTATGAGTTTTAATGTGTAAAACCTAATACTAATCAAATTAGAGTTAATGGGAACCTAATTAGATTAGTATATAAAGAACATAATTAGGGTTATGGTCCTCAAGTCAAATCAACGTAATTTTACTCTCTCTTCTCTTTCCCTATTCAAGAAGAAAAATACAGAGTAACCTAAGGAGATTTGACTGTGGAAGACTCGATCCTATTTAACAATATGGATTCAGGTATGTTTTCTATAATAATTCTTATTGATTTAATATGAGTTTCTAGATTTTGATATAAGTTTTAACCTATTAAAGTTATTCCAACAAATCTTACTAAAACCAATACATTAATCAAATCTTATTAAATATTACTTTTTGCCACCAACTAATTCATTACCCAATAGGCTATTGGATGAGACTGGGAATGCTGAATGACATTCCCACAACAATCATGTTTTAACAAATTTAATGTTAATATTCGAATCTATTTGTGTTAAATATAGTGTTAATTAATTTTCTATTATGATTTTTAGGTGTTCTAAAATTGAGTTGAATATAGAATTATTGTTTTCTATATACAGAGTGCATGAAAGGTATCAAAGAATGGCTGGCTCTCTCATGTTAAAGTTTTAATATTACCATGATTATCAGCGCAGCAGTTTTTAATTTCTTATTATATTTGTCTACAAACGCTTCACCTCCCAATATTAAGGCAAGCGTACCCTTCTTCGTTTTCGATCAAAGACAGAGGGAGAACTCCTATATTCTAATTTGTGTCTATTAAACACAAAATCCTATTATTATAGTTTGTCTTGTTGAAAGAAAACTAGATTCAGAAAAGAAAAATGAGATCAGTAGACTTACTAATAGTAAAAGTTGATCTGAACTTATAAAATGTGACCCACACAGTTTGAAAATAACAAAAGAGAAGAAGAAAGGAGAAGGAAATGCAGCAGCACAAGACACCATGATGAAAGTTGATGTGAACTTATGAAATGTGACCTACGCGGGTTTGAAAATAACACTAGACAAGAAGAAAGGAGAAGGGGTGTGCAGCACGCAGCAGAAGACACCAATGATGAAAGTTGATGTGAATCTACAAAATATGACCCACACGTTTTGAAAATAACAAAAGAAAACAAAAAGGGAGAAATGCAGCAGCTGGGGTCTTGTGAAAATAATTAGAGCCTGTATAAAAAGGCTTCTCATTTCCATTAACAAACATAGATCAGTTACATTCACTAAGCTCTGACTCATCTGAAAAATAAAAATAAAATTAAATATGTTACCATTAAAGTTAATAAATCATTTACAGAACGTAAACTATTGATGAGAGTGTAAGAACATGGAATTTACCAATAATTGCTTAGCAAATTAGATATAGGATATATTTAATTTTTTGAAGTTGGGGTTCGTTCCGCTCCAATCAATCTTTGGGCTCTATACATTGGGCTCGTCCTTGTTATAAATCACGAAAAAAAACCGTTGAGTCAGTCAATCTAGAAATTTTGATCATTCACGGTAAAAGTCAAGGTTGTTCAGTAGCAAATTTTGCATGTCTGCATATTTAGTTTGTGGATATTTAAGTCATAATTCTTTACATTTTTTGTGTTTGTATACACCCCAATCACTCGCTTTTATAGATAAGTTATATTGCAGGTTCAAATCTAGTTGTGCATATGGAGGATGATGTTATTAAGAAAAAATCTTAAAACCAATCCAAATTTATTTGCAGGAAAAGAAAATTCCTTGAGAAAATGTAATTCACACAAAGTATATAAAATGAAAATGGAGGCCATTCGCTCTTGCTTCTTAACATGGGTCACAAGAGAGAAAAAAATAATAATTATACACATATACATTTCAGAACATAATGATGCAATAATCCAGTTGCTTAGTTTCTACTTGAGAACTGATGTGTAATAATGCAATTCCTGGCAACGGCAACTTTCTACATAACATACACACATCATGGAGGACATATGTGTTCTATAGGGTATGTCTTCTGTGTTCCCTTTGAAAACAAAGTACTCACTTGACTAAGGCAGACTTCAACTCTGGAACAGAATGCAAGGATTGTACAATGGAGTTCATGTAGCAAGTGTTTCCCAAATTAAACAAGCCAGCACTATGACCCTGTACATTAATACCCTTAATGTAAATAATCAACAACAATGCTGATAATGTTGTGGATGTGAAAGTGCTTCAATCTAGTCATGTTGTTTAATTTCAAATAAGCTTTCAATTATTACACTTACTTCTGAGAATTCTACGATCCACCTTTATTTTTTAATATAATTCATGATAACTACACATTTGAGTAGGGAAAAAGTAACAACAATTGCATGCATTAATTATACAAGACTATATGAGGTCATGTCACACCATGCATTCTTAAATTCTTAAAGTTTAATTTGCTTTCATGCTGCTTTAAGTATGTAGTGCTTTCCAATCTTTAATAATTTGATGACCAAAATTAGATAAATTATGAATCTCCTGTTTGATTCTAGGTTCAAATGCTTTTTCATTAGTGGTATCATTTGATTTATTTTTGTTGAAAGATAATAAGAAACAAATTATATTGAGAAAACAAACTTTATCTAAAAGTGAGAAGAAAATGCACCAAAATTTTGATATATGTTTAAAGTAAGGCTTCATGGATGCAAAATTACATGTGTAATCCCGATTTTGTATTGTTATAAATCGATTTAAATGCATTTAATAAAAGGATTTGTAACAACATAAAATCAACATGCGAGATCCTGCTGAATGCTACATTTTAAAAAAATATTAGATACTAAAACCAGAAAATTACATAGATATATTCAAGTATAAAAAAAAAGTATTTAACCCAAAACCAGTAGATTTGACTTCAAATGAGTCCACAACCCAAATAATATCTTTTAGGCCTCCCATGGAGCACCCCATGTTACCATACGGACCTAGTGTGAACCTGAAGACCTATCAAAGGATGAATTCTATCACTTAGAGTGCATCATTCTCACTATTATTTTTCTTAATGATAAATATATATTTTTTAATTTAAATAATTTTTGTAATAAATGCTCATCACTTTACACCATAATTTGAACTCAACGAATATATACAAGGTGTTTGGGAGATTTTTAGAGATATAATCCACAAAATTACACAAAAATTTTCAATTGAAATGATAAAAAAATTAAAGAACAAAAGTCGACTCAAGTTCATAATTTATTTTGAGTTCATCTCATCACATTTTTAGTAAATGGATTTTTGAGTTCGTAATTTTTTTTGAGTTCATCTCATCATATTTCTAGTAAATATATTTTTTATTTTAAGTTTTGGCCTATTGGATAGTAATTGTTGCTCTAATGGGCTTGACCACATTTAGGGATGTTGCAATAACATTCTATTGTTTGACAAAACTAAATACTGAATTGTCATAAAAGTAAGGGTTTGAAAATTGATTTAATGCTTTTCTTGAAGTAAAAGGTGTTATCAAGGTTCCTAATTCATATGGTTATCTGTTTGAGAATTGACTTGATACTTTTCTTATCATTGTATAAGGTAAAAATATTAACAATTTTCTAAATTGACAACAATGTAATGGAATAAGTATCAACTATTAAAATAATTGAGTGCTAAAATAAAATAATGGTTGACAACAATGTAAAGGAAGTTGCAGAATACACGATGTATTTTAAAATAATCATCATTCAATAGCCATTTACTCTTGCTCACAATTATATTCACCAAATCTCACAAAAGACTCAAAAACCCAAAACCCCAAAACACGCGAACAAAAATCCAAAAAAAAAAAAGAAGAAAAAAAGTGGTGGGGGGGGCGGCGCGGCGCTCTTATAGACATTCTTGAATTGGCAAAGGTTCTCTTTTTAAGCCTTTGTGGTGCTTCATGGTTCCACAATTAGGCACATCTGAGATTGGAAAATGACAGTTGATTAACTGAAAAATAATGCTAAAACCAAACACAATACATAACAACTATGGGGACAGCTTACCCAGCAAAACACACCCTTGTTGCTTTTTGCTTTTATTGTGTTGTTTTTTTGACTTTTCATTTCATAAAGCCATAATATGTCTTATGATGTTTAAGCACACCTGAAATTAAAAATAGTAAGTTGGATAAATTTCAGACCCATAGTTTCACTTATGCTTTTTAATTGAGCAATCTTCAAAAGCATTTAAAATAACATTAAAATGATTTTAAGTTATATAACTAACAAATATGATCTTGCTACTCTTACCATTTTTCTAAAAATAAGACTATTAACAGCTTTCCTCAATTTATCTATATAGTTAAAGCTGTTGAATCTCTTTCTTTACGATGTTACGTTCCTTCAAAGAAAAATATTTTACAAAAACAAAAGGATATATTACTTTAGTTTTTTATATAAACTGTGATAAGAAATATACAATTTAATAAAAAGTTCGGACAGTTGACACTACAAGCGCTTAGTCACTTTACGAGAAGAGGAAAAAAAAAGGTTTAAACTTTAAGAAATTATGTGCCAGGGGTCACATAACATGCTCCAATCGAAATCGGTCTCGGTCGGTTTTCGATATGGTAAATTAAACTGAACCGAATTGCATGTCCATATTAGTTTGGGACTTAAAAATGAACCTCCAATCACTTATTGGGCTGAGGGGAGACAAGCACAACAGCGAGAAAATAGAAAATGTTGCTGTAAAAACAAAACTCTGACAATTCTATACACTGCGAAAAATTAAATTAAATAAAAAAAACTTAATAGCCAAAGATCGTGAAAGTGAACCAAAATCAAAGTGAAAAAGAAGCAGCACTGCAAAAATAAACGAAAAAATTGGTGTGTAAAAACTAATCCAAACAACAAATCAGGAAACACACCACCACATTAAGTTAGTTCCACATATGATATCCAAAAAAAAAAAAAAACCTTAAAACATTCATAATTAGAAGTCCATTCACAGTAATATTAAAAAATATATATATATAATAATAAACCAGTTTAACATTCTTGAAGATAAAAATTCAATCATAGTACTCTCTTTATGGCTAGTTATAATCATAATCGCATAATCTCTCTCTCTCTTAAAATATATGTTTGTATAAAATTTCACATGATGGAGCAGCTGTGGTCATAGTAAGGATCTCTAACCACATGACAAACATGATGATGATGATGATGATAAGAAGGCCAGACCACCTGCATTTTGGCCTCATTTTCATTTCCTTTGTTTTCTTCTTTCTTGATCTCACTCACGCTTTCCAGGACTGCATGCCCAATTTTCTTTCTTAGCTGTATTGTAAGTTCAGTTGCATCTATTCCATCTCCTATTACCTCTATTTGGTTCTTATCGTCCCCTTTCAACGCTGCTGATTCCACACCTGTGAATCATACACACGCATGTGTTTAACGAAACTTTATGAAATTAACATTTTAGGGCAAAATTCAGTTGATGGAGTGGATCATGCATGTCTACATTCAATCAATTACTGCATCGAAAGAAATACATAATATGCACTTATAATTTATAAGATTTCTTATGAATACATTACTGGTTCATAATAAAAATATACTAAAATAATAAAAAATGAAAAATTCTCATGAATTTCAAATAAAAGAAATCAAAATGAACTTAGTTTACCTGAAATGCCAACTGCGACTTTTAGGGCCTTGGAGCGGCATTTTTGGCAATTCATGGAAACTTTGATCACCACCTTTTGCTGCAAATTAATAAGACAGTCACGTTAGAAAAGAGAACTATTTTATTTCTTTTTTTTTTAAAGAAATTTATAAATTATATATGAGTAATATGGCACTTAATTTTTAAGAATTTTATTGAAATCTACCACTTCTAAGATGCTCAACTTATATTTATGTCACTTTTCACTGCACCATCAATACCTTATAAATTAAATGATAATTACAGATCATTTATATGTAAGATGAAGAGTTCTAAGTAAATAATTAATGTTAATTAGTCATGTGAAATTCATACCTTCATGGTGTTGTTTTGCTGGAGACAATGAAGAGGAAAAGAGGGTTCGAGAATTAGATTTTAGCTTGCTATATGTCTTCCGCAACAACTGCCAATTTATAAACAAGTGCTTCCTGGAGATCAGATTCAGAGTTTCATTGGTGAGAGTTTCTAGGTAGCTTCTAAGGATATTTAGAAAGAATAATTAATTCATTTATATCCATACATACCTGAATTGTTTACTTAGGTCAACCTAAAAATTAGGTTTAATGACAAGGGAGGGACAAGTTAAATGCAATAATGAAGCCAAACAGTAGATTATTAGCTGTTGTGAAACATGTGAACACCCGGGCAAGGACTAAATTAGTCTTACGTGCAAATCAAAGTACTATTCATGATGACATTCTGCGAATTAGCATGTTCTTTTCACATATTATAGACTTGGTTATAATGTTGCACTGTTCACACTTTACTTTTGTGTTAATTATATATTCAATACTGATAATTAATTGAAACAGAAATATTTCTGAAAAGAAAGATACCAAATTTTATGTGATATATTTTAGGTTTTTTTTTTTTAAATATTAATTAATAATTAATAGCATTTTATACATTTGATTATTTTAATTTAAGTACATTAATGTAACATAGCCCAAATTGCTTAGTGATATTGATGTAAAGATAACTTGTTCAACGTTATATGGATATCTAATGTTGATAAGTATCATGTACCACCTGTGGCCTTTTTTTTTTTCCCTAACTCAAATGGGTATATGAGAAAGTTTCAGCCATTAATATAAATTATGAGTGCAAATAATTATGAACTCAAAATTTAAAATCTTGCACCCGAAAAACTATATTACATGTATACATAATTTTTTTTATCGTCAACTAGTGAAAAAAGTAGAGAGAGAGAGAGAAGTGAAAAGATATTGGGAGTTGGTCGATCTTGACGAAAATGACTGTGATTGTGAAGTTTATACAAGTTTTGGACAGTGCTTTTACAAACAATGCATTGAAGCTTTTTTTTTTTTTTTTGGTTTTTTTTTTGTTTTTTTTTTTTTCTGATTCCATAAGAATAGTAACAAAAAGGTCCATAGCTTGTCAATTTTTGTTTCCCAAACAGTTTCAAGTGCTATTTTTAGTAACAAAGGTTTAATCAATGAAACAGACCATCCGCTTTCATGTTTCTCGGAAAGCACTTCCAATTGCTTTTCATTCCAGGACTAATTATTGTAGTCAAGACACAACAATGAAACCATACATACACAATATGAACGCAATTTTGACAATATTTTAGTAGAACATGGGCATCCAAATTATTATTTGGAAACATGTATAATTCAAGATTTGAAGTAGTTGGACAGAAGACAAAACAACAAAAGAAATCACAGATTTATTCCGTTATTGTATATCGTTCTTACAATTTAAATAAATAAATATATATATATATATTTACAAAAGTGTCAATTGTTTCTTTTATTTTGTTTTTATTCTGTAAATTGTTGCTCACTTTGTTTGCAGAGTCCTCGAAGTCTTGTTATTTAACATGAGGAATAAAGGTTAATTTCTTTTAGAGTATGTAGGTGTTATATAGTTATTTTAATATTGTAGTCGGTGGATATTCACTGGTAGTAAGGGAAATAAAATTTCTGATTATTAGATTTACTCTAATACTTTGTAAAATAATGTCTCAACTTTGAGGAGATGAAACTTAAATTTTATGCAATATATTGTCTGATTTTATATTATTTATTTTTATCCAACTCATTCTTTTCTTCTCTTTTTTTGAAATATCATCTGTAGTTTTGCCATTCAGATATGGAAAATTGCTATAATGATCAATTTATATCAGACGATGGTTTCCTCTCATTTCTATTGAACGTGGAACTGTAACATTAAACATCTTCAAGAATTCAAGTAATTAATAGTTGTAATTTGTGAATTAAGGAATTTTTGGTTAATCAATTAAAGGCAAGACATGCCTAAATGTCAATACTAATTGCATATTTAATTATAAATATTAATCATCAAAGAACGCAACACAGATCTTAGTTCGATGGAAATTCAGATCATTGTGTATAACCTGATAAACCTCCCAAACCATCAATTAATCATGAGCTTATCAAGAGGAAAAAATGATGAAACGAAAAAGTAAAGCATATCTCATTATGGTTGATGCATCATGCAATAACATACAAATTAAAATTTATTACTTTCGTCAGAAGCCACACTTTTAGTTGTATTTGCAACATTGGTCTGAGCTTTCTTCATGCGCGCTCCAAGCGCTGAGACTTGTGATGTTGACCTTCTTATTTCCATAATTGAAAGCATACAACTGGCCATCATTTTCAATTGCCAAAATAGGGTAAATTCTATCTGTGATGCATGCCTTGCCGCCTCCGCCAAAGCTCTCCACAATTGAATGATCAATCTGTACAGGTAGCAACCAAAATTGAATTTAAATGTTAATACTGTTGAGGTCTTACCTAATTTCAGGTATATTAAGTGACAATTAACTTTATATCAACTTAATGATAATTTGTGACCTCAAACATGTTTTGGATCAACACAAATGTGTTTTGCTCTAGTTAAAAACAGTATTTTGGGATTTAAGAATCTTTCAAACTCACTGCAAGAAAATAATATATTTATTGTGACCTTTTTCATGGGATTAAAAATTCATAATAAAAGTCTTCTATTGAAGATAATCTATGGTAAAAGAATTTTTGTAATAGTTGTAATTCAAGATAAAACTTTTTTGACAACAGTATTTATGGTGTTATTTTACTCTGGATTGCATAATAATTTCTTTGTGACAATAAAAACTTTTCTTTTTCTTTGGTGGTGACTACAGGTTTTGAAGGCAACTAATTATAGCTACTTGTCTTGAAGTCACTTACGAATTAAGAAAATACTCAAGATGTTTTGAGAGAAAAATAAGCTAGTGATTTTTCACCATTTAAATATTCATAAAAAAGCACCTTTTGTTAAATCACTTTCATATAAATATCAAGTAATATGAAAGGCAAGACCAAATTATTTCATATTTCGGGTTTAGCATTTTATTATTTTAATAATATTGATAATAACTCTTCACATTTGATTCGTTCTCCTTTCTTTTTTCTCTTCAAAATTAACCACAGGATTGGATTTTATAACCACATACATAACAACCATTAATAGTTAATTGTTTGCATTATTATTGCACACAATTAATGCACGAAGATATAAGTGAAATTATTTTTTTAATCAATTGATGTACGTGAAAATTTAAACCATAAGAGTCCTTAGCTATCCATTAGTGTCTCTGTCTTCACAAAAACTTCTTTTACATAAGCAAAAGAACATTTCCAATTGAACTAGGCAACAGTACTCATGATATGGTGCTTGTAAATGGCTATGAAGCTAGTGGAAATTTAAAAAACGACCCCTATTTTAAAATCAAAAATCATTTTTAACCCTTACAAAATAACTTTTTTTTAACCTTTCAACCTGTTAGGAGAGTGCTAGATGTCAGCACAAGAATTGTGCCAGGTGGTGAAAGGAAAGACCTGCCAGGTTGACAACCAAAGCTTTAATAGGAGAACTACACGTGTGAGGCAGTTAGAAGTAGTGAATGCGAAGATATAAAAAGGGTGCTAGTCTGTTGATGTAGTTAAGAAACAAAGTAATGAGAATGAAGCAATTTCTAGAGAATTCTATTTTTCTCTCTAAACTTCTTCTTCTTTAGTTTATTTTTAGTTGTTTACATGGTATTAGAGCTCTGATCAGAGGCCATGGAGGATTCACTAGCAACTCACCACGATACCTTCAAAACAAAAATCAATTGCGGTCACAAAGGTCTAATTCTTTCGAAGAAGCAGTTAGAGAGTCAAGCACATATCATCTCCAAAAACCTAAACTTCAATTTGCCAATCAAGCTAGATTTTACCAATTACATTTACTGGAAGGCTCAAATCATGCCGATCATTAGAGCTTTTGATCTTGAGAACTTTGTGTTTGGTCAAGTCAAGTGTCCAGATAAGTTCATTGACATTGAAGATCAAGAATCAGGTGAGTGTATTCAAACCTGTAGTGATGATTTTCTAAACTGGAAGAAAATCGATCAACTGTTAGTAGGATGGTTGCTGTCAACATTGAGTGAATCTATTTTGGGGCAAGTGACTCAATGCATCACTTCATGTGAGGTATGGAATACAATTTCTCAATTATTCGCAAAACAATCTATGGCTAGGGTTTTGCATCTAAGACATTAGTTGCAAATACTAAAAAAGGGGGCATTTAGTGTCACTGATTACATTGTTAAAATGAAAGGAATAGCAAACGCTTTAATGGCTACGGGACGAAGTGTGACTAAATATGACCTTGTGTCTTATATTCTAGGAGGCTTAGGACCTGAATATGACCCAGTGGTAGTCACAATTACTGCTAAACGTGACAATATTGATTTGCAAGAAGCTCAATTTCTGTTAATGAGTTTTAAGTCTAGGCTAGAACAGTTCAACTCTAGCAATACTCTAGACATAGTGACTCAAAATGCTTCAGCAAATGTCTCACATAAGATTCATAAGGGAGAGTTGCCAGCTAATTATATGAGAGGAGGACAGTTTCAAAATTTTAGAGGAAGATTCAGAGGAAGAAACAGAGGCAGGGGTGGTAGATATTATAACAATTCCAGACCTGTTTGTCAACTCTGTGGTAAGGTTGGACATTTGGTTGTCTCTTATAACCATCGTTTTGATCAAACCTTCAATAACAACTTTGGCAGAATGCAAACTCAATCATTTCAAGGGAACTTAGCTTATCAAATCGAACACACCTCTGAAGCTGCCTATCCCTTAATGAGTCCCAACAACAATGCCATGATTGCCACTCCCTCATATGTTACTGATCCGAGATGGTTTATGGACAGTGGAGCTACAAATCACATCACCTCAGATTTCAACAACTTATCCATTAACAATGAATACAAGGGACGTGAGAGGCTTGCTCTAGGTAATGGTCAAACACTCTCCATTTCTCATGTTGGTAGTTCATATATAAAATCTAGATTTGCACCTTACAATAGACTTTGCATGAAAAACATTCTTTATGTGCCTAAAATCACCAAAAATCTTCTTAGCATATCACAACTAACAAAAGATAATGACATAATTGTTAAGTTTGACAAAACTGCCTGTCTTGTTAAGGACAAGGCAACGAGGAGAGTTCTTCTTCGAGGAATTCTGATAAATGGGTTGTACCAACTTGATCTTTCAAGAGTCAAACACAGTAAAAGTCCTGCTACGCTTATTGATGAATCATCAATCTCTGCTGATAATGAGTCTTTAGTTTCTGTTAATGTTTCTAGTTCCATGTCATGTAATAAATGTTCACACCATTCATCGTTTGTAAATAGCGTATCAAAACCTGAATGTAACAGTTTCTCTCTGACTTCTGGTCTATTGAAAGCTCCTAAAGAGCTGCTTGTTAAAGTTTGGCACCATAAACTTGGCCATCCTTCACATACAATACTATTCAATGTTTTGAAATCTTTGAATGTTCATATTAGAGGTAGTGAGACTTACCATTTTTGTGATGCATGCAAGCTAGGCAAAGTTTATCAGTTACCCTTTCCAAAATCTGAATTCAAAGCACACCAACCTCTTGAGCTTATATGTGCTGATGTATGGGGCCCTTCACCATTTCTTTCCACACAAGGGTTCAAATATTATGTGTGCTTCATAGATTCCTTCTCTAGGTATAGCTGGATATATCCTTTAAATCTAAAATCTCAAGTGAAGGATATATTCATTAGATTTCATAAATTTGTTGAATGTCAATTCAACATCAAACTCAAAAACTTTCAAAGTGACAATGGAACTGAGTTTAAAGCCTTATCTACCTATTTTTCTCAACATGGAATCCATCATAGGTTGTCTTGTCCCTACACACACCAACAAAATGGAATAGCTGAACGAAAGCATAGATCAATTGTAGAAATGGGGCTGACTTTATTATCTCAAGCCAAAATGGCTCTAACCATGTGGTGGGAGGCATTCCATACTATCAGATACCTTATTAACAGACTTCCTACACTTGTGCTTCAAAATAAATCACCATACTTTGTTCTATTTCGCAAACCCCCAAATTATCTTGAATTAGGAACATTTCGTAGCTCTTGTTTTCCCTATTTGAGATACTACAACAAACAAAAGCTAAACTTCCACTCATCAAAGTGTGTATTCATTGGCTGCTGTGACCAATCTAAAGGGTATAAATGCTTGCATCAATCTGGTAAGGTCTATACCTCTAGGCATGTTCTCTTCAATGAACAAGAGTTTCCAATTGATGTTCTATTTCCTGTTAAAGCAATAAATCAACTTGTTTACTCAAATAGCAAACTTGTTTCTATGTCAAACACTGCAGTACCTTCTTTCTCTAGTTCCAAGTCTGGTACAACTTTAGCTCACAATTCATTTGTCAACTCAAACTCAAGTCATTTATCTACACAGCACACCTCAAAATCTTCTATTCTTAACCAACCATCTCATTTTATTCCTCACACCATCTCAATATCCACCAAATCACCTCTCTCACCAACCATTTCCACACATCCTATGATCACAAGATCAAAGAATGGAATTCGTAAACCAAAAACTTTTCAGTCCCAAGTTGTTTCCTCAGATCAAAGAATGGAATTCGTAAACCAAAAACTTTTCAGTCCCAAGTTGTTTCCTCAGATCAAATACCTACAACAATTAATGAAGCATTGCAAATTCCAGCTTGGAAATCTACAATGCTTTATGAATTTATTGCTCTTAAAAATAATGCAATATGGTCCCTGGGTCCTTTTCATGATGACATGAATATTGTGGGGTGCAAATGGATCTTTAAGATCAAATATAAGTCTGATGGTACTGTTGATCGATATAAAGCACGACTAGTGGCAAAAGGGTTCAATCAGACACCTGGGGTTGATTTTTCTGAAACCTTTAGCCTAGTAGTTAAAAGTTCTACAATCATAATTGTGCTCTCTCTAACTGTCACCAATAAGTGGGATATCCAACAAATAGATGTGAATAATGCTTTCCTCAATGGAGAGCTCAAAGAAGAGGTATTCATGGCTCAACCAGAAGGTTTTGTTGATAGTTCTAAGCCAACTCATGTATGTAAAGTTCAGAAATCTCTCTATGGTTTGAAGCAAGCCCCAAGGGCTTGGTATGATAAGTTGAAAGCTGCTCTTATAGCTTGTGGTTTTAAGAACTCAAAGGCTGATACATCCTTATTTTTCTATCGAAATGGTGATGTTTTTCTTCTTGTCCTAGTGTATGTTAATGACATTTTATTAACTGGAAGTGATCATGCTCTTATTCAACAGGTTATTGCTTATTTGAATGCCAAGTTTGCTCTCAAATCTCTTGGTTCACTACAATATTTTCTGGGGTTTGAAGCTCTAAGAACTGAAACTGGTTTATTTTTAACTCAAGTCAAATATGCCTTAGATCTACTGGCCAAGGCAAAGATGACAGAAGCATAGCCTTGTCTCTCACCTATGACACCAGGTTCGAAACTCTCTGCTTCTACTACTGAGCCATTTGCTGATCCTACTTTATATAGAAGCTTAGTGGAAGCTCTTCAGTATTTAACACTCACAAGACCAGATCTTTTATTCACTATTAACAAGCTTAGTCAATACCTGTCCTCTCCTTCTACTCAGCATTGGCAAGTAGCAAAAAGGGTACTTCAGTTTATTAAAGGTACTGTCCATACAGGGTTATACTTTACTCCTTCATCATCACTTAGTTTAGAGTGTTCTATTGATGATGATTGGGCTTCTAGCCTTGATGATCGAAAGTCTACAAGAGGTTACTGTGTTTATCTTGGCAGCAATTTAATCAGCCGGTCTTCAAGAAAGCAACATGTGGTTGCTAGATCAAGCACTGAAGCTGAATATAGATCTTTAGCTTCTGCAGCTTGTAAAATTATTTGGATACAACATTTGTTCTCTGAGTTAGGATTCTCTCTTTCTGGTGCTCCAATCATATGGTGTGATAACATTAGTGCTGCATCACTTGCCAAGAACCCAGTTTTTCACTCTAGGACCAAACATATTGAATTGGATCTCCATTTTCTCAGGGATCTTGTTACTGCTGGTAAGTTAGACAGTCGGTATGTCCTTACAGCTGCTCAGACTGCTGACATCTTCACAAAACCATTAGCTTTTCCTCGATTTCAGCTACTCTCTTCCAAATTTGTAACTGCCCTAAATCAGCTGCGTTTGAGGGGGAATCACAGTGAGTCAGATAATGGTTCTGCAGCTGACATTTAGCAGAAATTGTCTCCTATTGGCAATGGCTGTCAAACTGAGATAACTGGAGGCAATCAGAATTTTTGCTACTTGAGTAAAGTTGATCAAGTTCCTTATTGTTTAAGGGGGAATCATAATGGTAAAGAACATCAGAGCTGTGACAACTTAACTAGGAAAGCTTGTGTTAATAGAGAGATGCAATTATTTCAGCAACACAACAGCTTGTGTCCATATAGAAGCAATAGCAAACTTGTTGATTCAGTTCAGACAAGTTTGAGGGGGAATGTTAGGAGAGTGCTAGATGTCAGCACAAGAATTGTGCCAGGTGGTGAAAGGAAAGACCTGCCAGGTTGACAACCAAAGCTTTAATAGGAGAACTGCACGTGTGAGGCAGTTAGAAGTAGTGAATGTGAAGATATAAAAAGGTTGCTAGTCTGTTGATGTAGTTAAGAAACAAAGTAATGAGAATGAAGCAATTTCTAGAGAATTCTATTTTTCTCTTTAAACTTCTTCTTTTTTAGTTTATTTTTAGTTGTTTACACAAAAAAATAAATTATACCCAATGCCCTGTGATTTATAAAATATCTTTCTTAGTAAAATTTTAAAAATACCGTAATAAGAGGAGCATCATGGGAGGCTATTTTATCATGCTTGTCTCTTGTCATGCATAGATTTGACGGGAGACTCTCTCATCACGCTCAAGGGTGTTTTGGTCAATGAGGGTATTAGATGCAATTAATTTATTTGATAGGCTAAAAACAAATTTTTTCTTGGAATTAACTAAAAATGACTTTTTTTTTTCTTTTTAAATTTGGGTAATTTTGAATTTTTCTCATGAAGTAATACATGTTATTGGTTTACAGAAGAAAGCAAAATTAATTACATGTGAAGTACACAATTTTCTTACAAAAAGAGCTATATATAATATAAACGTTATACGAACAACAACATAGCTAATAGTCTACGTATTATTTATAGGTGTGGGATCGGCAGCATTAAAAATGAACAAGAAAATCAAATATTTGTGAGAAGAAAGAAGAGAATAAAGGAACCGAAAATTTTGTTATCTTGCTGTGTTCCATATCTTTATCACGATGTCCATACTATGACCTCCACAACAGCTGCTCCAGCTTGTGACATACAAAAATACACACAGGTGTCTGATAATTTGTAGTTGAATTCTGCAATGACGTATGGGCAATCGCTAGTTGTAAGGTTGTTAGAATCTTAAAAAAATGGTCTTCGAATTGGATTCTTCTCCGACTAATATTGAAAGATTTGGTTTCCGTATTGCTTTGTAATTTATTTAATTTAATGTTATCATGTTTTGTTTTGTTGGAAGCAGCATAATCAGTAAAACATCAAGTATAATGAACCATCTGCATTTGAAAACAAAACAGTATACAATTAATGAACAATATACAAATAAAAAAAGATATATATAAAACAACAACAATATAAGTAAACTGACTTGAAATAGAGACTTGTAGAAATCAATTATTTCCTGAAGATATAATTAAAATGATATAATTGGAGACTACCTCTCGATATCTATCTATCAAAATCCTGGATTCCAGCATTTCAATACAAAATCTAGATAATAAGTATTTTCCTCAATGAATTTGTTGAAACATACTAATTAAATACTAAGAAACTACGAATGAATTTTGCTTCTATTGAAAGAGCCTGAGATGTCTTCCCCTAAAGTCATGGTTGGCACACCAGATTTGGAGTGAATTTGAGATTTAAAATATCTTAAACTCTCAAATGTTATGATTGGAGAGCAATGAGAAAGATTACATTCCCAATCCCAAACCCTCAAATGTCTAGCTCTTATAGGAATGGTCATTTCCAACCAAAATGGTGAGATTCGGTAGGTTTGGGATTTTTGATTTCCCATCCATCTTTCTCTTTCTCTTGCTATCTCCTTCCTACGTCCTCTTCCATCGGCGCCAAGGAACCCAACCGCAACAACACCCTTCATCGTCTCCTTTGGTTTGTCTTTTATTTTTTATTGATGTTGTGGTTTGGGTTCGATCAAACCCAGAACCAACTGTGTTTCTTAGTTCCATCTAAGTATGTCAAACCCAGATCGAATCACCTATTGTGATGTAGTTTTCTTTTTCTTTTTCTTTTCTATTTTTTTTTTCAACTTCATGTTTTAATGTTGATTTTTTTTTTAATACATGTTTTGATGTTATTGATGTTGATGTCGTTGTTGTGGGATATATTGATGTTGATGTTTTGGGAGATATTGATGTTGATAATTGGGTTGTTGATGATGTTCACGAACTATTAGTTGATGATGTTGAAGATGGTGGGTTTTTTTTTTTTTTTTTTCATATTTTTTATAAAATTAATTTTAAAATTTAAAGTATATAATAAAGAATTTAAATTAATTTTATTCCAATTCAATCCCAGCATATACCAAACACAATATAGTACAATTTTAATCCAATCTCAAGTTTTACTAAACATGGGATAATAATTTTTAATACAATGTAATTCAATTTATTCTATTTCAATTTAATCTAATTCATTTTATTTCAATCTTGTGTATCAAATGTAACCTAATAGATATGTCTCATTTGGAAAGTCATATTGGTTAGTACAACTAACTCTTCAAACAACAAATTATTTTAAATTAAATTCAAATAAACAAAAAACATTGTCCATAAAATCACATTCACCGCAAGCATCAAACATCATCACCAAGACACCAACACAGAAACACAAACATCAAACATCCTCGCCAACTCATAATCACCACCATCACCACCACATAAACCTTCATCAATGTATAAATCACCATATAAACCTTCATCAATACATAAATCAAACTAAATTAAAAAACAAACATAAACACATAAATCATCAGAAAAAAATTAAAAAAAAAAATGGTTGGTCCTTGGTCTCCACGCAATGGAGACCAATTGGTCCCCTTTGCTGGATTCCCATGGTTTTCCACTTTTTGACGAAGAAGATAAACCAATTACTGCCGCCTTGGAGCTTGCGCTGCCACTGTTGCTCTTGCTGCTTATGATGGATGATGAAGAAGATGGTGACAGAAAAAGAAGAAGAAAATGATGATGATGATGATGATGGAGGAAGAAGATAATGATGGGAAGAAAATGGAAGGTGAAGTGGAATTAAATCTATTTTTTTAATTTTAATAATTTTTTATTTTAAAAAAATATGTTATGATTTAATTAATTAATTAATATTATTATATATTTTATCTTGTTTTGACTATTTTATCCTTCCTGGTTAATTGTCTTTTGACATCCAAATTGACGGTAGGGGGTTTTTTTGACTATTTTTATAAACAAGAGGGTTTTTTTTACTGTTATTATAAACTACAAGAGATCCTTAGCAATTTTCGTAAATTAAGGAGTTTATTGGCTGTTATACCAAACTACAAGGGAAAATTAGAATTATCTCATCTATCCCTTGCATATACCATTCAGAACTTGCAATACACTGATGCAGCTTTCAAATTCCTGCACGCCTCATTATAACAGCCATCAATGCGTTACGCTCTCCCA
The DNA here is from genome assembly GCA_019925255.1 of Litchi chinensis. NCBI lineage: Eukaryota > Viridiplantae > Streptophyta > Magnoliopsida > Sapindales > Sapindaceae > Litchi > Litchi chinensis. The sequence continues at coordinate 995,267 of CM034464.1, read as the reverse complement.
GAAGTGCTCGATATTCAGCTGCCCATCAAAACAGAGTCAATTACCATATTCACTAATAAAACTAAAAATTTCTTAGATTCCTAAATTGCGGAAATTGTCCTTGGTAAATTTTTTAAGTTCTCACTAAATTTTTCCATATAAAGTTTATTACCAAAAAATATAAAATTATTTGTCACGTATCTAATCACTAGATCTAATTAATCAACGATTAGTATTTAACGTTGGATAGAATTACAGAAATGTGAAACAAAAAATTGGAATGCGTATTTGTCAAACAACTAAAATACTTTCTTGGGCAGTTTTCTGAATTTCGAGAGTTGCCATCCTCTCCTTGATTGCATAGTTATCAGAAGCCAGCTCTTTGCAATGATTCTCAAGGCACAAAACTTGTGGTTTAAGCCAATCTACTCTCGCCTGTACATGCAAACATATAAAAAGTGAGGAAATGTATATATTCATATATAGGGACAGCATCATAAACCCAAAGTACGTACCTGTTGAAGGTCTTTATCTCTCTTGACTTTTTCCGTGTACTCCAGCTTTTGAAGTCGGGACCTTTTTGCTGACTCTCTGTTTGCAAGCAATCTTCAAATCAACACATAGAATCTATGTTAATATATATAAAACTTGACAACAAATATCAATCAATTGCATATAATTTTTATTTTTTCCAAACCGTTTGAGCTTGGGATCCATTATGGGAGGCGCAGGGAGAGGGTTAGGACACCCTTTTGGAGCCTCTTGCTCTACTGTGATCGAAGGCTCTGGGAGCATCACTTCCTTGCTACAGCTCGTATTCATAGTATGGTCTGTGGTTGCCCTAGGGTTTGAAGCGGTAATGTCCATGTTGCACTTCAATTAAACCTCAAAAAAAAAAAAAAAAAAGGACATCCCATATTAGTGGACATTATTAACAAAATGCAAGAACTTGAAGCTGTAAAAAATTAGAAGAGAGTATTTTAATTTATTGAAGTATAGAAAAGAGCTCTACTAAATTATTTAATTAAAATGACTGCTTGCAATTGTAAAAAGGCTTGCAACATGTAGTATGTATACTAGTTTTTTGAGATTATAGATGGAAAGTTATTCGTTATTGGCTATAGTTAGTAATGCATTAATTAATTGAACAAACATGTAGTATTCTATTTTTGGAGATAAGATTTTTAAATTTGTGTGTGGTCTCATTGAGAGTTTGCCACACATGAAGTTTTTGGATTTTACCTAAAATTGAATTACTACTAAAAGTATCTAGAATAGCTTCTATTCAATTTGATAATATTGTTAGAAATTCGACTTTGTAAGGTAATTTATTTAAATGGTTTCCTCACTGATTGAGTATTATATAATTATGATAGATATGACTTATGAGTACATGAAATATGCTCTTTGAATATAGGTTACATCCATATATAGTGGACAAAAAACCATTTATGGTTTTTAAGTGGTAACTCTCTGTTTTAAATTCCAAATTTGCACTTAAAAAGTTAAAAATAAAAACCATAAATAAGAAAAACAAAGGAATGTATACAATATGAGTAGCGATCAATCTGGGATCTGGAAAATTAAAAAAAAAAAATTCCACAATCCCTATATGGTTGTTGGATCAAATCCAAAGACCATAAAGTTTACAATTTTTTTTTTTTTAAATTTTAAAAAATGGTCTCGACCTCCCCTTCATTCTTATCATCACAGTGTGCCCTTGTGGCTCAATAATAATTCCTCGCCCTTATTAACATGACCTGGTGTGAGGACCTTGGTCTTATTTGCACATGGTGGTTTTCAGAATTTGGTCCTTGATGAAGTAGTCGATGCACCACTCACTAGGATGGTTGGACTTATTTTTGTGGCAGTAAAATAGTGAAAGAATGAGGAGAAAGGAAGTTTTGCTTTGGTGTTGTGAAGGAAAATGGAGGAGAAGAATGGTTGTCTCTAGTTTCATGAAGGAAAATGGAGAAGGAGAAAGGTGCAGATGGCTTCATATGAGAAAAGAGAAAAAACAATGTAACGGTCCATAACTGAGAAATTGAATTCACAATGTCAATGCATTTTGAGAATAAAATAACTAATGCATATAAAATTGAGTGGCAAAACCCACAAAAAAAAAAAAAAAATGTAGGGGTGAAACGGGGATGCATTAATTTGTTTATGAATGATCATTATTGAACTTGTAAAAGATTCAGTTATATAATATTAGAAACAATAAATATCACACTTGTTCTTACAAGGCCAAAAATAAAAAATGACCTTTAAATTAATGAAGTTACTATTTTTGTCTATCTTTAATAATTTTATTATATTTTGTGTCTCTAGGAAAATACTACCTTTGACCTAATTTAAAATTTACTCATGTGCATTTTTTTTTTTTTTTAAAAAAAACTTCAATTTGGCAAAGAATCTGAGGAAGTCGAGTTACATATGGTGGCTCAGGAGGAGGAAGAGGAAGTCAGAAAGAATTTCTCTTTATTTTTTTATTTTTTATTTTAAAATCATAAATGAGCTTTTTGGTCCACACAGTAATATTATTTGTCAACAATGACAATGAAAACATTGGAAGTAGACAAAAATAATTATAACTGACATAAGAATAAGGGCAATTTGCTAGTAACAAAAAATTTGTTAAAATGCTTGAAGATATCATGTTAAGTATTTTTTAAAAATAGTCGAACCTTAGGGGGAATTTTTTGAAAATCAACCGTAATTTTTTTATTCAAATTTTCAAACACAATGATAAACCCATAATTACTTTGCCATATTTTTATTTTTGTTTTTGCTATTTCGTTTTTACTTTTCCATCATCAGTTGAAAAATTCAATGTTCAGGTATGATAAATTGATTGAAAAAGTATTATAGGTGTGACAAATTCAATGTTCCTAGTTCTAGAGATGAGAAGAGGTTGAATCCGGGTGGGATTGACATGTTTCAAACCTAAAACCCATTTTAAGTGGGATACCGCATGCTTGATCGTGATTTTATTGAGTTTTTGATTTTCCTCCAAATTTGAACCTATGAGACGAGATTCTCCATACTCGATTCGTTTTGACTTGTTTTTTAACAAAGAACATATGTTAACATACAATGTGATACCCATTTTCTCGTTTCACCCAAATGGACCAGTATAAGCCCACTGGACTTGAACAGGAACGGAGGTCCAAAAGACCCAAGGCCTGAGCCAGTAGTTGTAAGTCCAGCTCGTGAGGTCGTCCAGGTCTCAAGCTCACAATTACTTCTTGACCGCCCAAGCATACCTCCTGTCCACGTAGTCAGCTCGCTTAGCGCGTGAGATCGCCTAGGTCATGAGCTCGCAGGAATCCCCAGATCGCTTAATCTCTTCTTTAGGCCATGTCAGCACCTCCCCAGCATGTACTATCTGACCGATTAGAGAACTTATTCAGAAGCCACAGTGTTTAGCAGGTCAACAAAGCCACCCACTCTCATGGTTTTTTTGCTGGAAACTGCATACACCATTACCAAGACACATTTAATGCGACGGCTCTACATTTAATGAAGAAAGGACTTCTCCTAAAGCATTAAGTGCACGCACGTGCCTGTAAGGGAGAATGATGATTTTACATTTAAGACAGCATGATTGTGTCAGGTTTAGTTGAAATAGTTAGCACCTGTATTGTATATTTTATTCTCACTGCCTTTCTCTTCCTCCCCTATAAATATGGGAGATTTTCATTGTACAAACACATGAAAAATAGAAGAGAATACCGTCACTCTGCCGGAATTATTCCAGAGTGGCCGTGGATGTAGGTGCAGTCGCCAAACCACGTAAAAATCATTGTGTCCAACTTCATTCTTCTCTCTCCCTTCTTTATTACTGATTCATAAACTTCACTCACCAACCACGACCAACATTCCTATATCGCCATTAAGTCATACCAACCTCAAACACACATTAATTTCAACTAAATTCAAGTAATTACCTCGTCCGTTGTCTGGGCCCCAAAATCTCTGGGTTGATCGTTTTCGAACGTCGACATACAATAATATAAATTTAAACATTTAATCATATTTAATACTATACTCAAATTTTACCTTTCCACTTAAATGTAAATATACTTTTATATTAAACTATATTCTTAAATTTAAATAAACACTTAAAATTTAAATAAAAACAATTAAAGAACATAAAATTCATTAAGCTTTCTGAAACAATGCCAATCTATTAAATTAAATAATCCAAAATTTTATTCTAGCATTTCAATTGTAAACATAGTTTACTTGAAACACATATAAGAACAAAATAGTAATGCACAACACTTAAAAAAGAACTATAATAATAATAGAGTTAAACTATATTAACTTAAAATCTTGTATTAAAAAAATAACTTCAATATCTATTCATCAATTTTCAATCGATCCAACGTTTATAATCTATTTGAATTCATTAACTTTTTTCACCATTGGATTGAGCGAAAATGAATGGATAGATGTTAAAGTCACTATTTTAAGTCAAGATCAATTTAAGTTAATATAGCTTGACCTATAATAATGATGATGATGATGATAAATGAAAAATATTAATAAAGCAAGTAATTTGGTGCAAAATTTTGATCAAACTCGACTTAATACTAGGTTTCAATGCTCCAAATCCAACCCAAATAAAACAGTGCCCTGTTGGTTTGTAGTAGTTAGAGATTTTTGCCATTTCTAATTCATACATATAGAAAACATTGAAACTGATCGTAATTATGACAGGTGTAAGCACATCATCATTGATAAATTGTTGAGTTCGAAAGTTGTAATCCCCTTCAAATCGAAAAACGAAAAGGAAACGTGAAGTACAACATGAAAATGCTTTCAAATTCAAGGATATACCTCCAATTTCTAACACCACTAAGAAGAGAAACTATTAATCAGATACTCTCATCATTTGTTTGCATCAATAAATAGGCTGATAAATCATCACCAGCATCATAGTAGGAAGCCAATGTAGATGTATTTTAAAACAGAAATCCAGGATCTATGGTGGGTGGTGCCGTAATCGCCTCCCATGTAAATGCCCTCAATTGGATATGTTGTGAACTTTGGAGCTGTACATATGTTTTCGATGAACAATTGTTGTCTTCAATGGTTTGGTTATTGTAAATTTCACAAGTAGGATCACAGCTTGACGATGGAGAACAGTAATCAAAAGACAGTTGTGACGGCATTAATGGAGAACAGTTAGCATTGCAGTCGGAGCCATAGTTAAAATTTGATGCTTTTTGAGTATTAGAAAGCAAGAAATCATCATCTTCAGATGGATTTTTCTCGTAATGGTTTTAGTGTGATCCATTTCTGCTTGTACCAAGTTGTTCTTCAACCAATATTTCTTCGAGTTGGTGTGCCAGTGATTTTTAATCTCATTATCTGTTCTTCCAGGAAGTCTTGACGCAATAGTGGACCATTCATCTGATTAAGATAAATTATCACCATTAGTTTGTAAATCATGTCTATCAATATTAAAAAGATAAAAACATTAACTTCAAGTGACTAGAGCAAGACTCTCCAAAAAAAGTCCCTTAACAAAATTCATATACTTTGTAGTATTCATGTACTTTTCTTCTCTAATAAAATTCACTAAGTTGGTTTATTCATCCTTTAGATTTTGCTTTAAAAATATGAAAAAAAAAAAAAAGATATGAAGCCTTTTTTAAGACCCTTAAAAAAACTGGGTTTGGAAACTGTAAATTAACAGGTAGGATATAAGTCTACCCGCGGGTCTCATTAGACCCGTTGTTTATAAGTCTTCTATCCGTTTTCTTGTAAAAAAAGATTCATCAGCTGCTCTCTCGATGGCATCTCTCTCTCTCTCCATCGTCGCTGTGTCATCTATCGTGCAACCACCAGAACATCTCAACTTGTGGTATGCTACAAATGTCATAGATTGCCTTCATGTTTTGTTTTGTTTTGTTTTGTTTTGTTTATTATTTTTTTAATTTCTTGAAATCGAAGTTTAATATCGAATCACTGCAATTAAAGTGTTGTTGTTCATTTGTATAGTATGTGGCTAGTCGTGCCTACATCCACTGACATGCACACTGCCTGGTTGATTTACATGATTAGATCTTGTATCTATTGATTTTTAGGAGGTTTTTTATTCTTAGGAGTGTATATAATCTTGATTAGGTGTACTATTTTTTTACAATTCATCACATTATTGTTTGTTAGGAGCAAAAAACATGCGTGAGAATGCTCGAATGATCTTGGAAGAACAAAACTGGACGAAGATAAAAGAAAGGTAATGCTTGCGGGTCAATTATTGGATTGCTCGAGAAAATGACAGTTGCACTGTTTTATTATCTATATTGATATATTATATATGCTTGGCAGTGACTATATGATTTGTTGCGGTTTCTTCAGAATGAGCAGAGAAACAATTCGCTGCAATTGGCTTCTATGGAGCAGAAAAAGGATAATGAGAATGTTCTAAGGCTAGTGGAAGAGCTAAAGGTGTGCCACTTCATTGCTTTGATGAATTTGACCTTTTTTTTAAAAAAAAAAAAAAAAGTTTTCTTCTTTTTTAAGACTCGTTGATGTTATTTATTTACTTTTTTCTGAAATTGCATGTTGCTGTTATTTAGAATGGGGATTCGTGCGCTTTTCAGAGGGAGAAAGAGGAGGCTCTAACAGGAATTCTAAAATTAAAAGAGGAGGTGAATGCTAAGCAGAAGCTGGAAATTGAACTTACAAATGCTAAGAAGAAGATGGAAGAAATGAACGATGTGTTGGATGAGAAAATGGAAGATTTGTGTGATTTGGAGAATTTAAATATAACTTTTATCACCAGAGAGCGCCAAAGCAATCATGAACTGCTAGAAGCTCGCAAAGAATTAGTACGGGTATTCCTGTTTGAAACTGTTTATGATTATTTTGTGATCGCATGGTTTAAACCTGAGCAGTATAAACAGTATGAAATGTCTTTAATGTTTGGGTAACATAAAAGCCTAAAACATCAATATAATGTCTCATACATATAAAATTATAGAAGCTATAGAGAAGCAGATGAGGGGGTTTTGACTGATTAGTCAAAGAAAACTAGATATCACTTTTAAGTATTTTGCCTATATCTATTGGCTTGGACCTTTAGGTTGAAGTTAACCTGCTGGGTAGATTTATGCAGCAGTCATGACATGAATATTCTTCTTATCTACATGTGTAGTAAACTAACTTGCATTGCAATTTGTTGCAAGTTCTCCCAATTAAAGGCATTGCTTTTGGTAATAGGGATTTCAAGATCTGCCGCACACTCGCTCCAAGATTGGGATAAAAAGAATGGGCGAAATCAATCAGAAACCATTACAGAATGCGTGAAGGCTGAAGTATTCTCCCGAGGAGGCTCAAGTCCAGGCCAACAATGAATGCGCTTATTGGCAGGAGTGTTTGAAGGATTCAGATTGGTACCCATTCAAGGTCATTGATGTTGGAGGGACACCCCAGGTTTGTTGTTTGTATTATTCTGCCCCTTATATTATACTCGTCCGCACAAAGTTTACATTTTCTATTGGAATTGATCATGATCGGCCATGAATCATTATTAGCTTGCAAATGAGTGAACTTTTTCCAGCAAAATTTCAACCCGCGCTAAACGTTCTTGTGCGAAAGGTTTGTAAATGATGATTGATTGCCGAAATTAAGAGTTCAACTTTTGAAATTTGTGTACTGTGATTGGAAGCAGTTCATATATTCATTGTCGTTTTCTTTCTTCTTTTCATTTTTTTTCTTTTCCGAAGATTTACCAGGACTAAACCAAAACTGAACTTCCTACCAATGTAGATACGAATTTTTATAATTGTGACCATATTTCATGATTCTGCGTGGTACAGGAAATTATTGATGAGGAAGATGAAAAGATAAAAGAACTCAAGGAGAAAGGAGATGAAATATACTCGGCTGTTATAACAGCTTTGAAAGAATTGAACGAGTGCAATCGAAGTGGGAGGCATGTCATTACCGAGCTGTGGAATTTTAATGAAGGAAAGTAACCCTTAAAGAAGCCATTGCTCGTGCGATGAGTTACATCACAAAGCTCAAGCACAGGAGAACGTGAGATGGAGGTTTGTTTTCTTGTATTCTATTTGTACATTTCATTTCACGTGGTCGACAAAAACTGCTGCGACTAAGTTGAAATACATTTTGAAGTTACTGACTAACGTTAAATTTTTGTATAGCATGAAAACATTGAAATTGGAATTTGATAAGCTGATGTTTAGTTTGTGTTCAAAATGCCAGGTGACACGGGATGAGATCTGGGATGAAGTGTTAAATGATAAGAATCTACTGCTAAATTTATAAGAAATGAAGTTTAAATTCAACAAAACACTTATGACTCTAATTAGAACTATTGTGAAGAACTTGTAAAGCATGAATGAAACTAATCAAAACTTGTTGAAGAACTTGAAAAAGCTTAAATGAGTAGAGAGCATACTAGTTTTAGGATACAATTTCTTAAAATAAATGTTTAATTATTTTAAATGTCACTCATTTAAGATTTTCATCTTTAACTAACATTGTGTTGAGATATATACTCCCATAATGAGGAAAAAGAAAAAAAAAACCTGTTACACATGCTTGTAAATGGGATTTGAAGGAGGTGGCCAAAAACCAGGAGGAGATTTGCAGTGTCATTCATTGAGTTAACAGCCAACAATAGGGAAAAAAGAAAAAGGTTGGTCTACTTCTATTTTGACACTACGGAGGCATAAACCATGAAGAATTCCAAGGCTCAATCCAATGTAAGAATAAGAATAAGAAAATATTCATAAAATTAAACAACCTGTTGCCAAAAAGTGTACATGCAAATCTGACTGTAAATCACACATATAATTGGACAAATAAAAAGGCTTTCTAAACCTTACCTTTTTAACATTTTTTCCCTGTTTTTTTGGTCAATGAGTAGTTTGCCCTTTCTCAACACCTAAACGATAGAAAACACCAGCATACTTTTCCAAAGAGCTGCTAAAGAAATTCTCTTTCAGTTTCCTGTATGTACAAGACCTAAGCAAACGATCCAAACCTGCCTGATGACAAATCCCAACTCTTTCGACTTCCAACATCTCTGCGAGCTTGTTCAACCATGGAGACTATTGCAAAACTTCATCAAATACTTGATATCGTACACAGTAGGAAAAATAAATATAGTTATTGTTTGAGAATCTAAATAGTATTTTTCCTAGTATTATATAAAAGTGAAAAATATTAGTAATCTTCTAAATTGACAAAAATATAATGGAAGAAGTATTAACTACTAAGCTTTGCTCCAAAATATCGGAGGGGCATTAAAGTGCTAAAATACAATCATGGTCATCAACACTGGCAGTGAAAGTAGCAGAATCTCCTGTTTTAGCTGTACGAAATACTCTGTATTTTAACTTCTATGTGAAACACAGTCATCTATAGCCATTTGCTCTTGCTCACAAACTATGTATACATAATCTCCCAAAAGACTCTCAACAAATCCCAATACACCCTAATAAAGCTCACAAACAAACTACACAAATGGCTCTCTTATATATGCATTCCACGACTTAGCACACCTGAAACTGAAAATGATAAATGATAAACTAAAGGCAATATCTGCAAAGACGCGTGTCTTTAAAAGAAAATAATACACAAAACAGAACAGTTCTGAGGACAGCTCATCAAGCAATGCATACTCTTGTTTCTTTTCTCTTTTTGAATTTGTTTTCAGGAATTTGCTCTTCTTGAAGCCATAGTTGTCTGATACTAAACATACCTGAAATTGAAATTTGTAAGTTGGATAAATTTAAGACAAGTAGTTTCGGTTATGCTTTCTAATTTAGCAACCTTCAAAAGTATTTTAGACAAGATTAAAATGGTTTTCGAGTATCTAACTAACATTTCGATTTTGCTTCTCTCACTATTTTTCTGGAAAAGAAGACTCTAGCTGCCTTGCTCAATATATCTAGCTGAGGATGCTCTCTCAAGTAATTACTTCGAAGAAAATTACTACATTGGGACAAAAAGAGTATATTTTTATTTGCTAGAATTAAACTGTGATAAGAAACATACAATGTAATAAAAGGATAAGACATTTAACATTCTAATCGGATATTCAATTAATGAGAAGAGAAAAAAAAAACGATTTAACTGTGAAGATAAACAGATCAATCTCCAAGTTGCATGTTTAGTTTAATTCCTACGCTTAGTTTTGAAAACGTTTTGTGAATTATGTTTGACTTCCAGATTTTTTCTTCCATTTGAAAACAAAAATATACACCATTCCAGTTGTTTAGTTACCTTGTCGATATCAATGCTTGTAATACTACAATTCATGTACACCAGAACCCAATGAAGTTTTATTGGACCAGATCAAGAAACAAAAGACAATTAGGTGAAAAGTCCATATCATAGGAGCTTTGAGGCCTTTTCTTGTTTGAAATGAAATAAGAATATATGCCTCCTTCAACGACTATGATAATTTCCATGTTCTCGAAGATCTCCAATGATTAAGCACACCTAATGAATGTCAGTTTCAGTTATGATTTCTAATTGAATGAGCTTCATGAGTATATAGAAGATTAAATTTGTTTACTAACATAACTAACCAATTTTATCTTCTTTCTCTTACCCTGTTTCTTTTTCTAGAAAAGAACACTTTAGCTGTCTTGCTTTATCTGTCTAGTTGGCATTGTTTTCGCCACACAAACTTGAAAACAATAAATACTTTACAGGGATCAAAAATTTATTTTGTTATTTGATAGAAACTATTGTGAGAAACATACAATATTTTAAAAGGTTAAAACACTTGACTTACAATCAGATGATCACTTCATTAAGAGCAAAAAGAAAATATTGTTTCAACTTTCAGGAACTAAGTTGGAAATCACGTAACATAGTCCAAGGTGCAGGCCCTATTTCCAATGCAAGCCCTGTTTCCTATCATAATATTCAAAATGTTTTGTAAATTAGCTTAGACTACTAAATGTTTTATACAGAAAATAAAAATATACATTATTCCGGTTGCCTAATTACCTTGTCAAAATTGATGCTTTTAGTATTGCAATCAATGCCTGGATTAGATGAATTTTTATTGGTCCAGAGCCTGAAACAAAAGATAAGTTAAAATGTCAATACCATAGGAGCTTTCAAGCTTTATCGTTCAATTGGGATGGGGATATGTACCTGCTGCAAACAACTTTGAAATGTTAGAATAGATCAGAAACTACAGCCTCCCTTGACTGGATCACAGCAGATATGTCTTAGATAGCTTAAGCCATAAAGAAAGAAATAAAGGTCATATGTTTGTGCTTCCATAATAATACAAGGCAATTTCATTGCAAAACTTAACAAGCCATGCAATTGCTACATGAAGAAAAACTAGAAAACCATCTCAAATTCAAAACACATATTCTAATGCATCAATTCAATAAAATATGATGAAAATAAATTAATAAGTTTCTCATACCAATCTTCTTGAAAAACAATTAATGCCCTCTGGCCCTTCTCTCTCATTTAGAGTCACTAACTCAATTATATCATTTGATGGTCTGCTTGAACTTTATGAAGCTCTGTAAACTCAAATTAGCAAAGCATGTGCAAAATCCCTTGATGGAAGTAGCAGTATTTTACCTCTGTTTAGCTCTAACAGTCTATAAACTCAGTATAGCTAAAAAAATCAAAACCCAAGACTTCCAATTTCATGAACGAAAAGGTTAGCCACGTCTTAAAATTTGTATTATAGAAATCTTGATAAAAGCTTATAACACAAGTGTCATATTTAAATTGTTAGATGCAGTTTTAGTCTAGATGATAAAACATTGGAAAAGATGAGTTGGTTCTAAATCAAATATATACCATGTAATGTTATTGATTCTTCAGTAATATTTTGCAGTAATATGCATTCTAAAAATCAAACAATAGTCAAACAAAGAAAATAAGGTGATTTTAATTTGCTTACATTACATGATTTTGAAGTAACCTTATTTTGAGCTTCTTGTCTAGAATTAAAATCCATCATTATATATAAATCAAAAGTTTAACATTGAAAATTCAACCTTGAAATCATAAAGGAACTAATGACATATTGAAAATTCAACCTTGATATATAAAGGAACTAATTACCCAGATTAGTTGTTATGATTGTCATGGAAACTTGGTTTTTGGTGAGTCCAAAACATAAGATGTCTGAGTTTTTGACCAAGTTCTCTGTTTTCTCCCCTCGATAATGTCTTTTTAAAATAGGAAACTATAGATCTTGACTTCCTCCCATGGTTGTCAATTGTTGAAGGTAGTTTGGCAATGTTTTTCACTTTTAACAACAACCAACTTCCAAAAAACGTAGGCATGACATCATTTTTGTTTCTGTTCCAGTAGTCCGACAATCCCACTCTTCCCAAGAGTTTCCTCGTCAGCACATACAGATTTATGAGTTTATCTGTTCTTGTACAATTCAATCTCCTATTACCTTGTCTTCGGTCATTTGACAGTATTATCTTTCAAACTAGATCATTCTCACTAGCTTTTAGACCAAGGTTTTTCATCCTTTCGATCCCCTAGTTTCTAAAAGTTAAAAAACAATGTATTGAATTGCAATTTGGAAAGAAAATCATTAAAGCAAAAGACAAACAACTACATGGTTAGGGACTTGGCAATGGAGAATCTATACAATTTCCCTCTAACGGAATTGGATTCATTATCACAATAACTTGAAGCACCAAGGAAGAAAACAATGTGATAAAGCACACTTTATAATTGTGACTAGAAGCCTCTATCAAATGACAAGAAAAATTAATGGACTTGCGTTTATATACACGCATGCCAAGATTAATATTACTTTGATTTGAGATAGCAGGTGTTGACTTCAACTTTTACTGGTTGCTTGCCATGCTAAGAACCTTAACCAAGCTGGTGAACTAGCTATGATATTTGCATTCCAAGCACTGCTATGGAGTGGGAATCAAAGTGTTTCTTCACTGGAGTTACTCACAACTGAACAATAGGAAGGTGATGCATATATATCTGCTGAAGTGAAGCAGTCACAAGCTAAGAATTTTGGCATAGCCAAACGAGCCTCATACACACCAAGACCTTGCGCAGCTTAGCTTCAAGCTCCTTGACAGCAGCTGCATCGGTAGTCATGCCAAACGTTGGCTTAAACACAATCTCCCAACCTCCTTCCATACCAATAGCTGCGGCATTGGCTTGCCTGTGCATGTTAGTGCTGCTCCCTTGTCAGCAAATTGTTCAGCGATTTATTCGGTAATAGCCCTTGATTCTGCATATCAAAACACCCATAATATATGTTAATTTATCATTCTAGTTAATAAATAATAATAGCCATCCAAAAGAACAAACTCAATAAAATGTCAGTACGTTTGAAACTTAACAAACAGCAGCCAATCTCCTTGTTCAAAAACTGGAACTTGTCCCAATGGTTGCATAAAACAAAAAAATTACATTAGATTTAATAGGAAACTCAACATCTACTAATTCGAACTAAAATATTGAGTATTATATCAAAAATAAAATGTTTTTAGTACCCAATTACATTCTTTACCAGTTCCACTACTTGTTCGTCTTTTGGAAGATCTTCCATAAGAATAGGGGGCCTTCACAATCTCATCAGCAGTTCTCATCATTATTGCCTTTTGACCTTGAAAGATAGACATAATTATTGAGTTAAAAACAAGAAAAACATAAGATATCTAATGAGAGCATTAGGAGAAGATCTAAAAGGGTGAACTCTTGGTTGAGAAGAATGTGACTTGCATTGCTAGGAGCAACCTGCGTTGCAAGTCATGACCATTCATTTGAGACAATCGTGACTTGCGTCGCTACTTGCAACTGGCGTTGCAAGTTGTGACCATTCATCCAAGACGATCATGACTTGCGTCGCGAAATGCAATCCGTGAAGCAAGTTGTGATAGAAGGGTCTGAAGCAAAATTTTAAGCCTTTTAAGATATTATTTATTTAGACTTTGATATTTGTTTCCTTTTATCAGTTTGCTGTAATTTCTTTTCGTTATTTGATATTTTTCCTTTTAGTGTTTTATTTCTTATGGAAATCTTATTTCTTAATTTCTATGGAAATATTGTTTAATAAAGGAATTAGGAGAAAATAAGAGTTTGAACTTGGGGTTGTATTCTATTATAATATATTTTGGGAGAATATTAATAAAATCCTACAATTTGCAAGACAAGATTTTTGCAATTTATTTCGGCTTTTATGGGTATTCTTGCTTAGAATTGCTTATACTAGGGTTAGATCAATTCTATGATTTAATTTTAGAGGATCAATCTACCCAGTTTGTGAGTATCAGGTAAAGTTATATGTTGTATTTATAATGCATGGAAGGAATCAAGGAATAGTTGGCTTTATAATGGAGCCAAGCAAAGTTTAATTTGCTTTGATTCTAGTTCAAGTATAAAGTGTTGTCCAAGCAATTCTCATATATTTTTCTTCTCATTCTTTTCCTTTCATGTCTTCAATCTATAATACTTCTATTTTAACTTAATTGTGTGGCTATGAAAACATGAAATCAAACCGAATGACCCAACCCGTGGGTGTTTGGTCCGGTTCACATGTTCAAAATCAAGGTATTTGAATCTCAATCTATGAAAACACCATGTTTCACGGATCAGTTTGATTTTAGGTATCTAAAATCAACCCGATCCTTGAAACACTCTTTTTACTCTTTAAGGGCACACTTGTCATTTGTCATATTCACTATATAACCAAACCCTAACCATTTCTTCCCATTTTCTTTCTTCGCACAGTAACTAGTAGCCATCACTCCACCAGCCTCTAATCCCAAACCCATTTTCTTCATCTCTCATTTCTCACCTTGTCACCATCGTCGTTGCCCGTCATCGTGAACCTCTAACCTCTCATCTCATTTGTTGTTTTAAGTGAGTATTTTTGTTTGGGTTTTCACTTGTTTTGTTGTGAATCTCTAACCTCTCTCACCCATTCTCTTCATTTTTGGTTTCATCGCCTGGTTTGCTGTTCGTCCCAACAGCAGCAACAATTCCTCATGAGATGTCAGTATGGTTCGTCATTGAAAAACCGAAGTGGTGGAGATTTATATTAAATCTGCCAATCATGTTATTCATGTTTTCATGTTTCTTTTTTGTTTCAACCTCCAATTGAAATAGTGGGATTTGTTTTTTGAAGAAGAAATTGTGGGATTTATGTTGTGATTTTTGTGTATGTTTAAAGTTAATGGAGTCTAGGATTTGTTATTTTGGGGGATTTGGAGTGGTGGTCTCATCTCATTTGTTGTTTTAAGTGAGTATTTTTGTTTGGGTTTTCACTTGTTTTGTTGCGAATCTCTAACCTCTCTCACCCATTCTCTTCATTTTTGGTTTCATCGCCTGGTTTGCTGTTCATCCCAACAGCAGCAACAATTCCTCATGAGATGTCAGTGTGGTTCGTCACTGAAAAACCGAAGTGGTGGAGATTTATATTAAATCTGCCAATCATGTTATTCATGTTTTCATGTTTCTTTTTTGTTTCAACCTCCAATTGAAATCGTGGGATTTGTTTTTTGAAGAAGAAATTGTGGGATTTATGTTGTGATTTTTGTGTATGTTTAAAGTTGATGGAGTCTAGGATTTGTTATTTTGGAGGATTTGGAGTGGTGGTGGATATTAGGACTTTGGAACCAAAGAAATGAACCGAACCAAGGGTGTTATGTTTGGCTCAGTTCTTCCCCATTAATAGACCATGTTCAGATCCAAAAGTGGAGAACCAAATGCTAGAACCGAGTCGAACATGATAATGCCCACCCCTAATGATCATAGTGAAATGGTGTAGAATTATTCAATCATATAATCCGTTGAATTATTTGTATAATTTAATTATTGTAACTTTCTACCAAAAGTATAAATATCACCGTTACAAGATTTCCATATGATTGCAACCTTTATTTGCGCCAAACTTTTACTGAACATGAATTTATCGGTTTCCTTTTTAGAAAATTACCTATTGAAAATGATACAAAATATTTAATGAATTTTATTAAGAAAAATCAAATACACCAACATTCTTCCAATATAAATTACTAAGTCTGTCAAAGTTGAAACACATTTTTAAAAAGGCTGCCAAAAGCAAGAATCTTATACAAACAAACTGTATTCCATTGAAAACGTTTACACCAAAGAAAAAAGTAAAGTATGGGAATATTATCTCATATTTAAGTAAATGGAAAGAGGATATATTCCGTTGAAAACATTTATTCCAAAGAATATTTATTGTTTTGTTCATTGTTAATTTCCATCCGCTCTTTAATTAGCACGAGATTTTGATTCTTGTGTATTTGCCATTTCACCACCAAAACATCTTAAAAATGAATCATATTCTTTAAAGATAATATCTATCTAGTGTGATGTATGGAAAAGCATCTTGAAAGTATGTCGATTCCATTAAGATGATATCCATATAGCATGATCTATGGAATATATGACAAAGTGGAGTATTGGAGTATTTCTATTGATCAATCATGTCATATAGGTCCCAATCGGACATCCAATTGCTTCAATTTAAATTATCTAGAGGATGCCTTATATACTATCTATATTAATATTATATCAAAAAGATGAATAACCAAACCTAGTACAATTAGTTATATCAAATTTTGAAATGGAAATTCATTTTGATATATATAACTTTTAATTGTAACTATAAGCTAGGGGCCTAGCCTGTAAATAAATGCATTCAAGACGGCAAAAGATAAAATTATCACACAGTTTTAGTTATAAAATTATCACACAGCTCAAGTTTCAACATGTGTTGATCCTAGGTGACATTAACATCAACTTTCACTAAACACATTTAGTTACATTAATGGTAACTTTCATTAAATACATTTAACTCTTTGCAATTGATTTTTAGCCAATCAACATAACATTTGTGCTTGCATAAGCGAAAATTGTACTCTGATTAAAATACAATGCTGTTATTTGAAAATATCGAGGATTTAGTTCTACTTATAGAATATAGTATTGAAACTTCTTATCAAATTAATAATAAGAAGAAGAAGTTTGAACCCAGAAAATTGTACAAAAATTAAATATTAAGAACCATCATACTATTTGAAAATAAATCGATTAGAAAAAACTAAAATTATTAAGCTTTCAGCACAAATAATATGACACGATAAAAATTTGAACAAAGAGAATAAGAAGTTTTAGAAATATCATATTAGTTTTAAAATAAATTAATTAAAAAACTCCTAATAGAATATAATTAACCAATACAACTCAATTATGTAAAATTCTATTGACCATTCCCAATTCAGTTCTCAAACTCAAACTACCAAGGTTCTTGAGGGGATTTAAAATCAGAGGATTAACCAAATTGACTTGAAAAGCTAGGTAGAATTATATCGATACTCCATGAGTCTTATACATACAAATGTATGCCATGTGCCAATCACCTGAAACAAAAATCAAAAGAAACAGTTAAAAAAAAAAAAAGTGAAAGAAAATATAATGATGCACAAGAAGTTTGCTTGGTAACAATATCAATCTGGTAATAGAAAAGGTGAGACAATCTCTTGTAGACCATCCTATTTACAACATGAACTCTGATTGTTTGCCTATCTACAGTTTTCAGGCCAGAAGTAAGCTGATATTTCACCATCATGCCCATAATGATCCAAATCAAAAATACAAAACTTTTGAAGCACAACAGCTAAATCGGATAAAATGCTGTCATAATGCAGTGTCTCATACATCCATGTTAGATCTGGTTTTTGGACCTTAGATATAAACCTCCTCCTCGAACCATTATAAGTCCTTTTCAGTTAGAAACTTAAGAATAAGCCCATGCATACATATGACTAAAGTAAACAATTTCATATTTAGGAATAGGTAATTTAAATACAAGTATTAGACTGACGTTAATCTTACCTCCTCCAGACAATTAATTTAGTGTTACCTTTCTCCCATTGTGGAATAGGATTATCGTCATCATATTCAATCCATGTCCCTGCAAAATATAGTACTGGTTGATACACACATTGGACTCGAGCTGAATAACACCTATGAATGTATTAACAACTTATACAAAGTACTCACCATTTTCTTGCTTAACCCAAGCTACGTAATGTCCTGAATCAGCACTTCTGCCCTTATGTGTCAACACAGCAGCCAAATCATAAACTCCAGTGAAATGAGTTTCATTTTCAGCATCAGATGTAACACCTGAGACATAGGGTAAGCAATCAACAAGTGAAAAGAAAAAGGAATGTTGAATAGTAATAAGCACTTCCATTGATGGATTCAGCGGAAACAGCAAGAAGCTCCAAATGTTAGGAAGTGCAGAGGATTATATTAAGAGGATTATACAATTTTTTACCATCTTGAGATGTAGCTACCAATTGATAAGTAGAGATTAAGAAAACAGAGGATAAAAAGAGGAAGTGTGGCTGAATAATACCTCACTTTGTTCATAATGTTTAAAGCCTTTAAATAAGACAATACACAACTAACATCCCTAAAAATTAGGTGCCACATCTGGCATAACCCAATCCCTCCTAAACATTAGGCCACTAACCACAAAATCTGCAAACTATCTCAGAAAAATAATGAAAGACTATGACTAACTCAAATAATGAAATAAATAAAATTTCCAACAATCCCTACCTTAAACTGATGTTAGCTAACATCAGTTTACAACCTTGACCGAATCTAAGTTGCAAAGGCCTAGTAATTCTCTGAGCTTCACAAACACCTCCTTCTTGAGTGCCTTGGTGAATATATCAGCAGCTTGATCTTCACTTTTGCAGTGCAGCAAATCAATTACTCCATCCTTGCAAAGATCTCTCAAAAAATAAAACTTCACATCAATGTGCTTGCTTCTTCCGTGTAGCACTGGATTCTTTGACAGCTTGATTGTAGAGCTATTATCACATAGAATTGTAGTAGCTGCACATTGCTTGAAGTGCAGCTCCTCAAGTATTCTTCTTAGCCATATGGCTTGACAAGCACAAGCCGTAGCTGCAACAAATTCAGCTTCCGTACTAGATAAAGTGACAATTGATTGCTTCTTGGATGACCAGGAAACAGCACCTGTTCCAAGCATGAAGACATAGCCAGAAGTGCTTCTTCTATCATCTTGATCTCCTACATAATCATTGTCAGTAAAACCTACCAAATTGGATTTTTCACCCTTCTTGTAATATATCCCAAGATCTCGAGTTCCTTGCAAATAACGGAGAATTCTTTTGGCGGCTAGCAAATGCAACTCCGTGGGATTTTCCATATATCTATTGATTAGGCTCACAGAGTACATTATATCTGGCCTTGTTGCAGTAAGATACATCAAGCTGCCTACAATTTGCTTGTAAAGTGTGCTATCAACCTTCTTTCCATCATAATCTTTGTGTAACTTCATGCCACAATCATCCGGAGTATTTACAGCATTACAATTTTGCATCTGAAACCTGTTCAAAATTTCTCCCACATATTTCTTTTGAGAGAGAAAAATTCCAGCATCTGATTGCATCACTTCTATGCCAAGAAAATAATGCATTAGCCCAAGATCATTCATTTCAAATTCATTCATCATGGATTTCTTGAATTCACCAAACATAGCATCACAATTTCCAGTAAATATCAGGTCATCAACATACAAGCAAACTATGAGAATTTTTCCTCCATCTCCAATCTTGACAAACACAGTATGCTCATAAGGACATTTTATAAAGCCAACCTTAAGAAAATAAGCCTCAATTCGACTATACCAAGCCCTTGGGGCTTGTTTTAGTCCATAAAGAGCTTTCTTCAATCTACAAACTTTATTCTCATTTCCAATCTTAACATATCCAGGGGGTTGCTCAATAAATACTAGCTCCTCCAAATACCTATGCAAAAATGCTGATTTGACATCTAGCTGAAAAATAGGCCAAGAATTTTTCGCAGCTAATGCAACCACCAATCTGATTGTGTCATGTCTTGCAACTGGAGAAAAAACTTCAGTATAATCAACCCCATACTACTGTTTGTATCCTTTGGCCACCAAGCGTGCTTTGTACTTGTCAACATCACCATTTTTGTTTAGCTTTGTCTTGAAGACCCACTTGACACCAATGGTTTTGTGCCCTTGAGGAAGATCACACAACTCCCAAGTATCATTCTTCTCAATGGATTTAATTTCATCATCCATTGCTTGTCACCACTTTTCTTCTTTGACAGCACTTTCAAAGGTTGTGGGATCACAATATGCAAACAGAGCAAAATGAGTAATTGGATTGCTTATCCCAGTTACCTCATAATCTTCCATCCAAGCAGGCCTTCTTCTAACTCGAAAAACTGATTGGATTGCTGCTTCATTCATTTCAACAACCGGTTGTGAAGTTCCAGTGGCTGTTTGTGTTGTATCTGATGAATTTTCAAGCATATTAATTGCTAGAATTTGCTACTGTTCAGCATCATCATCATAAAGAGCTTGCTTAGGCTGCTGCCAATTCCAATCCCAGGTGCACTCTTCGTCAAAAACAACATCCCTGCTAGTCACAATCTTCTTGGTCAGTGGATTGAATAATTTATATGCTTTGGATGATTCACTTACATCAAGAAAGATGCATTTCTCAGCTTTGTCATCAAGTTTCTTCCTTTTCACATCTGGGATGTGGGTATAAGCAATGCACCCAAAGATTCTGAAGTGATCTACAGCTGGTCTTCTTCCACTCCAGGCCTCTTCAGGTGTCTTGTTTTGAACAGCAAAGGTTGGACTTCTGTTTAGAACATGAACACTCCAGTTTACAGCTTTCGGCCAAAAGGTCTTTGGAACTCGTCCTTTTATCAACAAGCAACTGACCATGTTGAGAATTGTTCTGTTCTTCCGCTCCGATATACCATTTTGTTGTGGTGTATATGCAGCTGTAAGTTCTCTACGAATCCCATGTTGCATGCAAAACACTTCAAATTCTTTTGAGCAACACTCACTGCCACAATTTGTTCGAAGAGACTTTATAGTCTTGCCTGCTTCATTTTCCACAAGAGCTTTGAAGTTTTTAAATGAAACAAGAGCTTCTGCCTTTTCCTGCAAAAAATAAGCCCACGTTTTTCTTGAAAAGTCATCAGTGAAGGTAATTAAGTATCTTTTATCTCCATTAGAAGATAGGTTTATTGGGCCACAAATATCTGAAGGCACCAGCTCTAGCACATCCTTTGCTCTCCAAGACTTTCCTTTAGGAAACTGAGAGCGATGTTGTTTGCTAACAACACACTCTTCACAAATTTGGGAGGGAATAGTAATTTCTGGAAGGCCTGTCACCATATTTTTCTGTTGAAGAGCTTTCAAACCGCCAAAATTTAAGTGGCCATAACGAAAATGCCACAACCATGAGGGATCCTGTACTTGAGCTGCCAAACAGGATTAAATGCTTTCAATCTTCATTAGAAATAACCTGTTAGAACTCATCTGGATACTTGAAATAATACTACCTCTGACAGGATCATAAATTTCACAAGCACCTTTCTCAATTGTGATGACATACCCTTTTTCTTGCAGCTAGCCAGCACTCAACAAGTTATTCTTCAAGTCAGGCACATACAACACATTAGAAATTGTTTCTACAAAACCATTCTTAGTTTTTATTTTAATATCACCTTTGCCCATCACTTTCACAGTAGACCAATCACCAAAACTGACAATAGAGTGAAAACTTTCATCTAGCTTTGAAAAAGAACACTTACTTCCACTCATGTGATTGTTGTAGCCTATATCCACATACCAGATATCCGACTCGATCTTCTTCCCTTCATGAACAGCCATCGACAAAGTTTCTAGTTCCTTCTTGTCTTCCACAAAATTTGAATTTTCTCCTTTTTCTTTATTATTGGGCAGTCTAGTGTAACATTCAGAAGCATAATGACCATATTTGTGACATCTAAAGCATTCTACCTTAGATTTGTCATGATCTCGATCTCAACTGCTGCCTTTGCCTTGAAATTGGTCATTATTGTCTTTGAAATTTCTGCTACCATCATTATTTCTGCTGACATCTCTGTTTCCTTGACCTCCCTTTCCTCTTCCTCGGCCTCTCCCTCTTCCTCTTGAGCTGTTGGAATGAGTATTGGTAGAAGCCTTCAAAGCTTGTTCCTCCTTTGCTGAACTTCGGTTCATTTTCTGTTCATGGACCAATAAAGAACTCTGTAATTCATCAAGAGATAGGTCATCAATATCCTTTGATTCTTCAATTGAACAAACAACATAGTTAAATTCTTGTGTCATTGAACGCAAAATCTTTTCTACTATGATAACATTTTTAATTTCTTCTCCATGGCATCTCATCTTATTCGCAATTTCCATAGTCCTCCCAAAATAGCTTGTAACAGATTCACCATCCTTCATCTGCAAAACTTCAAAATCCCTCCTCAAGGCTTGAAGTTGTGCTCGTTTCACTCTCGAAGAGCCTTAATATTTCGTCTTCATTGAATCCCATATATCCTTGGATGTATCTTTGCAAAGAATGGTCTCCAGGATGGGACGATCAATAGCCTGAAAGAGATAGTTCTTGGCTTTCAAATCTTTGAGCTTTCTAGCTTCAACATCTGCTTTCTGCACTTCTAGCACGATTGCACCTGCTGATGGCTCTTGAATTCCAAACTCAACTACGGACCGATACTCTTTTGACCATAAAAAATTCTCCATGAGCATGCTCCAATGGTCATAGTGACCATCAAAGCGAGGGACGGCGGCTTGCACAAAATTGGAATCGTTGGACATTTGGGTAGGATATTTGGGAAGGTAAAGTAGATGATGGCTACCTGACGTGTTTCTCTCTGCTCTCAAGAGTCTTAGGCTCTAATACCACTGATAAATAGAGATTAAGAAAACAGAGGATAAAAAGAGGAAGTGTGGCTGAATAATACCTCACTTTATTCATAATATTTAAAGCCTTTAAATAAGACAATACACAACTGACATCCCTAAAAATTAGGTGCCACATCTGGCATAACCCAATCCCTCCTAAACATTAGGCCACTAACCACAAAATCTGCAAACTATCTCAGAAAAATAATGAAAGACTATGACTAACTTAAATAATGAAATAAATAAAATTTCCAACAGATTCTCCATTTCCATTTGATGTTGATCCCTGCAACAACAAAAATACTCATATATAATAAACTTGTCCAGGTGATTCAATCAAATAATGTGTAGTTCAATCATTGTACCACCTCTACATCTGTAATTTTGATATCGTTCTATCATTATCTTGTGAACTAGAGCTCTTTTCACTAGCTTTTAGACCAAGATTGATTCTATTTTGTAAACTCAAAGAAAAATGTTCATTGACATCAATAAAACAGTACATAATGTTAATCTATGAAATAAATTATGACATCGACGTGGTTATTTGACACAAGTAGACTAAAACATGCGCTCAATAAGCCCCCATACAGCAACAGGAACAACAATACGTGGTAAAAAACATGTGCTCATCAGCAGTATCATTACCTTTTAACCCTGGCAGATAGTCTTAATTGTTGAGTTAAAAACATGAAAAACACAAGAAATCTTATGAAATGTACAAAAACAATAGCATGGAAAAGTGCCTGACTTAACACACACACGCAACGTGGAGGACGTATGTGTTATATAGGGTATGTCTTCTGTGTTCCCTTTGAAAACAAAGTACTCACTTGACTAAGGCAGACTTCAACTCTGGAACAGGATGCAAGGATTGTACAATGGAATTCAAGTAGCAGGCGTTTCCCAAATTAAACAAGCCTGCACTATGACCCTGTACATTAATATCCTTAATGTGAACAATCAACAACAATGCTGATGATGTTGTGGCTGTGAAAATGCTTCAATCTAGTCACGTTGTTTAATTTCAATTCAGCTTTCAATTATTACACTTCCTTCTGAGAATTCTACCATCCATCTTTATTTTTTAATATAATTGATGACAACTACACATTTGAGTAGGGAAAAAGTAACAACAATTGCATGAATTATTTACACAAGACTAAATGAGGTCATGTCACACCATGCATTCTTAAATTCTTAAAGTTTAATTTGCTTTCATGCTGCTTTAAGTATGTAGTGCTTTCCAATCTTTAATAATTTGATGACCAAAATTAGATAAATTATGAATCCCCGGTTTGATTCTTGGTTCAAATACTTTTTCATTACTGGCATCATTTGATTTATATTTGTTGAAAGATAAAAGAAGAAACAAATTGAGGAAATAAATTTTATCTAATACTGAGAAGAAAATGCATCAAAATTTTGATATATGTCTAAAGTAAGGCCTCGTAGGTGCAAAATTACATATGTAATCCCGACTTTGTATTGTTATAAATCAATTTAATTGCATTTAATAAAAGGATTTGTAACAATATGAAATCAACATGTGAGATCCTGCTGAACACTACATTTTTAAAAAATATTAGACTCTAAAACCAGAAAATTACATGGATATATTCAAGTACAAAGAAAAGTAGTTAACCCAAACCAATAGATTTGACTTCAAATGAGTCCACAACCCAAATACTATTTTGAAGGCCTCCCATGGAGCACCCCATTTTACCATATGGGCCTAGTGTGAGCCTAAAGACCTATCAAAGGATGGATTCTATCACTTAAGAGTACTTCATTCTCACTATTATTTTTCTTATTGATAAATATATATTTTTTAATTTAAATCATTTTTTTTAATAAATGCTTATCACTTTACACCATAATTTGAACTCAACAAATATATACAAGGTGTTTGGGAGCTTTTTAGAGAAATAATCCACAAAATTATTTCTTTAAAAAGATCTTCAATTGAAATAATAAAAAACTAAAGAACAAGAGTCGATCCAAATTCACAATTTATTTTGAGTTCATCTCATTATATTTCTAGTAAATAGATTTGGATTTTAAATTTCAGCCTATTGGATGGTAATTGTTGTTCTAATGGGCTTGACCATGTTTAGGGGTGTTACTATAAAATTCTATTGTTTGACAAAACTAAATAGTGAATGGCCATATAAGCAAGGGTTTGAAAATTGATTTAATACTTTTCTTGAAGTAAAAGGTACTATCAACAGTCCTAATTCATATGGTTATCAGTTTGAGAATTGACTTACTACTTTTCTCATCATTGTATAAGGTGAAAAATATTAACAATTTTCCAAATTGACAACAATGTTATGGAATAAGTATCAACTATTAAAATAATTGAGTGCTAAAATACAATAATGGTTGACAACAATGTAATGGAAGTCGCAGAATACACCATGTATTTTAAAATAATCATCACTCAATAGCCATTTACTCTTGCTCACAATCACATTCACAAAATCTCACTAAAGACTCAAAAACCCAAAACCCCAATACAGCCAAATAAAACTCAACGAAAAAGTGAAAAAATAAAGGCTCTTGTAGACATTCTTGAATTGGCAAAGGCTCTCTTTTTAAGCCTTAACTGTGCTTCATGATTCCGTGATTAGGCACATCTGAGAATGGGAAATGATAGTTGATTAACTGAAAAATAATACTAAAACCAAATACAATCCATGACTATGGGGACAGCTCACCTACCATTACACACCCTTGTTCCTTTTTGCTTTTATTGTGCTGTTTTTTTTACTTTGATTTTCATAAAGCCATAACATGTCTTATGATGCTTAAGCACACCTTAAATTAAAAATAGTAAGTTGGATAAATTTAAGACCCGTAGTTTCAATTATGCTTTTTAATTGAGCAATCTTCAAAAGTGTTTAAAATAACATTAAAATGATTTTAGGTTATATAACTAACAAATATGATCTTGCTATTCTTACCCTTTTTGTAGAAAACAAGACTCTTAACTGCTTTCCTCAATTGATCAATATAGTTAAAAAGCTGTTGAATGTCTATCTCCACAATGTTACGTTTCTTCGAAGAAAAATACTTCACAAGAACAAAAAGATATATTACTTTAGTTTTTGGTATAAACTGTGATAAGAAAAATATACAATTTAATAAAAAGTTAGGGCACTTGACATTACAAGCACATAATTATTTTATGAGAAGAGGATCAAAAAAGGTTTGAACTTTAAGAAATTATGTGCCATGGGTCACATAACATGCTCCAAGCTGCATGCCTAGTCTCTAATGCATAGTACTGAACACATTTGTGGATTTGCTTGACTTCTAGATGTTTTGCTTCCATATGAAGTTAAAAAATAAAATAAAATAAAATGCAGCGTTGCAATTGTCTATTTACCTCATTAAAATTGATGCTTATAATACTGTAATTTATGCTAGAACCTGATAAAGTCTTTATTGAAATAGAAAAGAAAGTGTAAAGTTCATACTATAGGAACTTTAGAGCTTTATGATTTAATTGAAATGGGAATATATACTTGCTTGAAACAACTTGAGAATTGTGAAGCTAGAATACAAGAATTACGATCTCCCTTGACAGCACCAGACTACCAGAACAATTTTGTCATGTTTTTAGCTCTAGCACACCAAGCAGTGATCATCAACAGAAACACACCTAATTGTTTCCCTTTGTCACATAAACTATAAATTACTTTCACTACTTGACAAATGAATGCCTAGCAAACCAAATTCATTTTAAAAATAAAACACATATAGTAAAGCAAAGCTGTAAAACACTTTGTGTTGTTGGTTGAGCAATCAAGAATCAGAAATATATTAACACAGACTAGCTTGATCATGTTTATGGTTCTAATATCGTCTATGAAAGGACAATGTAGGCATTCTTGCACATTATTAGACTACAATGTATATTACTCAGCCAAAAAGTGTGTTTTTTCATTTGCAAAAAAATAGGGAGTTACATGGTTAAAAAATCAGATCATATGACTCATAAAAAGTGAATTTAAAATAAGAATACTTACAAAGATAATACTAGTCATCAAGAGAGAAATAGTTACGCACAAGACTTCCCAAACTAAATGTTAGATAGTTTCCTGTTCAAAGAACAGAATGCAAATGCATTAAATATCACTTTTGAGTTTTATAAATGTATAATACTATAACTCTTTAGTTATGCAGCAATATTTGGGATAAAACACATACCTTGACCAAGTGATCGTAAAAAGAAAAAGACTTTAGGTTCAACTAGTGGTAACTACTTGGGACTTGGCAATAGAGAATCTACACAATATCCCTGTAGCAAAATTGGATTCATTATCACAGTGTGCTTGAAACATAAAGTAAGTAAACAATGTAATAAAGTACACTTTATAATTGCTAATAGGAGCCTCCATTAAATGAAAAGAAAAATTAACAGACTTGCCTTTATATACAAGCATGCCAAGGTTGATAGTACTTTGATTTCCGGTAGCTGCTTTCACTTATTGCATTTCTATAGCAAGAACATTAGCCCGAGATGCTAATCAAGCTGTGCTATTTGCAATCCAAGCACTAACATGGGACGGCAATCAAAGTCCTTCTTCACCGGAGTTCCCAACAACAACTGAACAATAGGGAGGTGATGCATATCTGCCAAAGCAAAAAAGTCACAAGCTAAAAATTTTGGCATAGAAAAACAAGCCTCATACACACCAAGACCTTGTCCAGCTTAGCTTCAAGCTCCTTGACTGCAGCTGCATCGGTAGTCATGCCAAACGTTGGCTTAAACACAATCTCCCAGTTCAGCTTTGAAGCAACAGGGTCAAATTGATGTGCCTCAACCTCCTTCCACACCAATAGCTGCAGCATTGGCTTTCCTGCACATGTTAGTGCTGCTCCCTTGTCAGCAAATTGTTCAGCGAAGTATTGGGTAATCACCCTTGATTCTGCATAACAAAGAGCCCATAATATAAGTGATAATTAATCATACTAGTTAATAAATAGTAGCCATCTAGAAGAACAAACTCAATAAAATATCAGTACGTTTGAAACTTAACAACCAGCTGCCAATCTCCTTGTTCAAAAGCTGGAACTTGTCCCAATGGCTGCATCAACCAATATATATATATATATATATATATATTAGACTTAACAAGAAACTCTACATCTACTAATTTGAACTAAAATATTGAGTGTTATATCAAGAATAAAATGTTTTGGTACCATATTACAGGTTTCACCATACCTACATTCTTTTTAACGAAAGCTTCGAATTTATGTTCACCAGTTATCATATCAACTGAAACACTTTTCAAATCGTAACATTTTGTACCCATGTTCATCCCCCTCACGTTCTTATTCGCCAGCTACCTCGTGTGCTTGAAACCTAAAAGATTTTTGTTGTCCTCACTTGTGGCTGTCTAGCCCTCTTCATCCTTTCGTGTGCAGAACATCAAGGAACCAAATTCATTATGTTTATCAAAACATACACCTACATATAATAAAAATGTGAAATGCTTCCATACAGACATTTCAAAATTTCATTTATCTAAAATCAACATGTCAGAATCAGGAAAGAATTGTGCAATAATTATGAACATTACATTAGAAATTCAGTCTCCAAATAGAGCTTAAATTTTGTATCAACTCAAATATAAGCACTGCATAGTTTAGTAGCCAATGAAAAACCGAATCTTAGGTTAAAATGGGAGATGAAAGCACAATTAAATATTACTTGTGAAGTTTTCTCCTCTTGCATGGCTGCAGGTCTCTGTTTTGCTAATGGTTGCTCTTGATTCCCACAAAGCAATATAGCACTCCAACAAGAAGCCAATGTAAGCACTGCATCAGATATATTCCCCATCAAACATATTGTTAGAATTAGACCTTCAAACGTGAAACATTATTCGTATTATTGTAATTTAAGAAATAAACAAGACCAATCGAAAATCAAATATTTTGAGCTTACAGTAATGTGTTTTGAAGAATAGCACCCACCCTCCAATTAAATTAAATATTTCAAGCACCTGCTATGCATATGCTGATCAAAGAATAAACTTTCTGAAGGAGACCAAGATTCCAGATATAATGCCATAGTTGTGCTATTGATTGTTGAGTAATATTATGTAATCAATGCTGACAAATATATGAAATTTCTAGCTTACTGTTTTGTGTTGTTCAAAAATGTCACCCTTGCAGCTGACAAGTAAAATGTTTCAGAGCAATCATTGAAGCACCTTTTCTGCATTTCCCTCACCCTGTTTATCAAAGAATTAAGATTATGTTAATGAAAAGTGAAATTGTTAGTTGAAATCATGAAGAAGGAAGTAATTACCAGTGAATAATGGGTCTCTGAATTTTCGTATATTCTGATCTTAGGGATCCCAGAGCCTTTCAACCAATTCTTCGCTTCCTTGACTCAGTAATGTGTTGTGAAAATAGGGCAATCCATAATGTCCAATTCCTCTAGTGTTGTCAACTGCAGAAGGTAGTTTGACAATGTCTTTAATTTAGGATAGCCATTAAGTCTCAAAGAACAAAGACTTTAGGTTATGTTGTCAATATTATTTTTTGAGTTATATAAATGTAAAATACTACAACTTATTAGTTATATTGTCAATATTTGAGATAAAATATATACCTTGACCAAATGACAGTAAAAAGAAAAAGACTTTAGGTTCAACTAGTGGCAACTACTTGGAACTGGGCAATGGAGAATCTATACAATTTTCCTGTAGCAGAATTGGATTCATTATCACAGTAACTTGAAACATAAAGCAAGTAAACAATATAACAAAGTACACTTTACAATTGTTAATAGCAGCCTCGATCAAATGACAAGAAAATTTGATAGACTTGCCTTTATATACAAGCATACCAAGGTTGATATTACTTTGATTTCAGGTAGCTGGTGTTGACTTCAACTTTCACTTGTCACTTTCCATAGCAAGAACCTTAGCCCAAGCTGCTAATCTAGCTGTGCTTTTTGCAATCCATGCACTAACATGGGGTGAGCATCAAAGTTTTTCTTCACCAGAGTTCCCAACAACAATTGAATAATAGGGAGGTGATGCATATCTGCCAAAGTGAAGCAGTCACAAGCTAAGAATTTTGGCATAGCAAAATACACACCAAGACCTTGCCCAGCTTAGCTTCAAGTTCTTTGACTGCATCCGCATCAGTAGTCATGCCAAACATTGGCTTAAACACAATCTCCCAGTTCAGCTTTGAAGCAAAAAGGTCGAATTGATGTGCCTCAACCTCCTTTCATACCAATAGCTGCGGCATTAGCTTGCCTGCGCATGTTAGTGCTGCTCCCTTGTCAGCAAATTTTAAGCTTACAGAGATATGTTCTTGAAAATGTCAACACTTGCATCTGCCAATTAAGTTAAATCTTTTGGAGCAATCTATAGCACACCTGCTTTGCATCACCCTATTTTTCACAGATTAAAAGTACAGTCATTATGTTAATCAAAAGTGAAATCTTACTTGAAATCATGCAGAAGGAGTAAGGAACTAATTACCAGTGAATGGGTGGCAGTTTCAGTTGTGTAAGCACTCATACTTGACATTGTCATGACAGACGAAGAGGAGGTCTCTCAATTTTGATATATTCTGATCTTAGGATTCCCAAAGTGTTTGACGTAGTTCATAAAAAATGGCAAGCTTTCAAGGAGAATCCATTCCAAAAGGAAAAAAAAAAAAAAAAAAATTTATTGTACTTACCCTGGCAAGGCAACTAGTAAAAATTTCATGAAAACATACTAAGCTAGCTAACTTGCAGGTAATCCCAGTGCAACATATCAAGAAGAAGCCCCAGTTTACTAAGCTAACTTGCAGAATACGTAATAACATACTTCAAATACTTGTTTTCACAAATATGTATCTTATAAAATGATAAGCATAAAAGATTTATACCAACCTAAAACAACGATATATGACAGATAGTAAGCACACCTGAATAATTGTGCCTCTTCTCCAGCAGGTCGCAATATATTATTCTTGCCCCTTCTACACACAAAGCCATAGTAATGCTATTGATTCTCGGTATTGAAAAATGTCACCCGCCAAGTAAAATGTTTCAGAGCAATCATTTGAGCCCCTGCTCTGCATCACCCTCACCCTGTATTTCAAAGGATTAAGCACAGTCCATCATCATGTTGATCAAAAGTTAAACTCTTAATTAAAATCATGAAGAAGGAAGGAAGGAAGTAATTACTAGTGAATATTGTCCGAGTCGGAAGCAACTAATGGAGAGGAGGTCTATGAGTTTTGATATATTCTCAACTTAGGAATGCCAGAGCCTCTGACCCAATTCTTCGTTTCCTCAACTCGGTAACATCTTTCCAAAATAGGACAACTGTCGATGTAAAATTGCTCCAGTGTCGTTGATTGCAGAAGGTAGTCCGGCAATGTCTTTAATTTAGGACAAAAATGAATTCCCAACAAATGAAGAGATGGCATGATTTTGATATCTTCTCCCCCTCCTCCACAACTCCCATTATCCCACTTTTCCCATTTTTCCGAGAACCAAAAGTTGAGAGATTGCAATTTGGGAAAAGCAACAACCGATGATGATGGGGATGACGACGTCATATTATCACTTCCCATTCCCAAAAATTCATCACCCAACCTTTTCAAACTCTTTGGCTGCCAAATCACAAGTGATTCAAGACATGGCAGTTTCCCCAAACACAAACTCTCTGAACCAGACCAAGAATTGAGAGCTAACCTCTTTAGTTTTGTTAAAGACATCAACCAATTGAGGGATAAACGATTGTCACGGTCGTAGCCCCGGAGTCTTAATCCCTCTAAATTTGGAGGAGGTTGGAAGTCTTCAAAAGTTTCTTCATTACTCACATCTGATGACAACTCCAGCTGCAACCTAGTGAGTTTTGTCTTATTCTTCAATTCTGCCTTATTAATGTCACCCACATTCACCCCACAGCACTTAATGCCAAGAAACCCACCAAGCTGATTAATGTTTCTTAGACATTCGAACTTGCATGCTTTCTTATCCCCACTCACAACTAGTTTCTCTAATGTCCTCAAACTAGTTAATTTTTTGACTTCTTTTGGCATAGATCTACACTCATTAAAACTAGAATAGTTTATTAAATGCCTCAAGTTGGCTAATTTTCCTATCTCTTCTGGTAGTTTATTGAGATTGATACAATAACTAATATCTAAGGTCTGTAAATTATATAATTCACACATTGCTTTAGGTATTTCTTCGATACTATCATTGTTTGATATGTCGAGGTACCTTAGATGTATCAATTTATTTATACCACTTGGAACATCATCAATTGACATGTAACTAAGATCTAATGCCCTTAGACTTATGTAATGATCAAATAATTCATCTAATGGCCAATTGTCACCACCTAATAGAAGGCTACGCAATCTCCTTTTATCAAATATGGAGATAGGAAATGAGGCTTCTCCATCCAATGCTATCATTACATGGCGAGCTTTTCTATACTTAGAGCTCAACAAAAATCTTTCAGTATCCTCAACCTTTACACTGTAATATTCATTCTTTGTAAGATATTGAGCCAAGTCATGCACCATGTCATGCATCTTGCATCCTATTATGTTTTCATCATTATCTCTTTCAAAATCTTGAAAAAATGAGCGCATTATTAACTCTTCAAAATACTCTTTGCCAACTAATTCCAAATCTATATTTTGTTTTGGCCTAAGATAATTTTGAGCCATCCACAACTTGATCAATTTATCTTTTTTTATTTCATGATCCTTAGGAAAGATGGCACAATATAAGAAACATCTTTTTATTTCTGAGGGCAAATCAAAATAACTTAACAACAATGGTGCAAAAATCCCCTTTTCTACATATTTTAATTCCCACAACTCACTATCTAAGACACTTCGCCACTCTTCAATTGTTCTTTTAAAGCGTAAGAGGCTCCCTAAGGTCTTGATAGCTAGAGGTAAGCCCTTACACTTTTTCACAATTTCCCTACCTATCTTTTCGAACTTTTGACACTCTTCATTGGTCCTAAATGCAACTTGACTAAACAAAGACCAACTTCCTTGGTCGGACAATATCTCTAATGGAATCATGTGGTAGCTTCCCATCAAGTTTGCAACATTCTCATTGCGTGTGGTCACTAAAATTCTACTTTTGCTAGAACCATGCTTAAGAGAGTCTATCAATTCTTCCCACTTTTCATATTCTCCTGTCCACACATCATCAAGAACAAGAAGAACCTTCTTTTCTTTAATTAACTCCTTTATACTTTGCAGCAAAGATTCATATTCATTTACACCCGGCATGCTATTTTCTAGAGATTCAAGAATTGCTTTTGCAATCCTAATTTTCTCAATAGGTTCGGATACACACACCCATATTGTTTTGTCAAAACAAGCCTTAACCTCATCATCATTAAAAACTAATCGAGCAAGAGTAGTCTTGCCTATCCCTCCCATCCCTACAATGGAAATGATAGGAAGGGATGTCAGTCCCTCACCACTTCCATTCAGCAACAAGTTTTTTATTTCCTTCTTGACATGACCTCTACCATGAATCTTTGTGATGTCTACAACAGAGCTAGTTAATTGTCGTTCTACTTCACTTAAGCTCTTGATTGAGCTCAAGTGAAACCTATCTTTTTCCATAGCAATAACATCTAATGTTTGATTTAAATCTTTTATCTTCAAAGCAATGTCATGACGTGTAACAACTTGTCTACTACAGAAGCCATAGCAGGTGATGAGTGAACGTACCTTTCTCACAAGCTTGGAAGCATTTTCATCAGCTTCCATGATTCGTTGTTTCTGAATAGCCATGTTCCACTCATCCAACACATCCTCCACGTCGTAGGACGCCTCTTTGAGCTTGTCTAACCAATCTTCTAGAGCATTGTTCTTGACCTGTTTGCACTCTGCATCTTCAAGCACAGATTCAATGGCCTGAAAATTGCTGGTGAGCCTTTTCACTTCTTCATCAACATCCACAACTAGTTTTGCTTTTGCTTGGACTTGTTCATGAAGGACCAAAGCCAATTGCCCCAAGATTGTTGAAACAACAGCTTCAGCCATATTCAGACAAGATATTTGATTGATTACAGAAAGATGAGGAATTGAGATATCAGATAAAGTTATATGTAGTGATAATGCTACCTTCCATTCAACCGATATTTATAATGCATGAAGGAATCAAGGAACGGTTGGCTTTATAATGGAGCCAAGGAAAGTTTAATTTGCTTTGCTTCTTGTTCAAGCATGAAGTGTTGTCCAAGCAATTCTCATATTCTTTTCTTCTCATTCTTTCCCTTTCCTGTCTTCAATCCATACAGTATCTTTATTTTAAGTTAATTGTATTATGATGATCAAAGTGAAAAATGGTGGAGAATTGTTCAATCATATAATCCATTGAATTGTTTTTATAATTTAATTATTATAACTTTCTGTCAAAAGTAAAAATACCACCACTACAAGATTTTCCATATTAGTGCAACATATATTTGCATTAAATTTCTACTCAACATGAATTTATCAGTTTGTTTTCAGAACATCATCCATTTAAAATGATACAAAATATTTAATGAATTTTATAAAGTATCATACCAGTAATAAAATTTCAGATACACCAACATTCTTCCAATATAAATTATTGAGTTTCTCAGCGCTGGCTAAAGCAAGAATCTAATCCAAATTGTGAGCGACAAAACAATTGAAATAAATAAATAAATAAAGGATGGCAACATTATCTCAGATGAAGTAAATAAGAGCAGATGGTCCATTAACATTTACTTCAAAGAATATTTATGGTTTAGTTCATTGTTCCCTTGTACAATTAGTAATGTCAAATTTTGAAATGAAAATTCATTCTGATGTAAATTTTAATTCTAATTATAATCTAGGGTCCTAGCAATAGGCAAAATTATCACGTCAGCTCAAGTTTGAACATGTAGTGATCCTAAGTGACATTAACATCAACTTTCACCCAACACATTTAGTTACATTAATATCAACTTTCAGTAGATACATTTAAGTATTGTAATTGATTTTTAGTCTATAAATTTAACATTTGTACTTACATAAAGCCCAAATTGTACTCTCACTAAAATACATTGCTGTAATGCTGTAAATCGAAAATATCTAGAATTTGCTTCTACTTATAGAATATAGTATTGAAACTTCTTATCAAATTAAATTAATAATAATAATAAGTTTGAACTCAGAAAATAATACATATGAAGAACTACCGTACTATTTGAAAATAAATCAATTAAAAAAATAACCATAAAATTATTAAGCTTTCAACACAAATGATATGACAAGGTAAAAAGTTACAACTAATAGAATAAGAAGTTTTAGAAACATCATATTATTTTAAAATAAATTAACCCAAAAAAAAAAACAAATCCTGATGGAATAAAGATTCAACAAAGATATACCACAAGACAATATGACATATATAATTAACCAATACAACACAATTATGTAAAATTCTATAGACCATTACCAATTCAATTCTCAAACTCAAACTACCAAGGTTCCTGTGGGGATTTAAAATCAAAGGATAAACCAAATTGACTTAGAAACTACAGTAGAATTACATCGATACTCCACGAGCCTTATACATACAAATGTATGCCATGTGCCAATCACCTGAAACAAAAATGGAAAGAAACAGTTGTAAGAAAAAAGTGAAAGAAAATATAATGATGTACAAGAAGTTTGCTCGGTAACAATATCAATCAGGCCAAAGTAAGCTGATATTTCACTATCATGCCCATAAAGATCCAAATTAAAATCCAAAACATTTTAAGCACAAAAGCTAATATGGATAAAACATTTTAAAATGCAGTCATAAACTCCGGTTAAATGAGTTTCCTTGTCAGCATCAGATGTACCACCTGAAACATAAAGTAAGCAATCAACAAGGGAAAAGAAAAAGGAATGTTGAACAGCAGTAAGCACTTTCATTGATGGATTCAGCGGAACCAGCAAGATGCCCCAGATGTTAGGAAATGCAAACTATTAAGTTCACCCAAACTCGATAAAACCAGCGTTATTAAATAAATATATTAAGAGGATTATACAAGGTTTTACCATCTTGAGATGTAGCTACAGATGATTCTCCACTTCCATTTGATGTTGATCCCTGCAACAAGAAAAGGACTTATAACAAACTTGTCCACATGATTCAATCAAATAATATGTAGTTCAATCATCCTATCACCTCTGCATCCGTCATTTTGATATCATTTTCTTTTGAACTAGAGCTCTTCTCATTAGCTTTTAGACCAAGCTTCTTGCCTTCGTCATCTCTTAGCTTCTGAAATTTCAGCAACGTTAATGAATTGCAATTAGACAGAAAAACATCAACATCAAAGCAAAAGCCAAGCAAATACCTGCCGAGAGGCTTCCAATTTTTTGCGAAGTTCATCTGAACATAGATCATAAATATCCAACTCTAGAGGATAATCCACTTTCTGACATTCTCAAACGCATCAAATAATTTCATTAAACAAATATTTGATATAAAGATACAAGTTTGGCTATCTTTTAAACAAAAATGGATGAATCATGATAGCATTTTGACTCCAGTTAATTGATTAACCCACATAAAGTTTATTATTTCCAAATTAAATTATATTTCAAATAAATCTTTTCCTTCTAAGGTTAATAATGTAGAAAAGGTTCAGAAATAGTTCATACCCGCAAAATCTTGGCTTTCTGATTTGACTCCCTCTTCTAGAAAAAGCGGACAAACTGAATGGTTAAGTACCTTCAAATTGAAAATTAAATGTAATAAGAACTGCATTCTATCTCAAACTAACGGTCAGACTATGAAAAGGGCATTTAAAACAAAGGTCCAACACCTGAATGTAATTTAGAAACCAACTTTCAGAGTTAGTCAAAGAAATTAAATTTGAAGATCA
Organism: Litchi chinensis; assembly: GCA_019925255.1. Lineage (NCBI taxonomy): Eukaryota > Viridiplantae > Streptophyta > Magnoliopsida > Sapindales > Sapindaceae > Litchi > Litchi chinensis. Next base: position 958,586 of record CM034464.1, on the reverse strand, counting down.
AGATCACTTTGGGGATTGGAAGCTGTCAAGAGCACATATCCATAGAAAATAAATCAATGGAAACCATTACTTACCTTGGCAAGCCATTAATGCGAGATTCTTTCAAGTAAATTGCACTACGGCCCAACAAAGGAGAAGCCTTTTCCAACTCTGATTTCAAACCCTACATAAACCAAATAAGAGAAAGTAGAATAACAAAAACACAGATGAATTATTCAGTTTATAATAATCATGTATATTTATAAACAAAAGATGAATAGAATCTCAATAACCAGTAGCTGACATTACTTACATGCTTTAGTCCTTCATGCAAGTGGTTCACCTCTTGTGATATGTGGCGTTTAAGAGAATAAATCGATTCTGTTTCTGAGCTTTCTTCACCACTTTCTTGGCAATGTATCCTAGCAATCAAAACGATCTGATGAGCAAATTCAGTATATTCTACTACCTATTTATATTTATTCCTGAAATTGTAAATCAGGAATACATTTTTCTAATAGAATCATTTCATTTTACCTTCAGAAATAGATGATAATTTATTTTTTAAAAAAAAAAATGATAATAATAATACTAGCCAGCTCATAATTAAAAATTAGAGTCTAGCATTCTCGCAACAAATGACCTTCAACCCAAGAAATGACATATCTCGGAATCGACTAAAACGGCAAAATGTTTTTTTAAAACAAATTAGTAATGCGTTTAAAACTAACATCACCATCAACAATTTAACATGTTTCCCCTTGGCTAAAACAACAATGGAAACATGATAGTTGCTACAGGAACTAGATCAGAAACAAGACAAGGAAGTGATATCTATAATTTAAAACTTCAATACTATAATTAATTCATTGTTTTTTTGAGTCACAGTTCTTTTTCCCAGGAACCGTAATGACTTTTCTGAGTTGTTGCAGGCAAGCACTACATTACAATCAAGTAACAGAAATCAAACTCTTACACAATACTAGCGATAATCATGCAGATACCACATTGCAAGCTAAACTTTAAAAGTATGAAATGGCCATTTTACAGGAGTTCCAGGTATCTACCTGCTTATAATGTCAATACCAAAAAGTGCCTTGACAGTATCAGGATTGTCACTGCAAGTAAAAGTAATCAAGAAAGAGAAAAAAGATTATTAAAGTTGCAGTCACAAGTGAATAGCAAACTCTTAATGTACAGTGGTTCGAACCAATACTTAACATAGGAATAGAAGGAAACTGCTACATAATATTTTCATGATTATGCTTACACATGTTCAATCAATTTGCACACGGAGTAAGATAGCAAGGGAAAAATGTTAAATTAAGTAGGAACGAATCCAATACTATCAAAAAATATGCTTGAACGGGAACACAAAAAGTGCATTTTATCGGTATTGTTCCAGGATTATGCCATCATGTAAACATTACACTACCTAGTATTTGAAGATCTGAGAGATTGTGAAAGTGTGTGTAGAAGTTGCGTCCAACATTCTTCAGCATCCTGTTATATATTCAAATGTATTAGGATCAACCTATTAACAACTTGAAACAGTAAAAATTCTGTAATTACTAATCAGAAATTGGAAAATTGAACAACCTGCTGCATGAAGCTACCATTTTGCAACTGGCCAAACTGAGGATACTTCTTGCGCAAGAGCTGTGCAGAGAATAAAATAAATATATTAATATGCCATGTACTTTCAAGCAAGGAAAGTCGACCAACCCAACAATAAGATCAGGCTTCCTAAATACTTTTCCATGGTAAAATTAGTTCAAAAGTATGATGTGACTATCACTTGATGGCAATACAAAGAAATATTTCTATAGTTTAAAATATATTAAGCATCATCTTTATAGGATGAAAATGTAGCCTGGAAATAGAGTTCAATGCATAGCATATACTAATATATTAGATAATGTACAAAATGAACTTGGATATGGACACCTCAATTAGTTTATCAACATAAATTGTATGAAAAGCAAATGCACAGTCCTCAATTTTAGAAACCAACTTAAAATATATGTAGCATCATCTTTACAGAAGGAAAATGTAGTTTGGACATAGGATTTAATACATAGCAAATATTAGTTTACTAGATAATGCACAAAATGAACTTGGGCATGGACATCTCAAGCGGCATATGGACATAAGTAGTATAAAAAACAAATTCATAGTCCTAGATTTTAGAAACCAATAGATTATCCTTAGCAAGACTCCAACTTTCCCAATTTAGCAGTCAGTTGAAGTAAAGATTATTTGTCACACATATGCGCTGCCTTGAATTTAGCTCAAGATAACTAGTGGAAATGTATCAGCTATCTATTGACAAGAATTCCGTTTCTTCATATTGTAAGACAACTTAGTATACTGTATTCCTGCAAGGCAAAGTGTTCCGGCCTATTATATGAGATATAAAGGAGCAAGAATACAAACCATCCAAAACTGCATCGGTGCCACAGGCTTCACACTTTTATCAAGGTCATTAAATAAATCAGATGTTGCAACCGTCAACATATGGGAACTCTGATCAACATCATTTGCTCCTTCCAGACTGTGAATACCTAATTAAATGAATCAACAAGTAGGGCACCAAATATTCGTCAGATAAACATCCAAATCCATTCTATAATGGTTAAACATTTTTTGAATCAACACGTTGCACTGACAAAGAATAGATTACTTACTTTACTAAGGCAGACTTCAACTCTGGAACAGAATGCAAGCATTGTACAGAAGAGTTCATGTAGCAGGTGTTTCCCAAATTAAACAAGCCAGCACTATGACCCTGTACACAAGCAAGTAGTGGCTGAGGATATAATTAAATTGCAAGGCAAAGAAAACGGATCAAAGTACCACAGCCTTTTCATTAATTAAGATAATAATTAACAACAATAATGATGACACTGTTGTCATGAAAGTGCTTCAATCTAATCATATTGTTCAATTTTAAATGAGCTTTCAATTCTGCCTTCATATTTCCCACTTTTTCCCCTTTCAATCTTTCTTCTTTCCATTTATTACATTTCCATTTTAACAGTTATTCCATCCATCTTCATTTTTTAAGATAACAAATGAAAACTACACATTTAAATGGTGGAAAATAACAATTGCATGCATTATAATAATACATGACATGAGTTAATGTCACACCATGCATTCTCAAATGCTGTATAAGAGTCTGAACCATACAAACGAGATCGCACAGCATCCTAAGCCAAGTTTACACCATGACATATCAGGGCTTCAATGAGCATGCCCGGGTTTAGCCTCAGTGAGCTTGGCCTTGCCTGGCCAAGGAGGCCTAGCTGGCCAATTGCTCAGTTTCGTTGCCAATAAGAAGATAAGAGCATGGTGCTCAGTAAATTTCATTTTAACAGTCCAAGTTCAGGCCATCTAAAAATCAAAGTGTCGATATAATTTGTAGAAAGGAATACTCTTATATGAATGTAACAATTTTATAAAAAAGTAACAAACCATGGCATGACATTTCATTCTGAGCAATGTGTTTGTATTTAATACTATTGCCAGTCCCTTTTCCTAAAAGCTTAAGCTTTAAGGCCTAGTAGTTACTAACATGATATCAAAACATATTTAACCTAACAATCTCAACTTTGAATCCAAGAAACCCCATTAGAAAATTTGGATATGTGATTACAACACAGAGTAAGATGGGCTTGCATATCAATCCACACAATAAGCTCAAAGTCCAGTCTTGCAAATGAAGGGGTATGCTAGAATACTTCATACTATTGTTAGGCCCTTTTTTCCTAACAGATTAAAGTTTTGGAATGACTGGTTACTGACACAATTGAAACAAAGATCCTTTGGTGCAGATATACCAAGTGTAGTATACTTCAAGAAGGTATGAAGTAATCAGAAGAAAGAACACTTCCTTCAACAGTTGCTTTGTTGAGGCCAATCTGTAACATATTTTATTTGTGTGTGCATACAAGTGAGAGAAGATAGAATTTATCAGTCAATTATTTTCCTCAAGATTGATTCCATTGTAAACTCAAAGAAAGAAATCCAATGACATCAATAAACAATACACAATGCTAAACTATCAAACAAATTATGACGTCAACGTCATTATTTGACACAAATAGACTAAAAATGTGCTCAATAAGGCCCCAAACAGCAACAGGAACAACAATACTGTTAACAATATTAGTACATCAACATACCATAAACATAAAAAACTTACACAGACGTAAGCCTTTGAAGTAGCAAGCATAACATATACAAAGAGAAAGACAATGCCTCTATATTTCATCTTCCAAGAAGGCAATATATATATCATTACAAAGTGTAAAACAGCTAAGCAATGCTGTCAAAAACAATGAGTGCAGCAGCCCATTTCTGACAATGTATGAACTATCAAATCTCACCTAACACCACTAACCAGTAAACCAAACATTACACATAGACCATAACAAAAAAATTATAGAACAAAAACATATGCAGCAGCAAGCTTTCCAGCAGAAGCTTGCATCTTACGAAACAACAAAAAGAGCATCACAATTTCAGACAGTACAGCAGTAGCTTTGGAGTCTCTTTAGACAAATTTTAATTTAACACTCCTCCTTAAAATTTTTCTTGGAGACTCCAAGCTTTGCTCTTAAAAACATGAATGGACTTGAGGCCAATGCTTTAGTAAAAATATCAGCAACCTGATCCTCAGACCTGCAGTGTTGCATCTCAATTTCTCCATTCCTTTCAGCCTCTCTAATGGCATGAAATTTTACATTGATGTGTTTTGTCCTACCATGATGCACAGGATTCTTTGCCATAGCAATGGCAGACATATTGTCACACAAAATCACACAAGCACTGGTCCGTTGAAGTTGTAAATCAGTAAGAATCTTTCTCAACCATAAGGCTTGATTTGTAGTAGCAGCAGCAGCTGCAATATATTCAGCTTTTGTAGTAGATTGAGCAACAACCTCCTGCTTCTTTGAGTTCCATGAGAAGACCCCACTGCCTAAAGAGAATGCAAAACCAGTTGTGCTTTTTGAGTCATCCAACGATCCTGCCCAATCACTGTCAACATAACCAATCAATTTACCATCACTCTTCTCATACCATAAACCACAATCTAAGGTTCCCTTCAAATATCTAAGAATCCTTTTGCCAACACTTAAGTGTGTGAGACTTGGAGCATGCATACACCGAGACAAAAGGCTTGATGCATACATCAAGTCTGGTCTAATGGCAGAAAGATACAGCAAGCTGCCCACAAGACTTCTGTAATGGTTTTCATCAGCCTTTCTATCACCATCCATCTTTGTGAGCTTCTCATTAACAACCAATGGAGTCACAACCTCATTACAATTCTCCATTTTAAATTTTCTCAATATATCAATCCCATATTTTCTTTGAGTAAGAAAAATAGCCCTCTTTTCTTGATGAATCTCCATGCCAAGGAAATAGTTCATCTCACCAAGATCTATCATTTCGAACTCAGCCAGCATACACTTCTTGAATTCCAGAATTCCAGCTTCATCACCTCCAGTCAATAGCAAATCATCTACATATAGAGATACAATTATCGTGGCACCATTTCCCTCTGTCTTGACATACAAAGTGGCCTCATTTTGGCTTCTTTTGAACCCCATTTGCATAAAGTAGGAGTCTATCCTACTGTACCAGGCCCTAGGAGCCTGTTTCAAGCCATACAAGGCTTTATGAAGCTTGTAGACATCCCCTTCATGTTTGGCAATGATGAAACCAGGAGGCTGCTCTATATAAATTTCTTCTTGAAGGGTTCCATTCAAGAATGCTGACTTGACATCCATATGGTACATGGTCCATCCATTTTGAGCAGAAATTGCAGCAAGTAATCTTATTGTCTCATGCCTAGCTACAGGAGCAAACGTGTCTCTAAAATCCACCCCTGCAACTTGAGAGTAGCCCTTAACAACAAGTCTTGCCTTGTATTTGTTTATAGAACCATTAGGATTGAGTTTGGTCCTATAAACCCATTTGACTCCAATAACTTTTCTGTCATTTGGCCTTGGAACCAATTCCCAAGTCTGATTTTTATTGATCATCATCAGCTCCTCCTTCATGGCAAGCTTCCATTCATCCATTTGAGTAGCTTCATCATAACAAAAAGGTTCATTGACCATCATGTTACATCTCTCATAAACATCATCAAGTGACCTTGTCTTCAAAATTTGAGAATCAGATTCAGCCACTACACCATCATCAAAATCAGATTCATTGCTTGAATCTTCAGCACAATCTGCATTCATATTAGGCCCCAAATTCACTTGTGATTGCTTCACATCTCTCTTAACTACATTTTTCTCCCAATTCCAGTATGCATTCTCATTAATCTGAACATCCCTGCATACTGAAATCTTTTTAATTTCTAGATTATACACCCTATAAGCCTTGCAATTCACAGCACAACCCAATAAGATGCCCATTTCTGCCTTGCTATCAAGTTTTGTTCTCTTTGCATTTGGAACATGCATGTAGCAAATAGAACCAAAGACTTTAAGGTGCTCTACAGTAGGCTTGAAACCTGACCATGCTTCCATAGGTGTTGCATCTATCATTGCTTTTGTAGAAAGCCTATTAAGAATGTAAACTGAAGCATACACAGCTTCTGCCCAAAATTGCTTCGAAAGCTTCTTCTCTGCCAAAAGGCATCTAGCCATTTCCATTACAGTCCTATTTTTCCTTTCACACACACCATTCTGTTGAGGAGAATATGGTACTGTCAATTGATGCTTAATGCCTAGATTCTGACAGAATTCTTGGAACTTGCTTGAGGTATATTCACCTCCATTATCAGTTCTAAGTTCTTCAACCTACAATCACTTTCATTTTCTACCATTGCTTTAAACCTTTTAAACATGTCAAAGGTCTATGATTTATTGTTCAAAAAATATACCCAAGTCATCCTAGTCAGATCATCAATAAAAAGCAAGAAATATAGACTTTGGTTCAAAGATGGCGTGCTCATAGGTCCACACAAATCTGAATGCACTAGTTCTAATTTGTGTTTGGCTCTAATAACTCCTCTTGAAACATAAGGCTTCCTATGCAACTTTCCAATCTGACATGAACTACACAATCCCTCAACTCTGTGCAAATCCGGTAGCCCCTCAACCATACCCTTCTTTTGAATATAATTCAAGGCATCAAAGTTGAAATGGCCTAATCTCTTGTGACATAAGTCAGATTCATCATGCTTAGATATAAGGGCTTTTTGTTTGACTTGATTGAAGTCTATGGGAAAGCTATTGTCATGCATCCTAACCCTCACAATTTCAGATTTCTTGGAGCCTAAGATGATACAAAAAATCCCCTAAAATATCAATGAATAGCCCCTCTTTAATAGTTGTGCAACACTAAGTAAATTCTGTGCCAAATCAGGTATGTATAATACATCATCAATAATCTTAGGACCTTATTTAGTTTGAATCAGAATTTTACCTCTTCCAGCAGCTTTCACAGTGTTACCATTCCCCAACTTCATTATTGTTGTTGCATTCCTGTCAAGTGTGGTGAACAGGCTTTTGTCTCGAGTCATATGGCTTGTGCACCCACTGTCAACATACCAGGTCTCTGTAGAAGCTACCATGCATTCTTGTGACACCATAAACAAGTAATCATGACTGACATGATCATCAGTATAATTAGCTTGGTGTATAGGTTGTTAAGTTTGTTGTTTTTGTTTGGCCCTGCAATATTGTTCCTTGTGTCCCTATTTCTTGCAGAATGTGCATTGAACTTGTGGTTTCCCTTTGTATCAGCAATCCCTTGCAAGATGGTTTGTTCTCTTGCAAGTGGTACATGGTGGAAATTTTGCTTTTGGACCAGATTCTGAAACTGCTGCATCCACCTTGCCTTTGTCTTTATTGTCATCAATTTTATTATTAAAACTGGTCTTCTTTTGATTTCCTTTACCTTGATACTTTCCTTTATTTTTGGCAAGGAAAGCCTCCTCTATATCACCATCATTCCTCAATGCAAGCCTTTGTTCTTGAGCTTGCAGTTTGGACACCATTTCTGAGACGGTTAATGCTCTTAAATCACATGATTCTTTAATAGCAGCTACTTTTGACTCAAATTTATCAGGCAAAATTACCAACATTTTCTCAACTACCTTGTAGTCCTCCATTACATCACCATACAATCTCATTTGGTTCACCAAATCTGACAGCTTGGATAAGTAGTCCTTTACTGTCTCAGAATCCTTCATTTTCAGATTCTCAAACTCCCTTTTGAGTGTCAACAACCTCACTGACTTCACCCTCTCACTACCTTCTAACCTATTCTTCAGCTCATCCCATATTTATTTTGGAGTTTCAAGGTGCATTATGCTTGTGAAGACTGAGTCAGACAGGGCAGAATGCAAGTATGTCACTGCTTTATCCTTTTTCATCTTCTCTTCTTCATGCTGCTTCATCTAAGCAATGGTAGGATTTGCTCTCAAAGGAGGAGCTTGCTTGTTCTCTTCTACATACTCCCATAACCCGAAGGCTTTTAGATAGGACTTCATCTTCACAGTCCATATTTGATAGTTTTCCCCAGAAAAATGAGGAACATGAAGGCCTGTATTGCTTCCAGCAACCATGTCTGCACGCATGGGTGTTTAACACTCACTCTATGGTGTTTAAAGCCTCACAAGCACTCAATAAACTGAACACAAAACCTCACAGCCCCTTAAGAATTTCAGCTCTGATACCACTGTTAACAATATCAATACATCAACATACCATAAACATAAAAAACTTACACAGACGTAAGCCTTTGAAGTAGCAAGCATAACATATACAAAGAGAAAGACAATGCCTCTGTATTTCATCTTCCAAGAAGGCAATATATATATCAGTTACAAGGTGTAAAATAGCTAAGCAATGCTGTCAAAAACAATGAGTGCAGCAGCCCATTTCTGACAATGTATGAACTATTAAATCTCACCTAACACCACTAACCAGTAAACCAAACATTACACATAGACCATAACAAAAAAATTACAGAACAAAAACATATGCAGCAGCAAGCTTTCCAGCAGAAGCTTGCATCTTACGAAACAACAAAAAGAGCATCACAATTTTAGACAGTACAACAGTAGCTTTGGAGTCTCTTTCGACAAATTTTATCAGAATCAGAGCTTCCGTTAATTTAAAGGAAGTAATGACAAACACGAGGAAGGTAAATGGAAATTGCCAATGTTGGAAGGAAATAAGGAAATAAGATATATGTCTTTACCAGTGCTACCACTTGTTCATCCTCCGGAAGATCTTCCATAAAAACAAGACCATTATCAGGGGCCTTTACAATCTCCTCAGCAGTTCCCATCATCATTAACTTTTGACCCTGAAAGAGAGACATAGTTGCTGAGTTATCAATGTACCAAAGCCTGAACAAACATCCACAAAACAAAGGCATAATAAATGAAGGTTGTTTACCTGTTTCACTCCTAATGTTGACCAATCCGAATCATCCTGTGTTGTCCGAACAATGAGGTTAGAAGCTCAGTGTTAAAAATGCAAAAATTTATGATTTGAAAACATATGCAGAGTAACAAACCATAATGTGAGAACCAGGTAATTCAGCAGATCATGAATCACTTTTCCAAGCAATGATACTTAACAGTTGTATACACACAAGTCAAATACCTTCAATAAACCACCCTTCACCATAATCTTCTGTCTTTCTAGGGGTACTCCTGTTAAATCATACAATTGGCACTTGAAAACATAAGGGGGTTGGCTAGTGTCAATTTCCACATTTGGAAACACCTCCTTTTGCCATTTTACACTCACTGTAACAATGAATCAGAATCGATAAAAGGCATAAAACCATAAACGTATTCAATTAGTTATTAGTGACAAATAAGAATGCTTTAAACTTTACTGTACGTTATCAATCTCATGCCCAAAGAGCTATAGAAAAGACAATGAGAAAAGCACAAACTTATAATGACAAGTTCTAGCTTTCATAATTTTATGCTCATAGAGCACATATATATAGATGCAACCTAAATGTTCAAAAATTTGTCAAAAATCTGACATTACTTATAACCTTCAATAAGAATATGTGTATTTACTTTTGCATCTAAAAGTATACCATTACATTGTCATTTTAGTTCTCACTTCTCAGTATCGTGACAGTTACTATTATATGAGTACCGACACCTCAGAATAAATTACATTCCAGCAAAAAATTATATAAAATGCCTAGCATTGCAAGAAAATCACAACAATTATCATATGATATAAAAATCCCTTGGTTGGTTACATCTATTAAATATCCAAATCTTGAAGTAAAATCCCAATTTATATATGCAACCAAAATTGCCTATAAGCTGGTTCATGAAATTGAAAAGGGAGCCAAACAAATAAGCTCTGAGGGGAAACAATACAAATCAAGTTGCAGTTAACTACCTAATAAACAATTAATTGCTTGAGAGCCCCTTTCAAAAAATAAAAGGAAAAGATATTCAACCATTTGTCATTCCATTAATCGAAGATTTTCCAAATTATAATGCAACGGATCCTGTATCAATAACCAAACAGCTCCATTAACTTAGTCCCTAAAGCTGTAAACAAAGCCACAAAATACAAAACAAGTTCCAAAAGATCTATTTATCAAAAACACACAAGAAGCGTGTAGAGAATCCCAAAACAAAAACAAGTAAATCAATCTTTTAACACAATACTTAAAACAATACCCCCACCAACCCATTTCACTAAATTCAAAACAACATCCAAGAAACGCAACAACCTAGTTCATCAAACTTCAAACACAAAGTCAAATACATCAACCTCCACCAGTTCTCACGAATTCAAAACTCCTAAACACGAATAATGGAAATCCCACATAGCTAAATTGGGAATCACCAATAACCGGTTCACAAAATTCAAAATGATACCTAAAAAACACTACTTTATCAACAAACAATCAAAACATCCAATAAACATATAGTTCCAACCCCAGATGGAAAGACATCAATAACACAAAAAATCGCCAACAACCCATCTCATAAAACTCAAAATAAAGCCTACAAATCGAGCCTTAGTGGGTTCTATCTACTCAGTTCAATTAACGACAGATAAAAACGAGCAAATCAAATCAAACTACATCAATGTAACACGTATAAAAGAACAAAGATAACAGAGGCTGGAGTTGAGAGTGGACCTGTAAGCATGATTGACGAGAGCCACTGAGAAATCGCGAGAGAGAGATTTTGTGTGCGTGTTTTGGGTTTTTGCTGTTGTTTTGAACAGTTTTAGTTTGGTATTTGTTTTTAGCTTGAAGAAAGGGAAACCGATATTTGTGATTATATATAGAGAGAGAGATTTTGGAGGATCCGAACCCTGTTTTGATCGGGTTGTTGACCCGGATCGGAATTTGATTATTTTGTATCGGTCCCTTGATTTGGTTAAAATAACAAGTAGGTTTTAATGGTTTCGGTTTGGGATCTTTGGTTTTGAATAGAGCCAAGGATCTAATCTCTTGTTGAGCTTTTGAGGTTATAGTGATTCGATGGTGTTGATGTTAGCGAGTGATTATGGTTGACGTATGACTAATAAATAGAGTTTGGATTGTGAATGTGGTTATCTTTATTAGGGTTTTGAAGGCAATGTGATATGATGGTGTTAATATTAGCAAATGATGATGATCGATCTTAGAATAAAAACATTTTGAGTTTAAATACTTAGAATTATATTTGTAATGTGAGATTTATTTTAGTTTAATAAAGTAAATACATTGAATGATTTTTGTTGTACCATAGTAGGAAAGTCAATAAGTCAACACTCTATGTCAATGTTGAAAAGTCTTTACACCTGAAAAACACTTTGGATTTATTGCCCTAAATACTGGCTTGTAGCTTGCAGTTCATAGCTCGTACTTTGTAGTTTATAACTTGTAGCTCTCATAGCTTGTGATTTCCACAAATAGAGTAGTCTGATAGAAAAGTTATTGAGAAAAATTATTGATATATCAATTATCGATTAAAAAAACTTTTTTAATTATGTAAATTGTTTGGTCATTAATTTAAAATATCACTTTTATAGTGAATTGATTAAAATGGACATATTTAAGAAGTATGGTTGAATACATATAATAAAGTTCTATTTGAAAAGACGACAAGGTAATGTAATCAATAGAGTATTATGAAGGTTGTTTTTATATTTGGATGATTTTAAAAAGGCTTAACAGTATTTGCTTAGAAAAGTCCAAAATTTGAACTTTAACATGTAAAACAATTTTTTAATCGTCCAAAAGTTATACTATGATGACAACTAAGCTCTAAAAAAAAAAAAATTAAGTTTTGTTGTGTAAACTAAAGTTATTAATTGTCCAAAAGCTACGTAGGAGTGACAACCAAACAAAAATAAAATGAACAGAGCCTTTAGTAATTTTTATTCTTCTTTTTTGAAATGTCATATACACATAATCATTTGAACTTAAAATATTACTTGATTAAACGAGGGTTATTAGCAGTCAAATTGAGTCAATAGGATTAAAAATACTCATTTGGCCAAAAGGTACACTCTTTTATAAATGTTACATTTTTTTTTTTTTAGAAATATAAATGTTACACTTTAGTATAAGAAAAAATGAAAAATATTAGGAAATCAGAAATTAAGAAAGTAAACGTAGAAGTAAATATAAAGAACTAAGCTTTGAGAGTTTGAGGAGTTTTAAAAGAATAGTTTAATAAATTTTAAGAAAAATATGCAACAACTTGGATTAAAACTACCAACAAAATTTCAAAACTATCAACGCCTTTGATTTTCAAATAAAGAACATAAAAGATGGATGATATCGATCATCCTTTTATTTGTTTGTCACTATAGTGGCAAAATCATAAAATAAAGAACTACAAATGAAACCATCAACTTTTTTATTTTCAAATAAAGAACATAAAAACGAATAATATCAATCATCTTTTTGTTTGTTTATCTCTATTGTGGCAAACATCACAAAATACTATGAATGTTGGGTTTTTAAAAAAACAAAACAAAAATACAAATTTCTATTCAAAAAATTTTATATACATATATATTTAATTCACAAAGTTCATACTTTATTTTTAGATTTTACCAGATTGTTAACTTGATATGATGTTGTATAATGGAAAGTAAATAAATAAATAGAAGAACATTGCAATTCACTCCCTTACAATATGTCAAATACAAATAAGGTCAAAGAGATTTTGAAATTTGTAATAATCACTTTTTTTTTAATTCTAGAACTCTCAAAAGTATCAGGAATCACTTTGGGCAATGTCATGAACACTTTACAACAGAGTTCATAAATTTTTTTTTTTTTACGAGGGAATTTCAAACTAACAAAATCATGTTAGATAGAATAAATTAAACTAATTTATATAAAAAGAAAAGCGAGAGAATCCATGAGATTTCCTTCTTATTTCAAAATTAATTAACTTACTGATTTTTGTTTTCCTACGAATGATAAACCTCAAAAGTAATATTTATCTATGTCAATGTTGCGTCAATCAAAAAATCAGATATTAAGAACAAATGAACAATCAGGACTTATTTGGTACATAAGATTGAATTGAATGATTTTTAAAAGATGTACTTAGATTGAATTGTATATGATAAAAATAGACCAAATTAGTACTATAACAATGTTTAGGGTCTGACTAAAAATAGTATTATAATAACATGCTTGGTGTATATGGGTTTGACTAAAAATAGTATTATTTCTTGTTTGATGTGTCGTGGGATTAAATAAAAAATAACTATATCTTATATTTGATAGAGTGTAAAGTTTTTAATATCAAATTAGATAAATTAAAATGTTCATATAATTATTTTAAATGAAATAATATTCATAAAAGGTTTATCATAAATTACATTTGTTTTAATTGTAAGACAGATTTCAATTTTAAATTTATCACAATAAATTATATTAAACTAATATTTAATTATATCTTTAATATATAAATAATTTATAAAATTTGTAACAAAATTTTCATAAGAAAAAATTTTAAAATATAAAACATAGAAGGGTGGTACTAAATAGTCCAACCTTTTGTGGCAAGGTTCATAAATTTTGTCACAATAGGATAATTTATTTACATCCAATTAAATCTAGTCCAGTTTCATATAAATCCAAACAAGTGGTTGGACTAAGATAAGTGTCAATCTCAAGAAACAAATGCGACCATAAGGAAAACTTAAAAATGGTTGAATAAGTTGCGGTTTTGTTTAATTTTATTTTAATAATGGTATTTGAAAAAAAAATACTTTCTTTTTACTTCATATTTGATCCTAGGGATGGCAATGGATCGGATCGGATTGGGTTTTGTCATTTCCGAACCCAATCCGAAATTTTTGAGGGATGCTCCAAACCCAACCCTTGCCCCAAACGGATCATTACTTTCTGCCCCAAACCCAAACCCAATTGGAGGGACTTGTCCCGAATCCAACTCGTTGACCCGATTTAATTTTTAACTAAAACAAATATGTAAAAAAAAAAAAAAAAAAAAAACCACAACAAATATCAAAAGATTAACTACATTTATATTGAAATGTTATTACACAATCCAAAATATTAATACTACATAGTCATGAATACCAAAATAATAGCAACAACATAATCAAGTTTCATTTAAAACACTAAATAAATAAATAACCGAAAACATTACAAAAATCCATGCTAAAAATCCATCTCAATGTTTTTAAACACGAACCTATAATCCAAAAAAGAAAAAAAAAAAACTTAAGTTAATAATTTTTAATGTTATGTAAAAATAATATTAAAAATGTAATATATAATTATCATAAATACCAAAATGTAATATATGTCGGGTTAATGGGGCGGGTCGGGGCAAAAAAGTTTGCCCCGTTACTGACCCGGTAACCTGATTGGGTCAGTCTTTTGGCTTCAAACCCGTCCCAAAGTCAATTTTTTTAGCTCCAAATCTACCCCAAATAAACCGGATTTTTTTGGATTTGGATCGGATCGGGTACTTTTACCATCCTTATTTGATCCAAATAGAACATAACACCACCATATTATTGTTTTTTTAAATTTTTTTTTTCTAAAGAAGCACCACTATATCGCTTTATTTAATTAAAGTACAGAAAATCTAGAATACCAGATTTGAAAATCTGCATATCCTTTTGAAGATCTCAATAATCAATCATAAACACTCGTAATGTTTAATCAATCATTGTCATTTACTAGAATTTCAAATCAACACAGAGAATAAGTTGATATAATAAACTAGATAAAAAAACCAAAAATTATCAAAAATCGATACATCTTTGTTGCTGTCCTCAAAGTAATCGTATTCCAGTTATCAAATTCACTGTGTTTCAATCATCAACAAATTACATAATCAAGGTACGCTTCAAATCCTCGAGCTCGTGATTAAAAACATAATTATGATTATCATTTCTTTGATTACAAAAGTTGCATGTAAATTAGAGTTTTCGATCCCAAATTATTTATTTCAGTTCAAACTTGATTAATACAAGCAATATCTACACAAGTCCGTATGAAGTTGTTGAATTGAAATATAATATGAATTGAAATCTAACACAAATAAAATTGTTGATAAGTAATTGATAAAAAATCGATATACATAACTAATTAGTTTAACAAGTGAGACCCAATAATCTCAAATGTAGGGTGAAATAATTTAATATAGTGGATCAAATAATATACCAAACAATTCGATGTGTCAGATCTATCTGACCAAATTGTCAAAAACTAGACCAAACAAATTTACTACAGTACACTAATCGGTCACCGTCTTCCGACGACATTATAAACAACATTCAACTCATGGACGACTATTCTATCCTGTCTAATCCCAAGTCCAATAACACACAATCAAATGTATACTAATCTTTATCATAATTTAAACAAAACTAAGGGGTCCAATTCAAAATACCCGAAAAAACCACCTCCTCTCTAAAATCACAAAAAAAAAACGTTTTAATTTTTTTTTTAAAAAACCCCCAGAAATCAAAACTCAAAAATCAGACCAAATTCAATCGACGAGAATCGAAGCAGAAACCTCACTGCAGTTTCTGGGTTCACCATCCCACAAATGGGTTTTTAAGGGACAAAAAAAAGTCACCCAGAAGAGGTTTAGTAGTCTACAGCAATGTTCGGAGGGTCAAAACTCGGCCGCGGCGGTGGAAGAACGGGTGGCGGTGGCGGGAACAAGCGGGGACCGTTTCCACCGCCGCCGCCTCACAGGCTGAGCGGGCCCTCGTCCTCCAATAGTAGGCTGTCTATGGGGGGGTCCTCCGCCGCCCGGAAACAGGGTGGCGGCCGCGGCGGCGGAGGAGGCGGCGGAGGCGGGGTAGGAGGAGGAGGGTCGAAGGCGGTGGAGGAGACGTTCAGCCTTGTTTCTGGGAATAATCCTTTGGCTTTCGCAATGATCATAAGGCTGGCGCCTGACTTGGTGGAGGAGATCAGGAAGGTGGAGAGTGAAGGGCGGGCGGCTAGGATTAAGTTCGATTCCATGTCGAATAACCCAAATGGGAACGTGAGTTTTCGAGTTTTTTTTCGTTGAGTTTTGAGTTGGTTTGGTTTGATTGATATGTTGTTTTTGGTTTGTTGGGTAATGTAGTATTCGATTTCGGTTTTTTTTGTTTTAGGGTTGGGGCGGGGTGGGGTGGGGGGCGCGGCCGCGGTGTTTGAGGTGGGGTTGGGTGTGTGTTGGGGCGGGGTTGTGGGGATTGATTGTTTGTAGTTGTGGTGGAAATGTGAGTTTGATGAGTTAAAATGAGTGTACAAGCTTGATTTTTCAGGGTTAAATTTATCTGGGTAGTTGTTTGTTTTGTTTACTTGTGAATGATAGTAGTGGAGTGAAATGTGGTTTTAGTTTAGGATTGATTTGTTCGTTTGATAGTTGATTGATTGATTGAGATAGGAAGTAGTGATGAGAGGAGAGATTAGAGAAGTGTTTGATGAGTAGGTGACAGTGGAAAAGTTATTGGAATGGTTGAGTTTTTGAGTTGTTTTTGCTGAGCTTTGCGTTATTTGTTGGTTAATATTTTTTTGCTAATGTAGTTTTTGATTTTGGTTTGTGGGGGTTTTGGGGATTGAATTGTGTTTGGTTGCTTGTAGTTGTAGTGGAAATGGGAGTTTGATGGGTTAGAACGATTGTGCAAAGCTGATTTTTCGGAGTTAAGTTTATTCGTGTAGTGGTTTGTTTTGTTTAATTTGAATGATTTTAGTGGAATGAGAAGTGGTCTTAGAGCACATTGAGGGAGAGAGAGAGAGTATGAATGATCTTGATATGTCTGATAGTTGATTGATGGATTGAGATAGGAAATGGTGAGAGAGAGGAAAGATTAGAGAATTGTCTAATCAGTAGAAGAAGATGGAAAAGTTATATGCAAATTTGGATTTTTGGGTTTGAATTTATCAGTGTAGTAGTTTGTTTTGTTTAGTTGTGAATAATCCTAGTGGAAACCACCTTTTTGTAGTACTTTTACTTAATAAGTAATGAAGTCAGAGTTTCAAGTGGGAAACTTTCTGTAGTAATAATAGTTAAGCACGTGAAATAAACAGGCCTCAAACGTATTCATGGAATCATATTTAGTGTATGCAGAAGAAAGAAATTACTTTTTGAGCTTATCAATCATGCGCTTGTTAAAACTCAGAGGATTTGGTTTTTCTTTTCACCTGTACAGTATGCTGAGCTATTTTTCTTTAGCGAGTTTGTTGATCCTATTTGGTGATGAACCATCTATCTAAAAGTTTTATAATTAGAACTTAGAAGTAATAGCTCTGAACTCTTCAAATTCTTCATGTTGGGTGGCATTAGATCGTCCTTTTTTTAATATGATTGTAAATTGGTGGAGAGACTTTGTCATTGAGCAATATCTAGTTATTCTTCATGTTGGGTGGCATTAGATCACCCCTTTTTTAATATGATTGTAAATTGGTGGAGACACTTTGTCATTGAGCAATATCTAGTTACTGCACTGGCAGTTTTCGCTCTTATTTTTGGTTTGGATGTACTTCATGGAAATCACAATGCCTATATTAGTGGTTAATCTTGTAAAAATTTTTCTCCTCTTTCCATCTTTTCTGGTTTTAAGATTTGGTGTTATGGTGTTGCAGCTATGATTCATATACTTGATAAAAAAGAAAGTGAAAAAATTAAAAATTAAAACTTAATTTTGTTGTAGCCTATCAATTCTGAGGCAACTTGTTTACATTGTTGATTACTGCATCAGGTAATTGACGTGGGTGGTAAAGAGTTCAGATTTACATGGTCACGTGAGTTGGGTGACCTTTGTGACATATATGAAGAATGTCAAAGTGGTGAAGATGGGAATGGTCTGCTTGTTGAATCTGGCTGTGCATGGCGCAAGTTGAATGTTCAACGTGTCTTGGATGAGTCAACTACCAAACATGTTAAGAAGCTGTCAGAGGAAGCAGAACGCAAGCAAAAATCTCGCAGGTATATTACATTACTATATACGTATTATTTCATGGAGTTGTCTGGTTATAAATGCCTTTGTATGCACATATCCTTCTGGTCTTAAACTTGATTTTCTTTATATGTATCTTGTGCACATATGCTTTAGTGAAATCTGATGTAGATTGCATGGAGTGGGTCCTGTTGTGGATTTAACTCTTAGTCTCTTACTGACATTTGCTTCAACCTGTTGATTTGTGTAGTCTGTTTTGTTCTTGTACGGTTTTGAGATAAAAATGCATTTCTATCCTAGCATCTTGCACTTGTTTTGCTATATGATCTGTCTGATTGTTTTTCCTTGCAGGAAGACATCTTTATCATTAGCTTCTCTGGCATCCATTGGTTGGCAGTTCTAATTGCTATCAGTATTATGCTGGTGCTTAGACTACTGTTTTTATTAGAACTCATTGCAGTTTATGCTTCTTATATAACATGAATAGACAATCTTTTTGTTCAGCTGTTTCATGAGATTTTATCTTGTAGTTTCTGGTTTCTTGCCTTGATGATACACCAAATGAATATATTGTTTCTTTCCTTTTTTCAGTTCTTAGCCATTAGTTGTATGTCTATGTTCATTTGATTATGACAAATTTGACATGTTTGACTATTTTGAGTCTTGAGTACACTGATTTCACTAACTATTTGATTTAAAAATAAGTTGAATCATTTGGTAATATTTTCTGTACACTATAGATATCGGCCTGATATTTATCATCCTTTTATTTATGCAGAGCCATTGTATTAGACCACGGGAACCCGTCTATGAAAAGTCAAATAAAGCAATTGGCTGCCGTTGAGGGTATTTTATTTTATTTTATTTTTGCTGTTGTGTGGTTTACGGTCTCTGTTTGTTGCTTTTCTCTAGAGAGGAGATAGTTTAAAGGATTCCAGTCATATGCATGTAGCCTTTTGTAAGACTTATCTACCGTGGTTATAATGAAAGTGGAGTTAGTAGAAGCCTTTATTAAGTTGAGAATGAAAATATAGAATGCCTATCTGTGGCATTTATTATCATGGCATTTATATGTTAGGAACCTCGCTAACCCAAAGTAGAATTCAAGGAAAGTATGGAAATTTTATTAATGACTAACAAGAATAACAAAGATAGTTGCTCCTAGTACCGCGTTAAAAGACTAGGTTAAGTGCTACGCTTGACCCTTAGGCAGAGCTACTCTGCTTACAATTTTCAAGACACAAAAAGATATCCCCCACACTCTTAATCTCTCCCTATAAATAATAAACAACAAGCAAATCAAATCCCTACAATTAAAAGACAATCAAATCAAATCCCCACAATGAAGAAACATATCCAATCCCCAAATTAACTCCTCTAATTAAGCTGTCAAATCATTGACTTGCACCTTCCTTTTATAAACCTTCAAATCTTTGACTTGCTTTTTCTTTTTATGGTAAGTAATGATTGGGATTTGACAATTCTATCCCTCTCAACAACCGCATTGTCCCTAAAACAGAACTTCGGGTATCTCATCCTCCTTATCTTCAACTGCAATCATGACTCGTAAGTGTGCCTTAGGACAGGCATGGTTTGGCAATTATTGTCCTTCACAAAAAAGCACTGATTTCTAGCGTGGTGAGCTCGCATCTCAGTTGGAGAAATGGTGAGATTTCTCTGTCCATTTTGTGAAAATTCTTGAGTCGTTGAAGTCAAAAAGGGTGATGGTTGATTGACACTTTCTGATTGTTGTTCAGATGGGGACTTGGTAGGTTTAGTAGGAATCGGGTTAGATGATGGGTAACCCATAGGATGTGGGTTACCAGACATGGATCGAAACCCACAGGGCGCTTGCTGGTACATATTCACACTTGAAATTTCTTCTTCCAAATCTCTAGCCAGCTCTGTCATACGCACAAATCTTAAGGATCATAGGTTTGGATCTTCCTCTTTATTTTCTCCTTTAAGCCATTGATAAAGTTCCCCATATAGGCTGGCTTCGGCAATCTCGGTACCATTCCAGTGAGGTACTCAAATTGTTGAATGTACTCTTCCACCGATGATTCTTGCTTCAGACCCGCCATTTGTTCATATGAGTTTCCGGCTTTTCAACCATCAAAACGCCGCATAATTTCTATTGACAACTCTTCCCATATAATCTGAGGTTGTTTGCCTTTAATCCAACTTAGCCAATGGATTGCTATTCCTTCCATTGCCACAAATCTAGCCGGACTTTGTTTTTTGGTTTAGTTCATTGAACTTCGAAGTATTGTTCCGCTTGATAAACCCACCCTACAAGATCTTGGCTGTTGAAATTGGGTTTTACTTTCTTCACCGCAAATCAAAACTCGTCATTGACCAGGATCGTTCGATTGGTTGCCATAAATTCTGCAAGTTATTCTGGCATGGCAGCCATCATGGCTGTCATAACAGTTTCAGTCAGCCCACCCGATGAGCATTCAACACCAGCAGCCTCCACTTCATTTGACGGGATCTTTTCACTCAATTTTGTTAGCAAATTGCGAATCAAAACCGATTTGGACAGCTTTCCATTCACGGCCATCATCTGACTTTTCAATTCTGACACATCCTGTTCAAGCTTTTCACACGACTCTCCATTCATGTATTAATCATTCACTTGGTCCTTTGCACAGGGCTCTGATATCATTTGTTAGGAACCTGGTTAACCCAATGTAGAATTCAAGAAATTTTATTAATGAAAAACAAGAATAACAAAGATAGTTGCTCCTAGTGCTACACCAAGAGACTGGGGTATGTGCGACACTTGACCCTTAGGCAGAGCTACACTGCTTACAATTTTCAAGACACAAAAAGATATCCCCCACACTCTTAATCTCTCCCTATAAATAATAAACAAGAAGCAAATCAAATCCCTACAATTAAGAGACAATCAAATCAAATCCCCACAATGAAGAAACATATCCAATCCCCAAATTAACTCCTCTAATTAAGCTATCAAATCTTTGACATGCACCTTCCTTTTATAAACGTTCAAATCTTTGACTTGCTTCTTCCTTCTATGGTGAGTGATGATTGGGGTCTAACAGTATACTGCATGGCCTTGTATATATTATATCCTTATCAAACTTGTTTAGCTTGCAAGGTTACGAAGATCTACAAATTTCAATGCTATGGAGTATGGAGTCAAGTTATAAATTTCAAGCTAATGTGGTTAACAGTTCTTTCAAATGTATTAGAAGAATGCTAAGGTGTTGATCCATTAGTTTGTATGTCTTGAGTTCTTGATGAAAATGATTAATTAATGTTTGATGATTTATGTTGTGTTTAATTGTCCTACACATTTTAATGACACAAGCATGTTTGAAGTATATGTGTTCATGCTCAGTATCTAACTTGCACCCCTCTTTTTCAGCTAATCCTTGGAGGACACCATATAAACAAAAGAAAGAGCCTCCATTTAAAAAGCGGAAAGTCGAAACACTTCAAGGTAGGCCAATAGAATCTTTTTTCATGCAGTGTAATCTCTCTATGTTATCTAGACAGAAGTTTATCCAACTATAGAGTTCCTTGCATGATGTTGATAAATTTCTTTCCAAACATTGGAAGTCTTTTTATTCTTTTTGGAAATTTTTTAAGTTTATTGTCTTGCAACAATTGCAGTCACTGGTCCCCCTAAATCTTCTATAAAATCTGGAGTCTCTTCAACTGCTACTTTGAAGGGTAGACGCTCAGCGTCACCGCTACCATCTTCTCCCAGACAACCTGGATCTCCAGCATCACCAGGAAATATAGTTAAGAACAATGTGAGTGTAGAAGAAATCACACCGAATCAGGTAAAGGGTAAAGAGAATGCTTCCATCTCCAAGAAAGAAACTCCAACAAAATCTAGTACACCAGGACAGAAAGGAATCGCTGGAGCTAAACCCATCGATTTGCAGAGTATGTTGATCACTCTGCTGACGGAGAATCCCAAGGGGATGAGCTTAAAGGTAACCACTGGAAAAGGTTACTAATAATAATAATAATAATAATAAGCATATTTTTTATTTGTTTGTTTCTAGAGTTTTTTTTTTTTTTTTTTTAATTTCCTTCTTTAGCTCATTCCTTTGTATTGTTTGAGTTCTTTTTTCGCAAATCATATATTCTCCCACCACCTGCCCTCACTCTGTGTGTCTGTTTGTGTCATAGGCGTTGGAGAAAGCTGTAGGAGATAAAATCCCCAACTGTGCGAGGAAGATTGAGCCAATCATTAGAAAGGTAAGTGATAAAAATTCTTGATGCTGTAGTTTCTAGAATAGAGCGTGATTTTGTGTCTTCTCTTTGAATCTTGAGCATCAGATTGCAATTATACAAGCTCAAGGACGGTATATCTTAAAATCAGGAGTCAAGTTAGACGACTTAAAGAAACTTTCTTCTGAAAGTGGAAGGTATTTTCCTCTTTTACATGATGACGTGGATTCAATTTTTCTTGTAATCTTTTCTTCCCCTTCATTCTTCTTCTATTTCGTTCAGTCAGTGTTATATCCAATCCAAGGTACTGCCTGTCTGCTTTTCTTTATATAAGCTTGTTAGATGTTTACTATGTAAAGTAGCTGTGAAAGAAACTGGACAACAATCAAGGGAACCTACTAGTAATAAACATGTTAAGCATATTCTGCTGCTGAGAAACTGATCTAAGCTTGAGGAGATGAGAATTATTTTTTGGGACATAACAGTTTACAGAAACAAGTAAATAAGATTGGAAAGACAAAAATGTGGGATACTGGAGTTGTGGGCTATAAAATGTGTAATTTGAGATGCTTCCTTATTGTTGAAGATGCTTCTTTGTATGCCTGACATATTTATGGTGTAAATAGCATGTTTTATGTAATTTAGTATTTTGTATATACTGCATTTATGTCCAACTCTTCATATTAATTGTTGAATATTAAACCTCTTTACACCTAATATTTTCCTATTTTCCCCCTTTCTTTCTGACACTTCTTAGCATGGACACACAATTTTATGCCTTTTGGTTAGTTTCTCATCTGCTCTGAGCATGATAGAATTTTTTGTTCCATTATTGGGAACTTTATTAGAAGAACTTTCAGATTTCATATGAATTCATCTTTAATATATATAAGGTTTGGCATTACTTCTAATATGAGCTAAGTTTCTTTATATTTCTATCTAAATGATGCTCAAGACTCAGCATTACCTTGAATTTTGCTATGGCTTCCAAATTCTAATAATTAGGTACTCCATGGGCTATATTGTTAATCTAAAAAAGCTCATGACAAGTGATGCATTCATTTTACAAGAATCTTTTGGTCTGCACATGGAATTTTAGTCTATTTCTAATCTGGGTATATGTGTAACGTGCGTATTAATATTTTCAGTTCCCCTGAAGATAATCATAATCAGACACCTGCTGTTGAAGACATCCATGACAAAACACCTGCTGCAGGACTGAGCGTCGCAGAGAAAGTTGCTGCTGATGAAATAGAGGAACAGGCTCAGTCAAACTCTAAATTTGGAGACGAATCCAATGCACAGGAAAGAGTCGATATCCAACATTATTCACCTGATTTGTTTGGAGAGAAAAAGGTTTCTGATAATAGTGAAGGACGGGCAGGTAGCTCTAGTGATAGTGGAAGTGACAGTGACAGTGAAAGTGACAGCAGTGATAGTGGTAGTGACAGTGGAAGCCACAGTAAAAGTAGAAGCCGAAGTAGAAGTCCTGTAGGAAGTGGGAGTGGTAGCAGCAGTGATAGTGAAAGTGATGCTTCTTCCAGTGGCAAGGAGGGGTCTGATGAGGATGTGGATATTATGACTAGTGATGATGACAAAGATCCCAATCCTAAATTTCAGGCCTCTGAACGGGGGTTCCCAACATCACCTAATGTGTGTAGAACTGATGATAGCAGGCCTGTGCTGAATGAGACTGATGATAAACAAGATGATGATGGATCAGATGCAGTTGACATTGAAGGTCATGGATCTGATGCAGTTGACATTGAGGGTCAAGGATCTGATGCAGTTGACATTGAAGGTCATGGATCTGATGCTGTTGACATTGAGAAGGACTTGCTCGATAATGAACAGGAAATTGAAATGGCTGTAAACAAGGGAGATGCCAAAAAACCTGAGGATGGACTGAAAACATTAGGCGATCATGATGAGCTTCAAGAGCGCCAAAATTTTATAGGAAATTTGTTTGAGGATAAGGATACAGTGGCAAATGACAGTTTCAGGCATGAGCAATCAGACAGCTCTGAGAGGATATCGAAAAGCAAGTCCAAGAGGGGCCCTGATCTGAAGCACGTTAATGAGAGATCAGAACTAGCTAAAAGATCAAAAGGTGAAAGCTCGGTTCGACTTCCTATTTCTGGGGTTAGGGAGTCTCAGTTGCTTGAAAGTCCTCCCCGTTCATCCCCTAATAGATTCACTGGAGAACCTTTTAAGGGGCCTGCTACCCAGATGATGATTAGAGCTGACAGGGAAGGGAATGCTGATTTTGGTTCCCAAAAGGGCTACAATCAGCCATTTTCTGGAAAGCCTGGTTCAGATACTCGGCGGTCAGGTAGGAAGTCATTTGATCAAAGTGCACGCTCAAAGGCTCCTGATGCAGCAGAGAAACCAAATAAACATGGCAGGAAGTCGTCTGAAAAGAGTTTTCAGGCACATGAGGGTTACCCATCCCAATTGAATAAAGTTTATAGAGATACTCAAAACGAGGATAGTATTCCAAAGGAGAAAAAGGGGCCGAGAAATCTCAAGGAAGGTGGTTCTGGAGCCAAAAATTCCATGTCCTTTGATTCCAATTTTGGGAAACATGGTGAAATGGTTTCAAAATTTAATGAGACTGGACAGGCTTCAAGCTCGCACATGGGAAATGGAAGGGGTAGCAAACTTCAAAGAGAGCTTTCAGACTTGGAGTTGGGTGAACTTCGTGAGCCATTGCCTGAGGAAACACCATCTATAAAGCAATTTGAGAGGAAAGGTTCTTTTAAACAGTTGGAGAACAAGTCAAGCACTTCAGATAACTGTAATTCAGATTTAAGCAAGGGAAAATCTATTGGAAAGGCAGCATTGGAATCAGGAAAATCATCTCCACCCAATCTAAGTGTTGGGGTTAAGAGCCTTGTTGAAGATCCAACAAGAACTCACCATAGGAATCTGCAATCTCAGCCTCAACATCTTTCAAAAGTAGATCATGCTGAAGCGTCACAATTTAATAAATCAACAGAGGCAAGCAGTAAATCCAGACAGATTGAAGCAAGAGTAGGTGGTGGACAGGAAGGCTCTGCAGAAAGCCAGAGGAAACCACCATCCATTGCTCCACAACTGCATGAAGCTAAACGGGGATCAGTGTCCCATTCTTTAAGGGATAGTAGAACACAAACATCTAATATAGTGGCAGACACAGTGGGTGGGCGAAAGGATACTACTTTAACAGAGAGCAATGATAGCGGTCAAAAGAGGAAACTATATTCTTCAGACGAAGAGACCTGTTCATATTATAAGTATGAAAAGGATGAACCGGAGCTTAAGGGACCAATCAAGGATCTTTCTCAGTAAGCAGTCTTATTTGCACTAATGCATTTATGAGTTCTATTACTTTGCTGCATAATTTATTATGCCATTGTTACTGTTGTCACTGGAGCCTGCAGCATCTACTTTCATCTTATCCTTTGTTTTTCATGTTTAGGTATGAAGATTTTGTGCTGGAATTTCAAGAGAAGTATGAAATTTATTTATCTTTGAATGATGTCCTAGAAAATGACAGGTATTTTGAGGAATTATTTCAGGGTGTTCTTGCGTGTTTATTCTCTGGTAACTTTTTTAAATTTCCGCAACGTAATTCCTATCTGTAGGAACAAATTCCAGAAAATGGGAATGGAACTTGAAGCTGCAAAAGGCAGGGATGCTGAGAGATATAATAAGATTGTTCGACAGTTAAGCGACTCTTATAGGCAGTGTGGAACGGTATGCTGTTATTATGAACTTCAAGGATACATATATATTTCTTTCTCCTACAAAAATTAATCTCTCTTCTTTGTAGTTGGCCTTGTTATTTGAATTAGTAACTTGTTGAGTGGACTCTGTTCTCATTATCTTGGCTGGATGTAGTATATTCTTGTTTGATGATATCCTAAGAGAGGTTCACCCACAATAAATATCAGCAGATAGTGTCAGTTTCAGGTTTTACGATGTTGAAGCTAGAAACAATATTGAGGTGTATAGGTGTTTTACAGCTGACGTTGCAGGAGAGTTTCTACTTTCTGCTTAGCAACTGGATCTTGAGATTTTTCAAACCCAGTTAGAATTGTGTAATTGGTAATATAGTCAATGGGTAGGATGCCTGTACTTTAAAAATCTTTAATGTGCTATCTTCATCACGGTTCCTCTCATCCCTCTACTAACATTTGGAAATGTGGGCAATAAAATAGAGATGTTTGTGCAAACTTGCTCTCTCTCTTCTCGTCCTTGTCTCCTCTCTAGTTGATTCTTTTTCATGATTATTTCTCCCTTCTGATTATCAATTGTTTGTATGCCTGTTATTTGTGTGGTTATCACTGTATTTTTGTAGATTTTGTAGGTGTGTCTTAGTAGAAATGAAGATTTTTTATGGCAGGCTTACCAATGATATATAGCTCTTTTTCGAATTTGAACCAATTTGGAGTTGGGTGAACAAATAAAGGTTGTTGAATAATATAAAACATTTAAAATTGAAAAAACAAAACAAAACAAATATGAAAAGGATGACAGAACAGTAGTAGAAAGGATAATATCACAAAGTAACTGTGCTGTAAATGCATTGGCCTTGTCTTTCTTTTTTTATTTCTTGTTGACATCTTTGGTTGTGACTCTGAATAGTGGTATAACTTGCAGAGACATAAGAGGTTGAAGCATATATTTGTTGTGCTACATGAAGAGCTGAAGGTAATTGATTCATCACTTGTACCACACATGAAATTTGAGTATATATTTAATATCTCCATTCAAGTTTGTTGTTGCACTATTAATATATGGATTTTTTTCTCTATAACTCAGATTATTAAGCAAAGGCTCGAAGATTTCTATCATGCTTATACAAAAGATTGAAGGTGAATGATTATTCAACCGTCGATAAAGGGCGGGGTTGGTGGTGGAAACAACTAGGTAAAGGCAGTTGCCCCCCAGAGAAATTTTGAATAGTTTTGAGATTTTTCTGATTAAAGAACAGAAATGACAGTAGATTTGGTGATTAGATTAAAAGCATGAATGTGCTCATGAGTATAGCTTATTGAGAAAATGATTTAAACTTTTCTGGTTAATTTTATTAACCTCTTGTACAGTTGACTGAAAATATGGGATTCTCCCTTGTAAGATATGTTGCATTAACAGCTGCAATAGTTGTGATTACATTTCTAGTAGATATAGATTTTGTCATTTCACTTCTTTCTTCATTTTTCCTTTCATTCATGAAATAAATGAGGCTCGGTATGATAATAGAACTCGAATATTTATAGTCATACAGTTATATCTACAGAAGCTGCTCCTTCTGACGCTACTAGCTAGCATGGGAAGTGATGATCCTGCACCGGCTGCATTCGTTGACAATGGCTCCATACCATGAGAATAGGGAGTGTAAACAGGTTAAGAATCGTAAATCATGAATGATGATTTTGGATTTGATTGTAAAAAAGCAAACATCTATGTGGATGATGGGATAAGCAAAGGGAAGCTTTCGGTGCTCGGATGATTAGGGAGCGAGAATCCCCCCTCCCTCGAACCCCCTCTTGTTTTCTTCTAAGGATTCTTGTTATCGTATTAGACTAGTGGATATACCATTTTTGTAAGTGATTGTAAGTTCGACAAGATGAGATTAGTCTAACAATAAATTCTTTACACTTACATTCTAGAAGTCATAAGTTTGAATGATATCTTCTTGTCCAAATCCTCATTTTTGAATGATATCTTCTTGTCCAAATCTTCATTTATGTGTAATAGTTAAAAAAATGCAAATAAAAATAAAAAAGTTCATTGTAATACTATGTAGAACTAAAATTTTCATTCTTTTATGAAATTAAAGCAAATATATGTGTTTAAGTTGGTAGATTTACTAAACATATTACATTGCTTTAGTGGATGAATCCAGAGAATTGATGCAACATTGCTTTAGTAGATGAATCCAGAGAATTCAGTCATTGCATTGTATTTAGTATTTTAAAAGAATAATATTAGGTTTTTCAAAAATTTTATCTAAATTCATATCTAAATGATGTAACATGTGAGTTATCAAAATCTTATAAATTATAAGATAATGTGATAATTAATAGGATATTAACAACTCATATATCACATCATTTAAATGTGAATTTAGGTAAAAATTTTGTAAAATCTAGCATTACTCATTTTAAAAAGATGCATTAAGTTGAACACCAACACCATAATGTCCATAATTTCTACCTTAAAAGTTGGCTTGGCTCACCCATACCTAGAACTAGAAGGATAAACTTGCTTAAATCGGCTTGTTTATCTTGTGACAAATTCTGTGTATCACCCATAAAATATGAGTTACTAAAAGCCTATTCAAATGGTTTTGAATTTGGTTGCAAGCTTATCAAGATCATGGTGATGTTCCTTAGATTTCATGCATAATCTAATTTTAGAATTGATAGCAACCAATTGATTTAGATTTGATTTATCTATTCCATGAATGGTTATGAGTAATAACTAATGTATTATTTATTAAGCTAAGTTTTCATTAAACTAGTTTTTTTTTTTTAATTTATCATTTTGGTCTGCACTTTACACTAAAAACAATTTAATTACATCACAAAAACTGAATTGTTAACTTATAGTCAGTAATTTTTTTTTCAATTTCCTTTTTTTCCCCATTTTTCATTGTTTTAATTTTTATAAATCATTGGGCAAGAATCTACCGCTAATCTTCACTTTTATAACTATATTAAATTTTTATAATAACTTTATCCTAATTTTAAGCATAGACTCACTTAATTCAAAATATAAATAAAAATCTCTTTAATATTTTTTTTCATCAATTTTACTTATTTTTAAGAGAATACATTTTATGTTTTACATATTTTAAAAGCTTTAAAATAATTTCTAACAAATTTTTATAACCAATCAAAATCATTTCATTTCTCACCTATTCGAACATCAATCCAAGTCAAACCAATTTACACTAATCAAAATAAAGCCTTTCTTTATTTTTACATTTTTTCCCCAAAAACTTAAATTTAATTACAACATATAATTGGAATGTGAATTACACGCGCCACAATACCCAACAACTCCTCAATCATAAATTAAATTCCCCTTTTTACCCTCCATCCAACAAAAATTTCCCAATCTTCTTTCTCATTAAAAAATTAAATTAAAAAAAAAACCCCACTTCATATTTAATTAAAAAAATTAAAGAGACCACCTTCTTTTGCCCTATAGTTTGATGTCGAAATTATCTGCATTTTGGAAAATCACTAACACCTTTTTATTGATTATGAAAATAAATTAAATATTCATTATAGTAGATGTAAACATCTAAAAAAATTCTTATCATTAAAATTGATATTAAAAATAAAATTTGACCATTAATTTGGAAGGATAAAATTATATAAACGTTTTGATTATTTCAGTAACTGTACTTGTGATAGTGGTGAAATGAGATTTTTTAAAATTAAAGGGTAATTATGTTAAACTATTTTGTTTATTAATGTGGAAGAGTAAAATTATAGGCACACTTTTGGTTATACCGTAGGAATAAAGTGAAATATTTTGAAACCATACGAGATAATTAAAGATTACATAAGTGATTATCTCAAAAATTAATGAAAACAAACATAAAATTATTATTTAAAAAAAAAATGTTTTCATTTTTCTTCTGTCAAACAATACAGAGCTGTAATCTCCCCTGTAACCCATCGTATATACATGAAGAAGAGAGAAAAAACCACCGAATCACTGAACAATTTCTGATCACCACCATCTGCTTAACACGCTACTTTGTAGGATTTTTGTTCAGAGGCTCCATCGCAACTTCAAAAAACCGCCTTTTTGTTTCAAAGTTGTCATCTTTTTGTTGGATTCTTCAGGTACTTCGCCTTTTCGCTTGATTCTAGCATCTGGGTATTGTTTAGAACTCGGAATTCTGTTCTGGATATTGTTCAAATTTTGATTTTTATATCTGTGTTCATGTTTTTCTGTTCTGGGTTTATTGTTGAATTTTGATTGGTTTTGTGTGGTTTTTGATAGTGTTAGATGTTAATTTTGGTTGTTGATTGAGGAGGAGTGTGATTGGTTGTTGGTTTGAGTGTGTGTGTGTGTGTGTGTTTGGTTGGTTCTAGTGGAATTCTTTGAGGTACTAGATTTAAGAAGTTGTGTAGTGGTTTGAATGATTTTGGATTGTTGTAGGACGTTTTGTAGGGTATGGTGGTGTTTGTTTGTTTCTTGTTTCGCATTTGGGTTGTTGCATGTTGGTGGATTTGATATATTGTTGTTGTGCAATAAGTAAGATATTTCGACTTTGTGATTTATGTTGTTGTGTTTTTGACAGTCTTGTTAATTGAATGTGTTAGAATTGAAATTTTGTTTGTTAATTATTTGATGGAGTTGAAGGAATTTACGAAGTGTATTTATGGTATGGTGACAGACGGCGTAGTACAGAGAATTTTTTTGAGGTGTGGATAAGATTGTCATGCTGAATGTTGCTGCCAGTCGGTGGATTAGGGATGAATTCCGCTATGGATGATATGAATTTGATTCAGCAGGCGCAGAGGCATCATCTGGTGGTCAGGGAGCTTGGAGAGGAGATTGATTTGGAGATTGGACCAGGGGATGATGACCCTTCGTTTGCTAATACGCCGCTCATTAGTGGTCCACGAGAACCTACGGCAGAAGAACTTGATGAGACCAAGCAGACGGGGATGGTTTCCCAACTCCCAAATGATGATCAAGATATGTCAAAAACGCAACCAGTGAAGAGAAAGAAAAAGGTGGTGAAAAGGTGGAGGGAGGAATGGGCTGATACCTACAAGTGGGCGTATGTTGATGTGAAGGAAGGGACAGCGAGGATTTTCTGCTCTATATGTAGGGAGTACGGTAGGAAGCATCGAAGGAATCCTTATGGGAATGAAGGCAGTAGGAATATGCAGATGAGTGCCCTGGAGGAACACAACAATAGTTTGCTTCACAAAGAGGCCCTTCGTCTCCAGATGGCCTCCAAGGATAAAATTATTGTAGACAAACCCATTTACGTGAAAGGTAAGTCATCTCATTCTCATGTGTCTCTCTGGCGCTTGTGTTGAAACTTAAGCAGTCACCATAGACATTAAAGTTTGTGAATTCCATTAAATGGAGGGTTGCTTTGGATGTTGCTTTTGACTTTTAGAAGAGAAAAAATTATTTGACCCCAAAGTTGTTGAAAGACTTGTTTGTTGAAAAATATGCTTGAATTGATTGTTAATAATTGAACCTCTATGATTTTTCGATAGAATAATGTTACATTTATAAAAAATTTGCCCAAAAATTTCGTGCAAATGATATGGTAAACTGATTTGTAACTACCAAATTAATTTTAAAATAATGTATTAATGACGTGGTAATTATACATAAGTTTGTCACATCATTTGAGCAAATTTTAGGGCAGTGTAACATTACTCTTTTCAATATGGTTATAATGCTTGAGTAATTATTCTTGTTGCATTTTACTAATTGTTAAACATTTTTCTTCTCTCTGTAGTGGTACTTGATTTTGTTACAAAAAGTCTTTCATAGCATGAAGTTAGAACATTCATAATTTGTGTTTGAATGGTGAAGCTTGTGTACGCCAAAATGAACTTTCAGATATTCATTTAACCCTCTCATTCCTGTTTTCCGCAGCAAAAATTCATATATAAAGCTTGAAATAAATCATCTTAATAATGATTTTGATGCTTGCATTTGTGCTTTGTACACTTAGTTCTACTACATAGTTATAAATGTTTCTATTATTGGCTTTCTTATGACTCCAACCTGACGGTTCTCTTAAATAATAAATATGAAGCTCTTATGTCAAAAACAGCTGGATCAATTGTTGAAGCCGCATTAAAGAGGGATCCTCATGAGATTGAATTCATTCAATCTGTGCAAGAAGCTGTTCATGCTTTAGAAAGAGTGATAGCGAAAAATTCTCAGTGAGTTCCCGTCATATGAAGTGGATTATTCTGAGCTTTTTTAAAGAATTTTTGGTCATTATTATTATTTTTGCAGTTATGTCAACATCATGGAGCGTTTACTAGAACCTGAGCGTATGATTGTCTTCAGAGTTCCTTGGGTGGATGACAGGGGTGAAACTCATGTAAATCGAGGTTTTAGGGTACAATTTAACCAGGCATTGGGTCCATGTAGAGGTGGTGTCCGCTTTCACCCATCAGTGAACCTTAGTATTGTCAAATTTCTTGGCTTTGAGCAGGTATTATATGAACTTGATGTTCATGTTGACTCCTATGTAACTCAGTGTCTCAATTTGTGTAAAGATCTGTTACCTTTTGAGTTAATTTCCATACATAAATGATAAAATATACAAAAAGTTCCTTTTTTTTCCCTGTTATGTAATCTTTTGTTTCTGATTGTGAGAGAGAGAGAGAGAGAACGCTAAAAATTTTATCCATATGACCAGCTGATTTTTGAACTAAAGCTGCAAGACGTAATTAGATAATAAATTAAAATTACAAATCTAATTTTTTTAATGCTAGCTAAACATAAAACAGAATGGCTTAAAGTTTAATTTGGCTTTTAAACACTTCCACATAGATTTTGCTAGATTTTTTTTGGATTGGAAATAGCTTAGTATTCAACTGCCTTCCGACAAATAAAGTTTACAATATTTTACAGACATTAAAGAATGCATTGTCACCATACAAACTCGGAGGGGCAGCTGGTGGAAGTGATTTTGATCCTAAAGGAAAAAGTGATAATGAGGTAAGATCTTCCGTCTATATTATGGTGTTACTACATTATGAACCTTCTTAGAAATTCTGAAAGTTTTCCTTACAGTTGTTTATGAAACCCACGCTGGCAGATCATGCGCTTTTGCCAAAGTTTCATGAATGAGATCTATAGATATCTGGGTCCTGACAAGGTAACTTGAATAAGATTTTATTTTGTTTTATCTATTTCTATGCCTCTGAGTTCTACTTCTTATCTCACTTGTCTGATCTTTGAAATATATAGGACCTTCCATCAGAGGAGATGGGTGTTGGTACACGTGAGATGGGATATCTCTTTGGGCAATATAGACGTCTAGCTGGCCATTTTCAGGTACCTAGAAAAATCTTGAAAGTGGCTGCATGACAGATGAAACTTATGGTTGTTGTTTCTTGGATTCTTGTAGTTGACTGGTGATTTATGATTATTTGTTCTTTTGTTTCTTAAATTTTTAACTATTTAAACAATTTATATTCACTCCATAACTGTCTCTCTGTTGCTTTCTGTTTTAAGTGCTTTACACCTTAATAACCATGTATCCAGCCCAAGAAAGCTTTTTCTACCTTCCATGGGTTGCCTCATTAAAAATCTAGCCATTCTGTCCACTTCTCTATGGCTACCTTTCAAGAATGTCCTTTCTGGGCTTAAATTTAAATTTTCCATTATTTTTCTTATATGACATCTTCTTGCTCTAATTTGCTAAGTTCTCTGTTGTTGTTGTTGTTGTTTTGTTTTTGTTGTTTTTTTTTAGTGTATAACTCATATTTAATGTCACATTCTTTATTTGGGGGCTTAAGTCATTTGAACAATTTCTGTTCAGATAACCATGCAGAGTGAGAAAAAAGGAGTATATTTTGGACTGTATTACTTTTTCTTTATTCACTTGTATAGATAATCTGAATGACTACTGACATTTGTAAAAATTATGGAAATGAATTTAAATTTGTCTTTTTGCCTTCATACGTATGCCTTACTTATGCAGGGAAGTTTTACAGGGCCAAGGATATTTTGGTCTGGCTCTAGCCTCCGGACTGA
Organism: Litchi chinensis; assembly: GCA_019925255.1. NCBI lineage: Eukaryota > Viridiplantae > Streptophyta > Magnoliopsida > Sapindales > Sapindaceae > Litchi > Litchi chinensis. The sequence continues at coordinate 924,231 of CM034464.1, read as the reverse complement.
AGCTACTGGCTACGGGCTGGTAACTAATATCTCATCTCAACTCTTTGATACCATCTGTGTGTGGATGGGTATATAAGAAATACAGTGGGAATATGTGATAGTACATGTATATGTTTTATGACTTTTAGCCTTAATGCATGAAGGATTGTTCATTGTCGTATTTAATAGGATGTCCTTTACAGCGGATACAATCAGCTCCATGCATTTAGCGCTTTTTTTTTTTTTTTTCCTTCTTGTCTTGCATTTTAAGAAGGCCCAATATTTCGCAGGTTTTCTTTGCCCAGCTTATTCTTTCTGACATGAATAAGGAGCTCAAAGGATTAAGGTTCCTCACTGAACTTCTTGATTTTACAGTACATGACTATGATTTTTCATTGAATTTGAATACCATGGCACTTTTTGCCTGACATTTTTGTTTGGAGGGACAATTTCATTGAAACAAAAAAAAAAAGAAAAAGAAAAAAAAGAATTGCAAGATTAACTGCCACTATAACTTTTGAGGAAATTATTAAAAATAAAATAAAAAATAAAAAATAAAAAGAAGAAGGAAAAGAAAAAAATTGAGCTCCTGCTATTGACCATCGAATAGCTAATGTCATTGTTATTGTTTTTTGATGTTGTACTGCCTTGTATTTAAGATAAATGACTTGGAAGTTTTGTTCTTATAGAAATGTTTAATGCTCACCTTCAGAAGCATTTCTTTTGTGATATTTTTGGTTCTATTATAGTTGCTTGATCTATAGAAAAACCTCCAGTGTTCTAGTTGTTGTGAGAGTTGCAGTGCAAGTTATCTGATTTTAACATTGTTTGTTCTCTATGAATTTCACATCCAGATGTGTTGTAAGTGGTTCTGGAAAGATTGCAATGCATGTTCTTGAAAAGCTAATTGCTTATGGTGCTCTCCCTATTACAGTCTCAGGTAATTTTCTGTTCTTTGTGAACTTTGTTTGACTTATTGTGACATTGATAGTGATTGGTGAAGCTGAATTAAGATAGATTTTTGGGAGCTTTTTCATGTTGGACTCCAAAAATTTGGAGGACAGCTAAAGCTATTATAGGAAAAGCAAGTTAGCTCCTTCTAAACAAGACATGTATATTTTGTTTAAAATAGAAAGTAGACTAAGAAATTCATTTAGCTCTGTATCACTATTTATATGAACAGTCAAAGAACAATTAGAACTGTTTGGAATATTTGGTGTATTCAATAATTTTATGATCATAGGTGTAAAATTCTGTTGAATCAGTGTTGCCTTTTACATTTCTTCTTCTTCCCTCTCTGTGAACTGACACTAATATTGTTACTTCTACTGAATCACTTAAATCTCCATTGTGCAGACTCTAAAGGATATTTGGTTGATGAGGATGGATTTGATTACATGAAAATATCATTTTTAAGGGATATCAAAGCTCAGCAGAGAAGCTTGAGGTGTGTGTGTGTGTGTTTTTATTTTTTTTGGTTTCTTATTTCTCCCTTTGTTCATCTAGCATATTTTCTTATGCAATTGCCAAAGTTGGTTGTTTTGGATTGCCCTGCTCTGTCCATGACTCCATGTGGCATCTTCAGGGATTACTCGAAGACTTATGCTCGGTCAAAGTACTATGATGAAGCCAAACCTTGGAATGAAAGATGTGACGTTGCATTTCCTTGTGCCTCCCAAAATGAAATTGATCAGACTGATGCCATTAATTTGGTTAATTCAGGTTGCCGAATACTTGTAGAAGGTACTAATTTCCTACATGAGATTTCTTGGCTTTTATTAGCATCATTTGATTATTTGGTTATCGAACAATCAAATTCAGTTCACAATGATTCTGTTTTGTTGAAAAATTAATTAAATTTATATGAACTGATAGATATGACATATTATTTTGTTGCCTAGGTTCAAACATGCCATGTACCCCTGAAGCAGCTGATGTTCTGAGAAAAGCTAATGTTCTTGTTGCTCCGGCCATGGCTGCTGGTGCTGGAGGGGTGGGTTCGTTTGATCTGGCATATGTATCTCTTTATATCCTTTTATCATGAATACAATCGACTTCTTTGTCTGCTCTCATTGTCATGCCTCAAATGCAAGCTCTAAATTATAGCTTAGTTTGGGTCTTTATAATTTTGTTTTTGTCAATGATAATACATAAGTTTATGCTGTATTGAAACATTATTGTTTTATAAAATGCATAAAGGAATCATTCGTTGACCATAGGGGTCCTTTTTAAACCAGTTGCATCACAACTTTTGATGTTGATTGTCATATTTTTCAATATTCAAAAACCATCTTCTTCTTCTTGTATACAATGAACTACAATAAGCCTACATTGATGCAATCTAAAACCTTTAGTAAGTGCTGTGAGCTATTGTGTCGTAGCATAAATATAAGATAAGCAATGCACTTCACAGCTTGCACTTACTATTTTACCTGTGGATTGGAGTGACTGTGGACTATAACTATATACATGGAGTTGAAGGTCGTAAACGAGCTAATACTGCTTGATTGTACTAGCATTCATCCACATTATGGGTTTTGACCAGTGCTTTTTGCTAGTTAATTTCAAATATATGTTCTCATGTTTTCTACTTAATTGCAGGTTGTTGCTGGAGAACTTGAATTAAACCATGAGTGTAATTTGATGCACTGGTCACCGGAGGATTTTGAATCTAAATTGCAGGTATGTGTTTTTATACTTCAATTCTTATTCACATGAATTGCAATTAGCTTTAGATATTTGCGCCAAAATGTTTGAGCCGTAAGTCCAGTGTCTAATAATGAGGTCAGGGTCTTTAAACGAAATTGACAAAGTTTGTCAAATGTGCTTTTGCAGAAGCTAAAATAATTCACTCAAGTGAAGTGTCTTTGGAAAATAAACATCCTTTGTTTAGGATTTTAGGAATCAGATACCAACTAAAGAACAATTGAAGTGATTTGATATTTGAAGTTTCAAAGTGGCTATTCACATAATGCTAGTTAAAATGAATGAATAAGGTTTAGTTTTATTTGGTTGATCATTCACTGCTGTTCACCTTATTAATTAGAATAGGTTTACAAGTTTGTTATTAGCTTCTGCAAGATTCTTATATGAGGTGATTCTTTACTTTGCTTTTCAACAGGATGCAGTGAAACAGACATATCAGAGAGCCCTCAAAGCGGCAACTGATTTTGGTTATCAGAAAGAGAGTCCTGAGTAAGTGCTTCTCTCCTATGATATACAGATGTTAATTTCAGTGAACTATGCATCATCCTTTGTTCTATAGTTCACTGGTATGATTATCAATGGATGTTTTGATATGATCGAATGACAGAATTTTGTTTCTTCAATAGAACTATTATTCTTATTCTCCTCCCCCATCTATTATTCAACAGGGCTCTAGTACATGGTTCAGTCATCTCCTCTTTTCTGACTATTGCTCAAGCTATGACTGATCAAGGATGTGTATAGTACACAATGACAATGTATATCTATTGCCCGCTCTGCAAACTTTGATTTCCAGTTATCAGCAACTATGAATGATCTTAAAGGGACAAATGCAGGAGATTATAATCGGCCCCGTTATCAAAGACTATATCAATAATATAGCAAATGCAAACCCCTTTTGTATTATATTTGTAATGTAATAGGTGAGACTTAGAATGATATTTGGTCGAGAACTGACTATCATACCAAGACTACGTAGAAAATTGTGTAGTTATCTGTAGTGGTAGAATAGAAAAATATTGTTTCAACACCAAGTATTTAGTTTGTCTCAATTTTTTATTGCATTATTGTATCATACTTATAATTAGTGACAATGGAAATAAAGTCAAATTATCCATTGTAATTGGCTGTTGATGCTGATTGGTGATCATTTCTATTTTTTTTGTTCTTTTTCAGTGAGAGGAACTCGAACATGAAATATTATTCAAATTGATTAAATGCTCATTATCGTCAAGTCACATTAAATAATGTTAAAGCTCGTTTCCTTTATTTCATGCAAAATCTTTGTTTTTTTCCATTGACGAATTTCTGCAGTTCGTTTTTAGTGCTCACACAATATAGCTTCTGTAAGCAAATATATGAAGATTGATGTTATGAAACACCATTGTTTTTCAGACCATAATCAGGTATAATGGCATTCCTCAATCTAAAGATGTAAAAACTTGTCATATGTTACATGTCACACATAGGCCGTAGCAGCTATTACAAATTGGATGGATCTCACCCTCTACTCAATAAAGCAAAACTTACAACTCTTTAATTATTTTCTCAGCTGCAATAAGATCGGCATAACAACTCTCATTCTCTGGTAGGCAAATAGAGCAAAAATTACCTATGAATACCATGTCCAGAATGAATAATAATGTTAAATGCCAGAAAGCATTGCACAAGAGAAGTTTAATTAGCTCTCTTTGAAGAGTGAGAGGATGTGTCAGATTTCTCAGCCAGATAATGCTCAAGCATATCTTCTTCGTCGTCTGCAATAACCAGAAAGATAGGTTAGTTTTTAAGTCAGAATTGCATGGAATTGTGCTCAGCAACCTCATTCATGGTTATTGAACGTAATCTATATCGTTGATATCTTCAAGAGACAAATTGATGGGCAGGAGGAAGGGATATTTACCTTCAAAATCATCATCCTCAAAGTCGATATCTTCATCGTCCTCCTCATCAGATTCTTCAGCAATGGTTGCTGCACCTTTCTGTGTAAGACAAAGAAGTCAATGTATAACTCAACCTTTATGAATTGTTTATAAGAACCCCATCTCAGTACACACAAACAGACCAGTAATAAAAAACTAAAATATGTAATCCTAAAATACAAAGTCGGATTTTTTTTTTTTAATTTTATGGACAATATAAACTAAAACAAAGTCTCAGTGGGAGACATGTACCTAACACACAGAAGAATGTAGTCATTTATCATCAAAAAAGTAAAGAGAATGGTACAACATCACAGGAACCGACTTTTTTTCTTGAGCAGTAGTTGTCTCACACTCACAGTCTCACACCCCAGCGAGATAACTAGTCCATCCATTAAAATCATGGAAAACTATTATTGGTGAACTATATTAAAATGAACTACTATATGAGAATTTTGCGTCTCATTGCTGTTAATTTCATTTATTAAATTAAATCTCATTAGTCATGGAGAAAGTTTTCAATTGGGTAGGCATATCAAGTCATTTATACTAATAAAGGTCTATTAACTATACAATTATTTTTACTTCAAAAAAAATAAAATAAAATAATTTTAAATATCTAATTCTCTTAATAATCTTAAAAATGTATGTGTGGCAAAATTTTATCAGACACGCATATCACCTAAGTATGACGATGGAGGGATGCTTGTCCCACTAAAGACTTTCTTTGATCATAGACATAGCACAGGACAAATGGATTACCGTAGATGATAATTTTACTGTTCAGGACCCTATACAAAGTAATGTTATTACTTATATTCTACTTTAGAAATGGATGATCAAATGCAAATGTTAATAGGTATTAGATTTTGGCGCCTCTGCAAAAATAAAAGGAGGCACAATGATGTTGTAAGTACCGTTATAGCTCTTCCACTTTCAAACCACTGTCTGCCTGTGAGCTTTTTCTCCTTAGGTGCTGTAAGAGCAGACTCGGGCATCAACCTAAAAATTGGCACAAAGTTATTTAAAAAACAAAGAAAATGATTCAAAACAGATATACAACACCCCAAGAGAGGTCCAAATGAAGAGGATGAAGTGAACGCGAACGTGTTTTTTTTTTTTCCTTCTTTTTTCCAGAAGTAAAAAAATAACAAAAACTGCAAACCTATTTCATGTCAATGTATGAATCATTTTCATACATTAGAGGTAAAATGGCGTCAATAATTGGGAAATATCTCTATTGCTCTCAACAGATATACAACACCCCAAGAAAGGTCTAGATGAAAAGGATGAAGTGAACATCAACATGTTTCTTTTCTTTCTCTTTTTTTTTTTCATAAGTAAAATAGACAGACAATGCAAACCTATTTCATGTCATTATATGAACTATTTTCATGCATTGCAAAGGTAAAACGACCTCAAGAACTGGGAAATATCCCTACTCTCAACAAAAAAAGAGAAGGAAACAAAAGTAATAGGATGGGAAAGAAAAATCTAAACTCACTTGGCTCGCTCTAAAGCCAACTCTGCCTCAAACCTTTCCCTCCATGTCAAAAATGTCTCAACAGTAACAGGTTCTCCATGTGGTATAATTACCTGTTGCAAGAAGAAAAGTAGTTAATGAAGCAGCTTATACCATACAGCTATTTAACAAAAAACATCTAAAGAAAGATTAATCATCAAGAAAGTACAAAATAAAACATGAAGAACAAAAAGAATGCAGCATCCTTCGATCACATTTCATAAGAATCATATCCTTTATGTATAAGTTAAATGTTGTACTCCTCTGGAATCATAAGCTAAATAGTTAAGAGATTTCCCTCCAACTTGAACATGGAGAAAAGGTACGGTAATCTAACTAACTAGCTACATAACAAAACCAATTTATGATATCAAGTCCTTTTAGAATGTTCTTCATATCCTAACTGAGCCTCCATAGTCAATTTGGAAATAAAAATGAGAAAGGGCAGTAATGAGCAGCAGAAATCATACAACTCCATTAGAATAAATCTCAAAGGAATCCTGTAACAATGCTTAGACTCTATAACGTAGCTCTATCACCAAGATTAACCTTAACACAACTCGATTCATGAAGAGTAACCTTTCTTCAGCACATAATGTTGTTAAGTACCTCACCAACTCTAGTTGTTTTCATTTTCACGATCTTAAAGACTTTGTGGTTTGTTCAACTGGAATTCACCGTCAACAGCTAGAACACTATTTTGGGATCTTGCAAATGTAGTTTGCTTAGGAAAGTTCGGATAAAAATTGTCTATATACTGTATTTTAGTTACAATATAACCAGAGCAGTGTAAGCCAGACGAAAGAACAAAAAGCCATACATCATCTTTTTCTGCCTCATCTACAGCAACATTGTCAGCACCAGTCTCTTGGCTATATATTTCTTGCAGCCATTCCTTAGCTGACGTAACCAGAGTGTAGATCATGGCCATACCAAGATTTTCAGATGCCTGTAAAATGCAAGTCAAGTAATTGTCAAAATTAGTATATTTCAGACAACTATACATCACATGGTAAGCGATATAACTACTTACACAGAGAATATATGTCTTCACCAACTAAATGTATAGTTATTGTCATTTACCAATAGCTCTTCCACTAGAGAAAATGAAATTTAATCATTACCATACACAGCCAAATATGTTGCAATATCCCCAGCATAAACATGTAATAAATAGTCCTTAATGTTGTCTGTGGACTGCATGGTTACAGCCAATCGCAATGTAATCTTTGATTTTTAATAGCTGAGTCCATATGTAATTTCATATACATGGAGTTTTCTCAAACATAAGTGACTGCTTTCAGCTCAAATATTTCAAATTCATTGTGGGAATGTCATATACAAGCATACTGCACCGTCCAACAGCTAAAAACATTGCCTGTAAGCTGAGCATTAAAAGTAGTCTAGAAGATTACCTCTTGCTCAAGTTTTTCTTTCAAAATTTTAAGATCATTAGCTTGAATTCCTCGTACACTGGGACAAGAATACAAACGTAAGTGACAAAAAGTAAATTTTAATGAAATGATAATACATGAATACAGTAAAAAATTAATCAGAATAAAGATCCTAATGCTTACATGATGGGCAGTGAACAGAAAAATCTAAGTACCCATTTAGCAACTTGGCAACCCAAAAAAGACAAATGATAATGTAGAGGTCCAGCTTTTGGATATGTTATTTACATATTCAAAGGATGAAGGTAGATAATAAAAAGAAACGTAGGAGTTGCAACTTACAAAGGAAAAACAGTTTCCCTCACAGAAACAGTAAAGTATATATATTTTGGAGAATTCTACACAACAGTGATCTTATGCATACTAAACCAACTTCCACAGTAACATACTAACCTTTTTACATTCAATAGTGGAGGTTCGTCAGGATAGTTTTCTGTGTGAGTAAAAATTAAAGCCAGCTGAACTGCAAAAGAATTTGAAATTTTGAACAAGAAGCTTATGCCCATACAAAATTCAAAAAATCCTCAACTAAGAAAACTAGCAGATAACGCTGTAATTTTAAGCGCAACAAGTTGACTTTCATGATGATACTGACAACAACAGAGAATATCAATATAAAGTATTAGGTTAAAGAACCAAGACATGCAAATATCTCTTTTCTAAAATAGAAAAAAGAATAACCTGGAGTGGTTGTTGACTCATCTGTCTCATCATCCTGCGGGACATAAATCAAGCTAATAAGAGAGGAAGAAATGGATTTGCTAAAGGGCAAATGTAACGAGAACAAAGAATCATTGTGACATTCAAACACTTCTTTTTAAAATATTATGCTAAGTCAAAAGCTTCAAATATAAATAGCATACTGCCGGAATGTGGAGTCATCAAAGTACTCATAATGGGAGCTCATCATGAAATAAAATTAACCCAATACATTGTCAGATCACACTAAAAAGAAAATTTTTATGCATATACCTGTGGAGAAAGCATTATTTGAAAGCACCGCTTGGAAGTATTTAATCCACTCTCAGCGGGGTGAATTTCTAACATAAAGCACCGACAGAAAAACATGTCTCAGTGCATATTAATAGGAAGAAGAGGAAAACTAGCTACATGAAGGACTACTAAAGCAATACTGTTGAAAAAAATATAAGCCAGAAACCTTTAAACTCATCCATAAGTATTGCTTCTAAAGCTTCAATTTCCATCTCCTGCTCCTGCACATAGTCTGTAGACATGGTTTAAGACACCGAATGAACAAGAAAATAAACAAATTAACCCTAACAATGTACTGGATCTCAAATCATATACTATGATTATTCTATCATCTCCGCAAATATTCTATCATCTCCGCAAATAATGATCGATCATGTTCTCATTATGGAACCCAAGTCCATACACTCACCAAGATATGCATCTTTGTCAATCTACTACCACTAAAATCCACTATATCAACCCAAAACCACCACCATCATAGCAGTCATCAGCACCTAAACCAATCTACTTGGCTATAACTCTACACTATCAAAACTAAACTTCGCGTTCAAATGGGTATAACGTACTTCAACTTTCAACCCAAAAAAAAAGAAAAAAAACAAAAAACCCAACTTTCGCATCAGAAGACTCCTGATAGTTCAGACAAGCAACAACTAAGTACTAACAGGGTGCCCAAAACTTTGCTCTCAACTTCTATAGAACCCAAACGATCAGATTAATCTAAAAATCACATCTTCTAGTATTTCAATAAAATAACCACCAATCACACAATCAAAACTTGAAATTCAACTACCAAAAAAATAAATAAAAAAGCCATTCTCAAAAATACTTATCACTTATCACCGAACCGATACCCATATGATGAAAAAAAAAAAACACAAAGCATCTCTAGCAAACTTATATAAGCCATCTAAAAAAAAAAAAAAACAATACAGTTAAAGCTAAAAGATTGAAACTTTGACTGAAAAATCATAAATTTAAAGAGTGATGAACAGAATTGAAGTCATGCCACTGAATTGTATAATGAGAATTAAAAATATATATAAATAGAATGCAAATATGGATGTATTGATTAGAAGATGATGTGAAAATAGAAAAAGTGAAGTGGGGACAAGTGATACCAGTCATGGTTTATTGATTTCTTTTTATTTGATTGTTTTTTCGCTTCTTCTTCTTCTTCTTCTGTGTTTTGCTGTCACGGGAGATATGGAATAAGACCACAACTAAACCTAAAGACATAACTCTAAACGCACCGTTTCCCGTTCTGTCTTTTCTTCTTCTTTCTTTCTTTTTTTTTTTAAATAGGATAGTCTAAGATACTGATTGGCTAATCATATCTAATTACAACCATCGAATTAATTTTTAGTCAATCCGATTAATTGTAGCCAAACTCTTCATTTTATATTGTCTTTATTTTTTCTAATATATATATATATATATATGTGTGTGTGTACACCATTAATAAGGTTATTATCTAGGAAGAACATATAAATTAATTTTGAGTAGATCTCATCAAAATGGGAGATCCATTGAAAATCAATGGTTTCAATAAGTGCCACCAAGGTGGTGGAGTCCTGGAAAATAATTGTAACCGATGGTTTTAAAATAAAAAATTTCATGACGTTCTTATTTAAGATTAATATATTGCTTTCATTCGTTATTATTATTATTATTATTTATCATCACAATTTACAAACTTTTTATAAACCTTAGGTTAATGAATTAGATATTTGTTGGGACAAGATTAACCAATACTTACAACTTGAATATTTACATTCATAAGCTAAAAACAATTTCTCCCATGGTAAGGGAAAAAATTAACGAAAAAATTTTATGATTTGTATTTGGTGAGACTAATACAATTAAGGAGGTGCACAACTAATTATTTTAAGAAAGAAAATATGCTACAATTATAGATCCATTTATTTGTGTTCTTGTGCTTTTTAATGTGAAAGATTTTTCATGAAATGGATTTGTCAAAAGGGATAATGCTACTGCCATTCTAATTCATTATAAATTTGGAATGTGGGCAAATAATATTTCATTAGATGATAATTTGATGGTTATAACAAAAGGACAATACTACATTCAATCATGGTGATTAGTGCAATTTTCTTTCATTTTTGCGATGAGCTTAAGTTCCATCATATATATTTATAAATATATGTAATGTTATGAGGGGTTTTTTCTTTTATCATGAAAGTATTAGAAAAGCTGATTTTTGGACCACACATTTAGTAATAAAATATTATATACATGTATATATTCAAGTCTCCTTCATATTTTTTCCAATTCTCACAAATCATTGCTCAATCTTTGTTTTATGTTGTTTACAGTTTTGAATTTTCTTGGTGCTTTGTGGCTTTTTTGTTGGGATATGTATATTGCTTTGAAGGAAAAACCATAAAAAAATGTTATTGTTTTGAAGGAAAATCCATGTTTTTAAAGGTGATTTATATGGCTATATTTTTTCATGATATAATCACCATTATTTTGTTAAAAATCAAAAACTATAAGTTAACTTTAAAATAAATAAATAAAAAATATCTTAACGTAGTTGTTACATATGTTTATCTATTTCGATCAAACACCGCAAAATAATTTCATTTTAAATTATTCCATACAGAAATGTTTTAGATAATATCAAAAGTACACATCATATATTTAGACGATTGAGCAATGCATGTGATTCGACTGCCGTAAGAAATTGCATATAATCACTCCTTAAAATTAGATATGGTAATTGGTTTGTACATGGGATATCACTCATCCAAATATACATTGAAATATTTTACACCAGTTAGACACAGGTAAAAAAAACATATTCCATTATTAAAATTTTCAATCAAATACTATATGATAAATTTTTAACTATTTTTATATTATTTAAAAATATTTTTAATAACATTAATGTTGTACAGTCAAAGAAAATTAAGTAAAAAATAAATAAAATAATATAATGTGGTAAGTAATTTATCTTTCTCATGCTATTAACCATATCACCTCATGATTTTAGAAGTATTTATTTTTTCGGGGGTGGGTATTATTAATATATTATACTTTTAAAAATATCAAGAGTACCCAAGGTATACACATAACATGATATACACATTGATTGATGTTAACTATAATGTCATGCCGATTTTGCTATGGGAAATTTATATGCATTTTTATTATGGGTATATATTTATATGTCTTATTTTTCATGTTTACAAGAAAAAATCATCACTATTCGATGAATATTTAGTACATACTAATTTAGTGTCTATGTTTTCTATGAGTAACAAAAGCAACCACTCTCATTGCATGTATATATATATATATATATATATATATATCTCAATCTTTCTAAATTAGTACCCCAATAATGTAATTCATTCTCTTAAAGAAACGACTCTCTTGACAGATCCTACTCTCATGTAAGTTATATTGAATAGAAAATTTTATTTAAAAGTTCACATTTTTTTGAGACATTGGTGAAAATTAAACAATAAACCTAAAAATTTAAATGAAAAATTTTGTTGCAAAAGTAAAAGCCAATGACTTCAGAATTAGTAGGACGGAAATAGTAACCAAGTAGGGGTTGCAGTGCGAGAACGAAAACAATGAGTGAAAGTGAAAGATTTTGTTAATTTTGGAGCAAAAAAAAAAAACATTAGTGACTAGCAAGAGTGAATCAAAGGACAACGGTAATAATTGGAGAGGAAAATAGAGTTTAAACGCGTTGTTACAGTGCCATTGAGCATAATAGTCATAATTTTGGTGTATGCCTACACAAGTCATGGTGTTCTGTTATATTTCAAAGTGATATTGTTTTTGTAGTTGTATTTTATAAATAACATCCATGAATTAGTTGAAAAATGACCTCACAAGAAAAAGAGCACTCTTACCCTTGTTAAACTTATGTGACATGTAATTCATTTCAAAATTATTTGACATATAATTTATAATTGATATATTATTTTATAATTTACAATGTGGTTACACTTCTCATACCATATTATTGTGACATAAAATTTTGATAAATAATTTCATACAATCTAACATCTTTTCTTTTTTTTTAATATCTAATTTGTTGAGAAAGACAAATTAACATTCTTAATCCAAGGATTATAGATATTACAATCTGAAGTCGGGAGCTAGCCTCTGGGTGAAGTGAATATTTATTATATAAAAATCTATCCTATGTACTAAAATATACATTTATTACCAAAATTTAATATTTAATTATTTCAATCTCCATCGAATTTTGGTTACATCATATTACTTTAAAGTCATTCGAGTCTATATAACATAAAATCATCTTGACTTGTTTTACATGTACATATCTAAATGAGTTACTCATTCTTTTGTTTTATTTCCATATGCTTGTATTTGACTATAAACTTTCATTAAACATGCATAATATTCTTTTCACATTCATTAACAATGGATCTTATTGGATGGTATTTATATAAATATATTTTCGTTTGAGATAAAAAGAAAACAGGAATTTATATAAACATACAATAAAATGGTGGATCATGCAACTTTCAAATTAACTAGAGAAGAATCATCATTATCACTCCATGCGCAATTCTAAATTAATTTGGTATGTTCCCATAAATTATTATAAATACAACTTCTATACTGTGCATATTAACTTGGGGTTGACCATTTACCTGTTCACCCTTATAATAACAGTTCAAATCTTACTTATACTTATCAAAACGTAAAACGTGGATAAATCTATCCCCTAAAATGAAAGTTATATTTCGATTTATGATTGTAATAATTGATTTTGTTAGATCCTGACAGATTCTTAACCCGAATGATGTCAATTATTATTATTATTATATTATTTTAAAGGTGAAATCTTTATATTTTCACTTTGAAAAACGTTATAGATAAATCTAAAACCAACAATAAAAATTATATAGGTTAAAAATTCTGCTTTTATTTATAAAATAACAAAATATGAGAAGACTTTCTCGAATAATAGAAGTTATTTTTTTAACCGTACTTGAAGTGGGGAGGAGCGTTTTAGCTTATGTTGTTTTCAACGCATGGACCATTAACATGCTTGAGCTTTGATGTAGCCATTAGCACCTCATTTATAGTGAGAGTTGTTTTCAAGCTAGCATTTGTAATTAGAAAATTACTTTTCAAGTCACATTGTTTTTAATTTATTTTTAGGACTTGATCAAAGTAGGTCCGTCTTTCCAAATCTCCTTTGAGCTTTATTTTAACTTCACACAACAAAAAGGTTTTTAAGTGTTTTGCCAAAAATGTTGAGGTTTTCAGCTAGTTTATTTCTCCATGATTACTATAATTTAAGAATTCAACTCAAAATTTTTATTGTTGAAAATTTAAAGATTTGATATGATTTTGATTAAATCCAAATAATTAAAGGTCTGCCCAATGTTTGCCATGGTATAATTGTTTCTTTTATTCTTACATTTTAAAAAATCTATCAATCCCTTTAAAATCAAAATCAAAATAACATTAAAAAAAGAGAAATTTTTTTCGTTATTTTTTTTGAAACTGAAAATTTTTCATTATTTCAAATGAAGTAAATAACATTATCTCAATCTTCTATTGTCTTGAAAGTGCGAAACAAATCAGAACAAACAACTTATATATATATATTAAAAAAAAACAAAACATTATAAAAAACATTGGAAAAAAACTAAATTAAAATGAATGAAAAAACCCACCTCAGATTTCGTTGTTGTTGCCGTATTTTCTCAATCAATTGTAGTGATCAAGAGTCATCATAGTAGTCATTATTTACAAAGGGTTTTGACCTTATCTTCGAAGGGGTGTAGGTAGGTCGAACGTGTTTGGAATCCTTATTGAATTATAAATAAATAACGTGACATTTTTATTGTTTGAACCAAAGACTTTTAAAGACTTTGGTTGCAAATGTATACCATAGCATGTTAAAATTGTTTATTTTATTCTTACATTATGTTTTTTTTATTAATTTAACAAAATTAATTAATTTTAAAAATTTTGTTTGTTTGCCAAAAAAGTTGGAAAGAAACCATAAACCTAACAAACAGTCCCAATTTAGCCAAACAATCATAATAATTATTTTTTAATGAAAACACATCACTTGATCATCTCTATATCTAATCAATGCAATCACAGCCGTCCATTCCAAATCACCAGGTGGTGCGACACGTCCCATCACAGCCGTCAGATGAGTGGGACCCATAGCATGCATGTGGGACATGTGTGCAAGATAATTCTGTGCAACCTGTCGTGCTGGATAAAAAAAAAATGGCTTCATCTATTCAATTTGAGAGTTACCATTTACGTGCGGTTCCACAGAAACCAAGTCGGTGGATTCTCACCTGAACTGTAGCCACGTCAGCATCAAATTACATTTCAAATGAGTAGATGACAGTTCACAAGTACAACGTTTTAGGGCTTATTTGGATTTACCTATAAAATATTATTTATATTATTATTATTATTATTTTACTTCTATATTGAACATACATATCAACACAACTGGAACCATTAAAAATTTGTTTGTATTTTAAGAATCAATATTAATTCCTATGTATAAGTCAGTTGGTGTAAAATTTAAAAAAAAAGGAGAAAAGAGTTTAAGAAAATAATAAAGGTCTCAGAAATTATTAATATACGGTGTCATCTTATGTTATATTAAATTTTTATTTGATGTCTGACAGATTTTACAATTATATTTGCAACATAAGCATTTAATATAACATAAGATGACACCATTTTAATTTAATTTTATGTTTATCAGAGTAAAATTTTTTTGTTTTTAAGTTTAATTTTTTTTTTAGTGTAAGTCACACTTTATGGAAAAAAAATCTTACCTTGTAATAAATATTAGAATTGGTTGAGATTTCATATTAATTTTTCTCAAATTCGAGATCTTCCATTTCTGTAATGTTATGTGTGGGGATTTTAATTTTTTTAATGTTAAAAAATCACTCTTTAAGCATCAGAAAATCAAAATTGTGTTAAAAAAAGGCCATAAAAGATTTTAGATCTAGAAAATAGAAAGTGCTAAAATATCATATTATCATATGTCATTTAAGATTGTAATTAGTACACATCTAAATCATATGTATATTTGACAGCTTGATTTATAAATATAAGTAATATTTAATTTTATAGTTTTCGTACAAGTTGAAATCCATTTCATAAATGATGCCTATCTATAAACCAAACCACATCAACCTAAATTTTTGCAATTTATTTAATCTCAATTTAATGGTTCCGAGAAGTAAAGAAATTATTCTTAAAAGCAATAATTAGAGTAATAAGTTAGAAAATTAACTATAATTAAGTTGTGTATATATATATCCTAATTTTGTAAACAAAACCAAATAAATTATCATGATCATTTAAATCAAAATGAAAAATACAATCACATGTATCTAGAGTAAAATGATTGAGCCTAATATATCACCTCCTATTATAAATGGTTGTATACCTTACTATCCTTTAAATCAAAATGGAAAATACAATCACATATATCTAGAGTAAAATGGATTGGGCATAATATATCATCTTTTACTATAAATGGTTGTGTACTTCATTATATTTTAAGAAGTTGAGTTTAATTTATACCAAAGACATTATATAGATTATGGGTGGTTTTCTACTCTTATTTCACGAGTAATTATTTTTCATTCATGTTAAAAAATTGAGTCACATAAATACTATTTAATCATGATAGATACATCAACAAACTTTTAACTTATTCTGTCAATTTTACAAAAAAAACAGAATAGGCTGATCTATTTATAACGAAGTTGTTAAGTGCTTCAATTCATCATTATAGTAGTCGACTATTAATGATATATTGCAAAAACATTTATCAAAATAACATGATATATAAATGATAAAGACCACATTTATCATTACATCATATTATGTTTTACACAATATTAACATCTAATGTTGCATCACCTACAGTTATTTGAGTCCGACCTTTATTGAATCACAAAGTTATATGAAAAATCATCCTCAAAGGCTGTAATTCGAATCGTTAAGTTCATTAGATTTTGGTAGATTCGAAATTGGATTAGAAGGAAAAAAATAAAATAGATTGTTAGATTTATTGTTTCATTCTTACCTTTTTTTAAAAAAAATTATTTAAAATTTTATAAATAAATAAATAAAAAAAAAGAAAATCAAATTGTTTTTTTCTTTAAACAAATCAAATTGGTTTTAAGACAAGAAAACATAACTGAACAAAACTTTTATATAAAAAAACAATATTGTATTTGTATCTAATGTAGTTTCACTTACAACTCTTTTTATACTCTCTCTATCTCAAAAGCACACACAGACATCCCCCATCTCACTCTCTCTCTCTCTCTCTCTCTCTCTCTCTGTAAAACACAGTGAAAAAAAATCAAAAACAAAGAAAAGGTACGTTTTTTATTGTTCTTTTGATCGGAACACACACACAAGCGCATTTCTCTCTCTCTCTCTCTCTATCTCTCTGTTGCTGTCTACAGAACCCACAACCTGACCTTTTTTTTTTTATTTTTTATTTTTTAAAGAGAAAGTTTCAACAAAATCTATTTAAAAAAAAAACTTGAAGCAAGTTGGAAAAAAAAAAGGGCAAAAAGAGGAAAACAAAGTGTTGTGGGTTTGCTCTAAGCAGAAAAACGAAAGGAAAATTTAGATCTTTTCACTTTTTTTTTTTTGTTCTTTTATTTAGATCTCTCTGTTGCTCACAAAATCCTCCACTACAGGTTTTGTTTCATGTTTTTGGATGTGGGTTTTTTGTTGCATGTGTTTTTTTGGTGTTTTTGGCTGATGGGGTTGTTTGGTTTTTGTGCAGGTTGAAAAGGGTATGTGTGCATTCACTAAAGGAGCTAGCTTTGGTGATGGGGGGTTGTGAATGGACGGTCAAGATTGATTTTTGAGATCAGTTTTTGGGCTTTTGTTGTTGTTGTTGGTGGTGTTTGGTGTTTTGGGTTTGTGGAGTGGTTGTGGTTGTGTTTTTGGTGTTTGTGTTGTGTGTGTGATGGGAAGTCCTGAATCTGAAGATGATGGCAATAGAGCTAACAATAACATAGACCCTACAGTTGGCGGGTTGGTTTGGGTCCGCAGACGAAATGGGTCATGGTGGCCGGGTCGGATACTGAGTCTAGATGAGGTCTCTGAGGGCTGTTTGGTGTCACCAAGATCGGGTACTCCTGTTAAGCTTCTTGGTCGTGAGGATGCTAGTGTGTAAGTTGCTCTTTTGTCTGTTTACACTTACCATTTGTTGTTGTTGTTTTTGGTGGTGGTGCTGTTGTAGTTTTGATAGTTGTTTGGATTAAATGCTTGAGTTTGTGCGTGTTTATTTAATTTAGTTTTGGCAGTCATGTAGATTGATGCTTGAGCTTTTTGCTGCTGATATCTGACCATATAATTTGGAACCAGAAAAGAAGGAAAAAAGTTTGCTTGTGTTCTTTGATACCGTTGGCTGAAGTGTTTTGGAGTGGAAAGTTGTGAGGATTTTGCTTTTAGAGTCTTAGAGAAGTTGGTTTTCTGTGTGCTTTTTTATATGATTTGACTTAGTGTGTTTTGCTCTGATTCTAGTCCTTTGTTTTGTTCAAATGACCATCTGACTCAACTGAGTTTGTCATGCCTAATGGCATATTGGTTATGTGGTACTTCCCCATTGCAAAAAACTTAGATAAGTTTGATGTATTGGGTTTCGAATTCAGGTAGTGTAAACAGGTTGAGGATACTTTCTTCATCGCTCCTGAAGAGGAAGGAAAAAAGAAAGAATGGTTTGTCAGTTGAGGATGTTTGGCTGTTTAGTAATACAAGTAGGGTTGGAACTGTGTATTGCTGACAATGATTTATACGTTGACAGTGTGATTATTAATGATTGGTTGTGTAAGTGTAATTTTGTTATGCATTGTGGAAAATCATGTATTGCAATGGATACACTTAGAGAGCTCTCTGCTTGGTTGGATGGGTAACTATGAGTGGTATGGGTGTTCTTGGATTTGTAGGACTGATTTATAAACTTGTGTACAAGGTTTAGAAAGGAAGCTAGAACGCAATCTGTAACTTTATGAGTCTATTTACAAAAGCCAGGAAGCTAACATGGAATTGTTGCCACTATAGTTATACAAGATTATCGGTCTTTCCCTCCTTTAAGTCTGCTTCATCCATCTTGGATCCATTGAAAATTTTGGTACTGCTGTCCTTCCCGGCTGACCATTTAAGAGACTTAATTTACTTTTACAAAGGCCAAACCTTATGATTTCAACTTCTTGTCATTTTTGTAAAAGACTATATATATATCCAACCTCTCAAACTGACCTGGAAATGAAACCACGTATACATAAATAACACTTAATCCTTTCTGAGTTTAGATATATTTCCTAGCCAGTTCCATTTTTGTTTTTAATTGGATCTGGCTTTCAAAGCAATAAATGTTTCTGCTTTCTGAGAGTTTATGTGCTTTTGTTTCTAAATAATATCAATGTATTTGATAATTACATAGAAGTTATTAAGACTATACGTGTTGAGTGGTACTGTATTCTTTTTGTTTCTACTTTATTGATTTCTGTTTTTATCAAATTGAATTTTAGAAGAATGTGATTTGTATATAAGAATCAAGTTAACAGAAACAATTCTTTTCTAGTCAGTGTAAGTAAGGATTAAATTTGGGAAATGCTGTGCCTTTTCATTTCAATTGATGCCATACTTACCAGTGGGGTCACAGCCTTTACAGTGACTGCTGATTGCTGGCTATCGTTATTCTGTCAGCTTCCTTGTCTTTGGCTCTCCACTGTAATTTTTGGTCCATTGGGTTTGAGGTAACATTTTGGAATCACAACAATACTGGAATGGGGCCGTTTTGTCCCTGGTTCATCCATGGTTTAGCGTTCTGAAATTCGTTGATTTTATTTGTTCCTGTTATTCAATTTTAGGATTGTCCCTTGTTGTAGTTACATTTTTTTCCACATCTACTACAAAAGACTGCTGGAAAACAGGTCATTTTAACCAAGTGGTTTTGCTTCAAGTACTATTTTTCAAAGATCTTACTATTGTCAAGACCGACATAGGGTTCGAAGAAACTGTTTGCCGATATATATATATATATATTTAGTTTACTTACTTATTTCTGTAACAAGACAAATAGGTCTTTTCTTGATAGGTGGATGCATATACAATGGTGGCCTGGTTTTGGGCTTCACTAGTTTCTGTATTTTAATGCAGGACATATCAATGAAGTAAAAGCAAGGGTTCCAGTGTTAAAATATATTCTGTATCTTCAGTTGATGTACTAGGTTTGAGCTGGTTGCTAGCATCTTTATTCTTCTTAACACAATAGTTGGTGACTTTGATACATTCTAGATTAAAAACATTGGCCATTAGGCACCAGACAGACAAGATTACAATGGTAGAGAAAAAATTTTTTGGTAGAAGAAGTCTTCTGTATTGGTCAGAGGCTTGCGCATTGGTGCAATTATGTTTTGGTATTTGACCAAGTTTACATCATTATTATGCTTGCTTATTGGTTGCTCCCAGTAATATGCTTTTTCTCACTTGTACTTGGTTGGGTACTGTTTGGGGTCCCCATTCCTAAATAATAACATATATAGTTGGACTTTATTACTTGTTATGTTAGCATTAGCTTTTTTATTGTCTTGTTAATTTTGGACCATACTGACTGATTGATTATAAGTTTCTTCTTCAGTATCTTCATTATTTGTATTTTAGGATTATAGTTTCATATGTAGAAAATGAGTTCTGGTTGTTAAAGTTTTTATTGATATGTACCTATGGTCTGACTTTGTTAACAGACTCTCTTCTCTTTGATGGTTTAGGGACTGGTATAATCTTGAGAAGTCCAAGAGAGTGAAAGCATTTCGTTGTGGAGAGTATAATGAATGCATTGAAAAAGCAAAGGCTTCTGCGGCTAATTCTGGAAAGAAAGCAGTGAAGTATGCTCGGAGAGAAGATGCCATTCTTCATGCTCTTGAGCTTGAGAGCGCTCGCCTAGGCAAGGATCATCCTGATTACTGGGTTAGACCGGATATTTCGAATGGTGAAAATGGTAGTTTGGCGGCCAGAGAATCACCAGTTTTGTCTCATTCTAGCAAAGAAAACGAGGATATGACTGAGGCAACAAGTGATTCAGAAGAAAATTCAGATTCAGCACCCGAATTATCTCAATCTGGGCTATCTTTTGAAGAGCCTAATCATATTAGTTCTTCAAAGGTGCATGCTGGGCAAGGAAAGAGGAGAAAAACACCAAATGATTCGGAGGATGATGGAATGGAAGGAACTAAGCGTATGAGAGGACTTGAGGACTTGGGGATGGGTGTAGGTTCAAAAAGAAAAGTTCAAGCTGGAGGGGTGCCCGAGGTGGTTCAACAAGAAAGTGCTTTGTTATGTAATTCACAGAACGGCAACTTGTCTAATGGAGGTTCTGTAAATGGCAGCAGAACTCATTCGTCTCTCAAAAGAAAGCGAACACAAGTGGCGAATGTTCATGAGTTCTTGAAAAGGAAGAATCGTCGCCGACCATTGACCAAGGTTTTAGAGAGTACGGCTATGGTGTCTGTTCCAGTTATCTGTGATCAACTTCCTAGTTCAAATGGTTCACCGCATCCTGGGTTGTCTGACAGCAAGGCTTCTGGGGTAGAATCTAATGAGTCAAGGAAAAGTCTATCTATGGTAATTAACAATAACTCTGACAGCACTGTAGTTTCGTGTGAGAATGGTGTCTCCTTAAATGCTTCTGAACATGCATGCGATGCTTCTCACATTAATCACAAGACGAAGGAGAGTGAAATTTCCAGCATACCTGGTTTAGCAGGAAAAGACAGGTTATTTGATGTGCCATTTGTTGGAGAGGACAAACACTCTGCAGGTATGCCTGTTTTAACAGAATTTTCAAACTCAAGTTTATATGTAGCCTTGTTTTTACTATGGTAAGGGTAGTTAAGCTTGATCCATATCTAGATTGTGTGGATGGGTATATTGTGAATAAATGTTTTCTTGTAAAATTATACATTGCCAAGAAATAATGCTTGGGGAGCAAACTCTTAAATGTTCAATAAACTGAAACTGCGTGTTGAGTGGAGAAATGACATGTCTGTGTGTGTGGATGCTTTTGAGGGTAGGATGGTAATTTAACTAGTGCTTTACAACTGGTGAGGAAAGTAGTTGATGTGAGACTATAGAGAAGGTCTTGTATAAGGATACAGTTGTAATTCTACAAGTATGGTAATCCTTGATGGTGGCATTGGTTTGTTGAAACTAGAAATGTTGTTGACCCTCCAAAAATGGAATCCATGCTTTCAGCTAACAATTCTTTTGCATAATTTGATTTAATCTTCTCCTAGCTCTGCATTGTACTATTACTCCGTGTCGATTCCTCTTTATCTTATATTTGCACAAAAGTGCTTTGTGTAATTGTGAAGTTGGCTTTTAGGCATATCTTGTTATGTTTGTAGGATCATTCATTTTTAGTTTGTATTCTGCCTGATCGTTTGGTTGATATTATCTTTATTGTCAATACAATTTGGTACTTCATTCTTACCCCATTCCCCTCCTCCCATCTCCATTTTAAATTGTTTCCTTTCTCTTTGTACTGATATATGTCATTTGATTGTGTCAGGTTTTTCTCCTGCATTGCCGTCTTGTTCATCTGGGAAGTCTCAAGTTGGTGTTTTGGGCACACAATCTAGTCAAGGCAGTCAAGTGGAAGCTGCTGTATCTTTAAAAAACGAGGGACTTAATGAATCTGGTTCTACCACTTCTGCAGCTGTTAATGTTAATAATATTAGCCAAAGGATAGAGAAAGGTACATCAAAGTGGCAGTCAAAAGGAAAGAGGAATTTGAGACAAACTAGTAAGAATAGAAAACAAGACTCAAGAAAATTTGTGGATGATGAACCGACTACTTATGTGGCAGGTATAGAGCACCTGGATGGATTTTCTCGGGGTTCTGACCGGAAAGTTGATTGTGATGGCGTTCATGGCTCTAAGTCAAAATTGGAAACCAAAGAATCGCATTGGAGCAACTCTATTCCTCGCAGGGAACCTCATATGAAAACGACTGAGGTGAAGCTATTGCCTGATGGTTCTCTGAGCCCCAGAAGGTCACTTCCCTTTCGTCAGACCCGGTTCACAGTTAACCCCAGATATCAGATGTCTGATTTTCCTGTCCGAAATTCTTGTGGTGATTCTGCACTGTATGATGTTGAGCTTGAGGTGAAAGCAAACTATATTAGACCACGACATGTTCCTTTGGTTTCACTGATGAGTAAATTGAATGGTAAAGCCATCATTGGTCACCCTCTGACGGTTGAGGCATTGGCTGATGGCCATTGCAATAGCATGGAATGCGATGCAACTCGCGTATCTGTCGTGGAGGCTGCTAAAACGGGTTATCCAGTCAGGCAAACCTCAGAACCAGCTAGACCTCCCACCAAGCACATGAAACTGCCAGTGCGTCACTCTCCAAACAGATCACCCAAATCAAGGAAATCTGGACTATTGGCCAAAAAGATTCGGAAACTATCCTCACTTACTGGTCAACAAGAAAGAAAACCAATGGTGGAGAAGCCTAAAGCTCCTGTCATTGCTTGTATCCCTCTAAAATTAGTCTTCAGTAGGATAAATGAAGCAGTGAATGGTTCAGCGAGACCCCCACATCGTCCTTCAACATCAAACAATATGTGAGTTTGGTTCCTTGGGGTGTAACTTATGGTGTTTCTGCCATGAATTTTATTGGCATTATGGGGATTTTGGTTTTGTTACATTCCCTAGCATCTTATTTAGCAGGACTTTTTGTGTTCTGCTTAAAAAGCTAGAATCCCTCTGTACAATTCCATGACATTCCCTTGTTGTAGGATGAAAAAAAAAAAAAAAATAGGCTGGTTTGGCTATGTATATAAATGTAACATTAGTTGAGGTGTAAAGGTGGTGATCTGGTATTAGGTACTCATGACCAGATATCAGGTTATTAATTCATGAATTGAGGTTGACTCGGAGGGTTAATAACTTCAAAAATTTTTCTTGTGTACTTTTCAGGTTTGGAAACATGATTAGTGAGTTATTCCAAGCCATTTTGTCTCTTCTCTCTGTTTCTTTGAACTTGGAAAAAAAAAAAAAAAGAAGCAATTTTAAGTGTAGTTTGGCATTGAGAGTTTCAAGTCCCTTATTTGAGTTTTGCAATCCAATGTGTGAAGCGTTAGTGTGTGCATGTATGAAGACTGAAGTGAGGAAGATGATAGCAGTGTGTTTGGTAATCAGAAACTTTGTTGTTAAGTTGTTTATTCGTTCATGGCTTAAGAGGAGAGAATGCCATGAATGAGTTGATTAATGCATTTAATTTTATAACCATCTTTATCAAATTTGAGTCCCCTTACTTCAATTTATTGGTTAAAGTTAGTTATAAGAATATAGATTATCTTATTGATAAAAATATAATGAAGTTTTTAGCATTCAATGATATCACCACTCGACTTTATGAATTGGGGTGGATTTGTGGCACTGAGTGTGGTATATCAAAGAGTTAAGAGTCACCAGCTTTGAAACTTAATATTTGTTGACAAATATAGCTTCCAGTTTCCACTATGTTATAACTTATATATGTGATCATAATACAACCTTTTAATCGTTACATTAGAACCATCAAAATTATATCTTAAAAATATTGTTTCTTTCATATATGATATATTGTTTGATTGAAAATATATTTAAAATATAATTTTAAGTGTTTACTTATTACGTTAAATCTAATTTTACTATTTTAAGTTTTCAATAACAAAAATTAAATTAAAATAACATATAATTTGAGATAGATATTTATGTAATTATATTTTTGACAAAAAAAATAATTCAATCTTAATTATAAAAACAAAAAAATAAATTAAAGTATTTAATTATATATATTTGATTAGAATACATATATTATTTTTTTTTGAAACTAATACATATATTATTTAATTTAGACAAATCTGAACATTGGGTTGATTTAAAAACAACATAAAATGTTTCAAAAATAAAAATAAAAATACTAAAATAAAAAAGAAAAAGAAAAAGAAAACTAGGGTTTCTTGGCCTAATATAAAACCCACATTTCACAACTCAACATATCGGCTTCAAAGTTGGAACCTTTGGAAACAGACCCTACTAGGTGAATCTTTCTACGTGCATTTTCTTATATAAAGATGGCTATTTTTTTAGGTTTTATATGTAATTTTGACAAGTGGGTTACTGCTTTTGTGTTGATCGTTGTACAGGTTGAGTGAGAGAGGAAGATGACAACAGTACCAGGGTCATTGACATGGGAGATTGTGAAGAAAAACAACTCCTTTTTGGTCAAGCAGTTTGGCAAAGGAACCGCTGCTCTTCAGTTCAGCAAAGAGCCTAATAATCTTTGCAATCTCAACTCCTTCAAGCACTCTGGTGTGTTTGTGTTCTTATTATGTTGAATTTTTTTGTAGTTTTATTTATGTTTTTGGTGTTATGTATGTGTTTGTGTTTGCTAATTGAGAAAATATTAGGTGGGGTGGGAAAAAGTTTGATGCTTTGGCTTTTTTTTTTTTTTTGTGTTTTGATTGTGTGGAAATGGAATAAGTGGAAAGAATTTGAGCTTGTTTTGATTATGTGGTGTTTGGTTGTCATGTGTATTAGCAAATAAAGTTTGAGTTTTTTAGGTGTCGAATTTGGTTTGTTTTGGTTTATGTGGGTGTGATGTGGGGTTATAAGGTGAAATGTAGTGTTTTGAGATTTGGGAAGGAATGTTGATTGGTAATGTGATTGTGGGAAGTGGGAGGATGTTGAAGTTTTTGAGGAAATGGAATGGCATGTGAAGGTTGGGGACTAGTGTGGAAATTGTGATTGTGGATTGTTATTTTGATTGAGGTTAGAGATAGGTTTGGTTGCCATCTTGTGGATTAATGATTGGTTTTTGGAATGTGTTAGGGTTGGCAAATGCGAAAACTGTTACGATTCAGCCTGGGAAGGATCAATCGGTGGTGCTTGCAACTAGTAAGACCAGGAAACAAAACAAACCCTCTGCTTTGCTTCACAAGTCTGTCTTGAAGAAGGAGTTCCGCAGGATGGCTAAGGCTGTGACAAACCAGGTATTTTTTAGCCTCTTGTTGTTCTTATATTTATCTCATATGCTTTTGATGATGTATCATTGCATAATCGTTCTATTACTTAGGTACATTGTTTTCTATTTTATTGTGAATGTGTGGATTCCATGTGATGTGGTTAAGAAGGATTTGTTAAACTATTTTGCTGGATGGACATGTTATGTTTGCTTGACTTGCTATTGTAATGATCAGTTTGTAGTTTCATTACCATGTTAACATTAGTGAGGAGTGTTAGTTTCATTTTATTTGGTATTTTCCGATCTATTTGATGCAGAGAAAGTGAAAGCTAGATTTGATTATCATCTTTGGAAACAATTGCCAGATTTCTGTTTCATGTTATGGTTTGCACAAAGGTGACTGAAATCTGTATTTTCATGCCACCCAATTCCATGCCTTGTCATGGACCACAATCAAAGAGACATGTTTGTTGCTATATTTTCATTTATTGGCGTGGAGGATACATTCTGGTTATGTGTTTTGAAAAATTTGTTTGGACCTGACATTCTGCTGCTGATGTGAACCGTTTTTATATTTTATCTTACATTACATTCTTTTTAAATTGCTGTGATGAAGCACTAACTTATAAGAAGAAACCTAATCTTATGGTTTCTTCAATGAAATTCACCAGTTACGCTTGGCTTCTGAGCTTTTACTGCTTAAAGAGTTTTGCACCTCTTCTTTCCATTTTACAAGTGATCGCTGCTAGCTTAGTCATATTAGTGTGGTGTTTGAAATGCATAATCTACCAGTCATGTCCTAATAGTTGTGACTAATATAAGAGATTTCACATGCCTTTTTGCATACCATGGTTACACAGTTTACTCTTTATCAATTCAATTCTCCATGTCAGTCTTTTTGTATATTGTAATTTTGTTCGACAATGATGAAGCTTCGTTTTACATATTCTGTGCTATTTTCACACGATGTAGGTTGCCGATAACCGCTACAGGCCAGATCTGAAGAAGGCAGCCCTTGCAAGGTTGAGTGTTGTGAACAGGAGCCTCAAGGTAGCCAAATCAGGTGTCAAGAAGAGGAACAGACAGGCTGTCAAGATCCTTGGCTGTAAGTGAGAGGCCTGTGCGGTGGTTGTTTTACATTGTGGACAACACTCAATTTTTTTTGTTTCTGATTATTGGTTTAACTGGGATCAATTTTGTTGTCCAGAGTTTAAACTAAAGAAATCATGATTTTGTTGGTACATTTGTTTTGGATTATGGAAATGGCAATTTTTAAGGCATTGAATGCCAATTCAATTTATTGTGTGTTTTCTTGCATATCAGTTGGGTACAATTAACAGATGTTCTTCAATTCCTACACAAACCCAAAATTCATGAGAAAAGATACTAGGAACAGAACCAAACTTTAATCCTGTTTCAGACTTTCAGACTTGAGTTTCAGACTTTCAGACTTGAACTTAAGACTCTGTTTTGTGCATTAAAAGAATATATACTGTGGGTAGTAGATCTTCACTCTTCTTATTCAAATCAATTAACCATTTTGAAAATGATGTATTATGTTATAATTATGATAAATCACTGTCTATAATTTAAATTTTTGAATACACTCATTAATTATCTCCAATATCTTAATATTTATAAAATCATTCAAGTATTCTGAAAAAAAAAAAAACGACAAAATCATTCAAATATATAAGAAGTTATAAAATTAAATTTTATATCAAAATTTGATTCTATAAAAAATTGCGGTATTGTAAGGTTTGTATTTTTCAATGCTATTTTACTAAACAAATTAAAGTATAATGAATAAATCAACATTTAAAATAAGAACACAAACATTATATATACAAAATTTATGTGTTACATTTCTATATACTAAGTATTCATGAAATATTGATGCCGCACATACATCTTGTAAACATGAAAAATTAATCTTATAAATGTAAACACACACAAAATACATTAAAAATTTAGCTAAAAATAGCATGATTATTGATTAACCAACTACAAAATTATTGCTTGGTTGTATGACATGATCATAAAATGACAATCGATAATTTTAGCCATATCTTTCATGCAAGGCCCTACAAAAACTAAGATAAAAAGTTGTGACTATATATTTCAAAAAGAAAAAAATGTTGTGACTATATATGGAAGATGAATTTGGAAGTGCTTCCGACATGATCTAAAACAATTTTGATGATTTGAAAGCGTTTCTCTATTGATTTTTCTTTTCATTTAGTTTTTGGTTAAAATACTACATTTTTGAGATCAAAGAAACACTTATATAGAATAATAATTTTCTAAATTGTTGTGTAAAATTTGTTTTCATGTTTTCAGTTTGTAATACAATATTTAAGTGGGTTTTCATCTATTGTAAATTTATAATAGTACACTACCCGGTTTTTATTTGTCTAACAAATTCTACACAAAATAAAAATAAATTTATTTTGATCGAAATTGTTGTATGTATTTTTTGGACTCATTAAATGGGCTGATAAAAGCCCAGTGTAGGCCCAATAGGAGGCCCAATGAAGTCCAACCCAGTCAAGGCCCATCAGACGAGGCCCAGATGACTCTAAGCCCCGCGAGCTCTGCAGCTCGCTCAAGTAATTTCTTCGGTTTGCAAATAACGAGCTCATGTCATAGCCAGGATTCAGCTCGCTCCATAAATTCGCCTCATGCGTAGCTCGCTATGCGAGCTCCAGCTCGCAAACCGCCATACACAGCAGTTCGCTCAAGAGTGTAATAAATGCAGTATCTTCCAGAAAAGGGCAGTTGCCTAATCTGATCATGATTCTCTCACCAAATATGACAGTTACCCAATCAAACCATGATTCCTTCATCAGATATGGAAGTTTATTCGAATTCAAATTCAAATCAACCTTATCTCGAGATAATTATGGTAATTTCCTGATTTCATTCAAACAAATTAAGAAGTGTAATTAATCTACAATTCTTTTCCTTATTTTTCCTGATTATTTGGGAAGTGTAATTAATTCAGGATTCTTTTCCTATTTTACTGCAACCAGAGTTGTAACGTCTCTTTCCCTATAAATAGGAGTTAAACTTCATTGTAAGATGATCAGAAAATAATTAATAATATACTGTCACTTTGCAGAATTTAAGAGATAGACAGTCGTGGACGTAGGTCTATTATTACTGAACCACGTTAAAAACCCTTTGCATTCCCTATTTGATTCTCGGTTTTATTGCCTTGCTCTTGTTTTCTGTGTTCTCTCATATTGATTGCAGGTATTGGGCATTGATTACTCGTCGACTGAAATCCAACGTCGACATTTTGGCGCTAGAAGGAGGGCCCAAACTGCAATCTTTTTCATCCGAATTCATTGATTTCCAATATGGCAAAGACCAGATCAAACATGTATCTTGGAGATGATGACCAGGCGGAGAGCCGCATGAACCAGTCCCAATAGAACGTGCAGCCCATGCAGGATGCACCTATGCATGTAGTAGGAACGTCCCATGGCTTGACAATTGGCGCGGCAACAGAAATCTCTCATTTGCCTCATCGTCAACCGGTTCCAATGGCCCCACTAGCCGAAGGGCAGAATGTGTTGATTCAGAGGCAAGAAGCGCTAGAGGATACGGTCAGACAACTCACAGAGGCCGTCAATATGTTGGTGCAGGCTCAAGTACAGAACATGCCCAGGGTTGAGGTTCAAGCATCAAGGTATGTGCCCCCGCAGCATGACGCGATGCAAGTACCTGAAAGACTGGCAAGGGAAGTCCCACGACCTGCGGGCTCAGCTCGTTCCTCTAATGCTCGTTCTAGGGCTGGAGGACACCCTGTTCGTGAAGAAAGGGAGGTTGCACGCCCCGCTAGCCTGGTGGTGAGGTTGAGCCAGGATGGAAACCGGCGGGTAGAGGTTGGGCAAGATAGGGCCAGAGTTGTAGCTCGGCAATTTGATGATAAACAGAGACAGGGAAGATCCCATCAGCCTGAGGGTCTGTTCGAAGAAGATGAAAGGTATGACTCAAAGCACCCTGCCCCTAGTCATGATTACAGGAGGAGATATGAGCTCCGAGATCCACAAGTAGAGGAGCTCCTTCAGAGGGTCCAGCAGTTGGAAGCACGACCTGGAGCCCCGGAGCAGCGTGGATACTATGGGGAAAGGACTCCCTTTACAAGGGAGATTGAGACACAACCTCTCCCTCCGAGATTTAAGATGCCAAACATCCAGCAGTACAATGGGGACAATGACCCATATGACCATCTAGACGCTTTCAACGTTCAGATGGATCTGTAGACAGACAATCACATGGTGAAGTGCCGAGTATTCCCAGCTACTTTGGGGGACATTTCAAGGACGTGGTTTAGGAATCTCCCAGTTCGCAGCATAGGCAGTTGGGAAGAATGTCAACAAAAGTTCGTTGGCCAGTACAGGGCATTGAGAAGGCAGCTCGTTCCATCCTGCCACCTAGCCACCATCTTCCAGCGTCAGGGTGAGTCATTGAAGGAATACATCACCAGGTTCAGACGCAAGGTGGCGAATGTTGAGCATCCATCAGATGAAAGTATCCTGACAGCGATCTCAGCTGGGCTGCGCAAGGATGGAAAACTGTATGCAAGTATTTACAAGTCCCCAGTAAAAGATCTGGGAGAATTCTACGAGCGAGCTGCGAAGGAGATCAGGTGGGAAGAGACCTTCGGCCCGAAGAAGCAGAATCAGAAGAATGAAGCGGGCAGTTTTAGCCAACCAAAGAGGAGAAACACTGGCAGGAACGAAAAAGGTAGAAACAGTGGCTCAAGCAATCGGATTGCTAAAAAGGCAAGGAGAGAGCGACCTCCGCGTCAAGGTCGCTATGAGCATTACAGCATCCTATCAGACTCATAAGACAGGATTTTTGCAGCAGAGAAGAACAGGAAGGACTTTGGGAAGCCCTATCCTTTGAGAGCCCCTGTTCGTTAAAGGGATAGAAGCAAGTTTTGTGCCTACCATAATGAGGTCGGGCACAATACTTCGGATTGTTAGGCGTTAAAGGACGTCATTGAAAAATTAATTAGAAGAGGTCGCTTGAGAGATTATGTGGAACGATCTGCAGGACCGCGACCTTATCAGGAACAACCTTATCTACAACAGCTAGCACATCAGCAACAGCCGTAACGAGCTTCTGAGCCAAATCATGAGCTTGCGGTAAGAACCATTTTTACTATTCATGGTGGCCCTCACATCGCAGGTGATTCCAACAGATCGCATGAAAGATATGTCCGAGAGGCGAATCACACTTTCCAGGTCAGAGGGCCGGAAGGACCTACAACAAGGGCGAAACCGACCTCGGACGAGATTGTATTTACCGATGAAGATGCTAGAGGAGTGATCTGGCCTCATAACGATGCGCTGGTTATACGAGCTAAAATCAGCAATGTAGAAGTTAGGCGCATCATGATTGATACTGGAAGCTCGGTAAACGTGATGTATAGGAACTGTTTTGATCAGATGAGGTTGCGAGCAGAACAAATGAGACCGTTCCCAGAACCTTTATATGGTTTCACTAGAGATGCTGTAGTACTAGTGGGGCAGATTAAGTTGTCATTGACTCTTGGGGAGGCAGGTCGTCAGGCAACAACTCTGACAGATTTCTTAATAATTGACTGCCCATCAGCCTATAATGTGGTCTTGGGGAGACTTGCCATGAACGAGTTGGATGTGGTTACTTTGACCAGAACTCTAACAGTTAAGTTCCCAACTCTTAATGGCATTGGATGTGTTAGGGGAGAGCAACATTTAGCAAGACGCTGCTATAAAGATGCCGTGAAGATGAGCGTGAGAGGAAAGAAAGTAAACGTGGTCTCAGGGGGCAAGCCACGAGCTATGACTGAAAAAGGAGTCAGTCACGACCTGGACCCTCGCGAGGTAGATGCAGACCGAGCTACAGGGCCAGTTGAAGAGTTGACAGATGTTCAAGTCAGCGAAGCGGATCCAGAGAGATGCCTGAAGCTGGGGAGAGGTTTAACTCCAGAACTAAGAACCCAGCTCGCTGAATTCTTGAAGACGAATTTGGATGTGTTTGCATGGAATCATGAGGACATGGTAGGGATAGATCTAAAGGTGATGTCTCACAGGTTGAATATTGACCCTCACCACAAGCCAGTTCGTCAAAAGAGAAGAGCAATGACAGGGGAACGTTACTTAGCACTGAAAGAGAAGATAGACAAGCTGCTAGTTAACAAGTTCATCAGAGAAGCTTACTACCCGACCTGAGTCGCCAACCCTGTGCTAGTAAAGAAAAAGAATGGAAAGTGGAGAACTTGCATCGACTTCACTGACCTGAATAAGACATGCCCAAAAGACAGTTTTCCTCTGCTAAGAATAGATCAGCTCGTAGACGCTACTGTAGGAAACGAGCTCCTGAGCTTCATGGATGCATATTCAGGATATAACCAGATCCCAATGAAACCCGAAAAAGAAGAGCATACCTCGTTTATAACTGATCGGGGGTTGTATTGCTACAAAGTGATGCTTTTCGGGTTGAAAAATGCTGGGGCAACCTACCAACGCTTGGTGAACATGATGTTTGAAGAGCAAATAGGAAAGACCATGGAGGTCTATGTTGATGACATGCTCGTAAAATCCAAGCAAGTAGGTGACTATGTTCGCGACCTGGGAGAGATGTTTCAGATTCTGAGAAGCTACCAGATGAAGTTAAATCCGCTCAAATGTGCATTTGGAGTAGCTTCTGAGAAGTTTCTAGACTTCATGGTCAACAGTAGAGAAATTGAAGCAAACCTTGAGAAGATCAAAACATTGATCGATATGAGATCGCCAACCAGGGTAAAGGATGTACAGAGCCTCAACGGCTAGGTCGTTACACTGAGCAGGTTCATTTCAAAAGCTATAGATAAATGTATCACTTTCTTTGGCATTTTGAAGAAGGCCAAGAGCTTCGAGTGGACTGAACAGTGTGAAATAGTCTTTCAGCAGTTGAAGGAATACATGGGGCGAGCCCCACTCCTCTATAAGCCCAAAGAAGGAGAAAGACTGATTCTGTATTTGGGGGTGTCTCAGCAAGCTTTGAGTGCTGCATTAGTGAGGGAAGAAGGAAAAACGCAGCTTTCGGTGTACTACGTAAGTAAAAGGCTGCAAGATGCTGAAACTAGGTACTTGCAGATGGAGAAGCTCGCTTATTGCCTGGTGATCGCATCAAGGAAGCTGCGACCTTATTTTCAAGCTCATACAATTGAAGTCCTCACCCAGTATCCATTAAAGCAAGTCCTGCAGAAAGCGGACACCTCAGGTCGTTTGTTGAAATAGGCAGTAGAGCTCGCACAGTTCGATATCCAATTTAAGCCGAGGACGGCCATCAAAGCTCAAGCTCTGGCAGACTTCATTGCAGAGTTTACGGGACCTGTGGAAGATGAAGTTGAGTCTTCTGAAGGTCCAGCCTGGGAACTTTATGTTGATGGGTCATCCAGTGAGCAGAGGGCTGGAGCTGGAATTCTATTGATAAGTCCTGAAAGCCACAAAATCCTTTGTACTTTGAGGTTTGGCTTCCAGGCAACGAACAATGAGGCTGAGTATGAAGCCCTGCTCGCAGGTTTGCGTTTGGCGAAGGAAATGCGAGCTGAGCAATTGAAAGTCTTTAGCGATTCGTAGCTCGTTGTCTGCCACGTAATGGGGGAGTATCAGGCCAAGGGACCAAAGATGGCCCTTTACCTCCAGAAAGTTCACGAGCTGCTAGGTGCCTTTCAGAGGTACGAGATGAAGCAAATCCCACGGGCTCAGAACTCGTATACAGATGCATTAGCTCGCCTCGCGACCACGCGAGATGCGGATTTTCTTGGGGCGATCCCAGTTGAATTTCTACCAGCCCCAAGTACAGAGGAGAAGAATGAAATGATGGCCATAACTGTGCAGCCCGATTCCTGGATGAGCACAATCCTCAATTATTTGCAGGATGGAAGGCTACCGAGTAACAAGCTGGAAGCCTGACGATTGCGAGCTAGAGCAGCCAGATATTGCATCTATGATGATGCACTTTATAAGAAGGGGTTCTCAGCTCCATTACTAAGATGCATTGATGGCCCTGAATGTGAAACAGTACTGAGGCAAATACACGAAGGCCATTGTGGGAACCACGCTGGGGGACTGTCTCTAGCTCAGAAGACACTTCGTCAAGGTTTCTATTGGCCCACCATGAGACAGGACGCTATTAACTTAGTGAAGAAATGCGACAAGTGTCAGATGTTTGCCCAAATTCCACGAGCTCCACCAGCTTATCTCCAACAAATGGTGAGCCCATGGCCCTTTGTAATTTGGGGGATGGATTGAGCCCCTGCCAATGGCTCGTGGAAGATGCAAACATGCAGTGGTCGCAGTTGACTACTTCACTAGGTGGGCAGAAGCAAATGAGTTAGCTGAAATCTCCACCACAAAAATTGAAAAGTTTGTGTGGAGTAATATCATTTGCCGATTTGGGGTTTTACAGCAGATCGTG
Source organism: Litchi chinensis (assembly GCA_019925255.1). Taxonomy (NCBI): domain Eukaryota; kingdom Viridiplantae; phylum Streptophyta; class Magnoliopsida; order Sapindales; family Sapindaceae; genus Litchi; species Litchi chinensis. The sequence goes on along the minus strand of CM034464.1, from coordinate 890,133 downwards.
ACAGATAATGAGACTCAGTTCAGCAGCGACTAGTTTCTCAGGTTCTGCAACGACCTCAAGATCGTTAAAAGCTTCTCAGCAATGGACCATCCGCAAGCCAATGGCCAAATTGAAGCTGTGAACAAGATTATCAAGCAGACCCTGAAGATGAAGCTGGAAGCAAAGAAAGGAGCGTGGGTAGACGAACTCCAGAAAGTATTGTGGTCTTACAGAACCATAGCTCGCGGTTCTACAGGAGAAACCCCATTCTCGATGGTGTATGGGTCTGAAGCCATGATCCCAACTGAGTTGAAAGTCACCTCGCAGCGAAGAACGACCTTCAATCCAAATGATAATGATCGATTACTAGCTGCAAACCTGGACCTACTTGAAGAAGCTAGGGAAATAGCCAGGTTGAGAGTAGCTGTCTATCAGCAGAGAATAACGAAGTACTACAACAAGTCTGCTCGGATTCGTAAATTCAGTGTTGGAAACTTAGTTTTGCGTCTCATCCTGCCTGGAGCCCGCAAGCCAAGTGATGGATTCTTAGGCCCGAACTGGGAAGGACCCTATGTTGTCAAAGCAAGCTTGGGGAATGGAGCTTATCATTTAGCCAATGAGAATGGAGCCGAAGTCCCTCGAGCTTGGAATGTCGAGCACCTCCGTCCTTATTATCAGTAAATTCTTTTGATTATATGTAATTCGAACTCATTTTAGTTAATGAAGGCTCCATTTCCCCTATGCTTATAATTCAACTCAATCCACTAGGCTAACGGGCTTCGAGCTCCATAGCTTGCTATAATTAAAAAAAGAGCCAAAAAAACAGATAGCTAAGTGCCTCTGCATAGCTCGTCCAAGAGCCAAAAAAGCAGATGACTAAGTACCTCTGCATAGCTCGCTATTGAAGAGCCTAAAAAGCAGGCGATGTGACGACCCCTACATAGCTCGATTAAAATGAAAAGAACCAAAAAAACAGATGGCTAAGTGTCTCTGCATAGCTCGCTCAAGAGCCAAAAAAGCAAATGGCTAAGTGCATCTACATAGCTCGCTATTGAAGAGCCTAAAAAGCAGGCGAGGTGACGACCCCTACATAGCTCGCTTAAAATGAAATGAGCCTAAAAAGCAGTTAATAAAGTGTTTCTGTATAGCTCTGTATAAAAGAGCCAAAAGGCAGGAGTGGTTAAGTACCCCTGCACAGCTCGTCAACATTCTAACTAATCAATTTCTTATACTTACAAGATTTTATTAATTGATGAATTAAGCGATTGCTTTAATCATTATCAGATTTTGAACTCATTAACTATCAGCTCGCAAGAAGTTTGATAATTTTAAAGTTAAAAATCATAAAATATGTTACAACATATGTGATAGCTTAAATGCATTCAACACAAAAGAAATAATGAAAGAAATTTCATTAAGTGTAAAAGTTATTTACAAATTGAAAAGCTGAAAAAATACAAGTGAAAATAAAGAAAGACAAGCTCTTAATCTTGAGCTGGAGGATCTGGGCCCACTAAAGGATCTTCAAGAGAAGTAGGCACGCCAGGGGGATCGAGGTCGATAACGGGCTCAGCCGGAGAGGTTGCACCAGGCACTTCCAGTGCTGAGGGAACTGGATCAACTAAAGACGAGGCAACTTTTGCTTTAAAATCCTCTACAATTTCAAGTCCCACGTCCCCAAAGATGGAAAAATCCATCTCTGGATGGGACACCCATAGCGTGTAGAGAAAGTCGCGGCCTGTTGATTCCTCGGCCTCATCCTTGGCTTGAGCAACCTGCACTTCCAACTCTTGAGCAACCTGCGCTTTGAAAACCGTTAGCTCTTCGAAGGCATTATCAACATGACGGTTGACGACCTCAGCTTCTTTCTTCATGGCTTCAACTCGCTGCTCCGCAGCCTCAGCCCGTTGAATGGCCTTCCCCACTTGTTGCCTAAGCACCTCAGCTCGGTGCTCAGCCTCCTCGGCGCGTTTAGCCGTGGTTTCAACCTCTCCAGCTCATTTTGTTGCAGCCTCCTCGGCGCGTTTGGCTGCAGTTTCCATTTCATCAGCTCGCTTTTTAGCTTCCTCAGCCCGTTTCTCGGCAGCTTCAGCTCGCTCAAAGCAGCATCAACTTGACGATGAAGCACGTCAATTTTATTCTCTGCTGTTGAAGCCCGCTGCTCGTCCAGTTTAGCCCGCTGCTCAGACTGCCTCAGTTCTTATTTTGCTTTGTGAAGCTCATCCTTTAGTGTGACATGCTCATTTTCCATTTTCTTTAGAGCTTCCTCGAATGTCTGCCTCGCAGCATTGGCTTCAGCGATCTGTGCTTCCTGACCCTGCACTCTTCCCTCGGTCAAACGAGCTATATCATCAGTGGCCTCCTCCAACTCGTTCTCCAATTTCCTTATTTGATCCTGGGTAGCCCTCGTCTCCCTCCTCCGCTTCATCGTAGCGAGGTCGCCCTGAAATGCTATGAGTTAATATTTGATGAAATAAAGAAGTCAGCAGATAAGGGAAGATGACTTACCAGCATACAATGACGAGCTGCGAACTCGTCGAGGTCCTCGCCCTTAAGGCACCTGTTCTCCAAGACATTCGCATGAGTAAGCATAATTGTTGCCCAGTTGTCAAGGAAGGAAGTTAAGTATCTTCCCCCAGGACCAAGCTCGATGACTGGTCTAGTTGGCGAATGGGTTCTCTCACACTCCGGGATATCACGCTCATCATCCCGAGAAGCACTACGCCGCGAAAGGACGGTACGCCTAGTTGCATGCTTACTGGTGCCAGCTTGGGTTGCCTGGGAAGCAACCTTAGGAGGAGCGCCACTTTTTCCAGGTTGCGAACTAGAAGTTGGAATCGGCTGAAGATCTGAAAAAGCTTTGGGAAGTGGCACCTCGCTGGGAGCAGCTATTGAAGGAGCAGTGGCCTCAGCAGGCACCTCGCTGAGAGCAGCGGCCGCAAGAGCCTGGTCCTTAGCAGATGACTTTGAGCGTTTTGAGGGAGCGACTGGAGTGACTAAGGCCTCAGCAGGTCGTTTTACTAAAGGAGTCAAGGAGGCTGGAGTTGTAGCAGGACTTTTAGAAGGAGACTTCAAAAGAGTGAGTTTCCTCTTATTGGCTGGAATTCGCCCAGAGGAAGGAACAGGGGCTGGAGCGCGAGCTGGAACTAGCAGTGGAGCCCCTGGGACAGATGTGTGATGTGGAGGAAGAGATGAGTCAACTTGTACAAGAGGAGTTGTGTGGGCTGGACTGATCCTGTCTAAGCTGGAGCAGGAGTTGGAGAAGTAGTTTGAGATGCGCCCTTTGGTGGAGCGCGAACTGAAGACGTTTTCTTCCGAGATGGGGTACGAGCAGAAGCACCTTGGGAAGAAGCTTTCCGAGCTGGAGAAGGTGCGCGAGCTGTTCCCTCTGCCCGCAGAGTAATAGGTTTTGGAGGTCAAGAAGTAGATGTATCCCCTACCTGGACTGGGACATCAATGACAGAAGGAAGTCTAGGGTGGTCACCCATGTTGCCGATGTCCTCTTTAGGTCGCAGAATATGGGACTCTCTAGGTGGGGCAAGGCCATAAGCTCTGAGAAGAACATCATCGAACTTGCTATTGATACCCGCTTCCTCCGAGTTTGCAAACGTATCAAGAGCTCGTTTTTCGTCGTTGCTGAGGGGAGACTCGTCCATTTGCAGCGCTGCAAAGCAAAGCATTTAAAAATAAAAATAAAAATAAAAATAAAGTCAGCTCGCTATATTTCCTTTCTGTATACCTGGTTTCAGGAAGAAGCTGAAATTTTGGAGGTCCGTGAGAGAGGGGTAGGAGACGTAAAACCAGCTCGTTTTGTACGGTCCAACGTTGGACTTGCCCTTCGCATCTCCTTGGGGCAAGAGATCTTTATATTTTGACGGACGAGCCGTGAGGTAAAAGATGCCATCAGGTTTCTCTTCCTCTTTTGCACTTACAGCCTTGAAGCTGTAAAACTGCTGAATGATTTTTGGAGTAGGAGGAGTAAGACCGTTCCTGAGCAAGGCTATAGCTAGCGAGGTCAGCTGCGCATAGGAGTTCGGTATTAACTGGGACGGCGCGAGCTTGACTGCGTTAAGGAACGCGATCAGGTATGGGGGTATGGGGAATCTTAGCCCCTGTTCGAGATGTTGGACACTGACAGCGACGTACCCCTTGGGTGGATAACATGCATGATTTTTAGGAGCCGGTATCAGTGCGCGACAACCTAGAGAAATGCGAAATTGCATAGTATACCTGGCCACGTCGTAAAGTTCCAAGGAAGAAGGATGGCGGGCAAATGTATCCTGAGCTTCTCTTCCCTGCCTGACATGCTCTCGAGCTGCATCACGCTCGTGAGCCCCCCTGCTTTGAGAAGTTTCTTTGCTAGCTCCGCTTGAAGACATCTGTACCAAAGAAGTATTTTCAGGTCGCAGCAAGTTATTAAAATAACAAGTACATTAAGTCTCCTATACGGCAAGTCATTCATGAAATGGGGGCTCGACTTATAAGTAAACGACCTACGAGCTAATAGTCTACAGGAATATAATCCAACAGCTCGCATACATAACTACAACAGTAATCAGCTCGCAAACAGACACGCAACAAGATCAAATCAACAGAAGTTGAAAAGTTTTGTTCAACAAAAAACTCAGAACGGCAAAGTCTCAACAACAACAGTTTAAAATCAAGAACATGACATGTTCGAACCATTACGTACATAAGAATGGCATAATACAAACACAATATGATATGAACTCAACAAAATAGATCAAAGAACTAAAGGTCTGAAGAGAGGAACCAGAGGCTTACCTTGAATCCTTGAAGGGATGGAAAAAATAGCAACTGAAGGTGTTGATCTCGTGAAAGAGTAGTGAGTGTACTGAACTTGGTTACTTGGTTGCTTCGAAAGAAAATGACAGAAGGAAAGGAAAAAATGAAAGAAGCTCCACCAGTTTAAATAGACAAGCGAACTCGAACCCCAGCCGTCAGATCTATGTGTTATGTAACCGTCATTAATCTAATGGTGCAGCGCGAGGTACGACCTTGTAATCATGTAGCCGTCAGTTGAAAGACATGCGCATGTGAAGAACGTGCCAGTGTTGTTTCAGTTACCTCCTGCATGGCTGCCACGTGTCGCGACTGAAAAGATGGAATTCGAAAAAGGTGTAGAGGCGGTTATTCAAGTTAGCGTACTAAGGAAGCCAGCTTTTACCAGCAAGCTCGAGCTCCCAGCTCGCAGAGTGAACTGAGAGCTAGGGGGTTAATGTTATATGTATTTTTCGGACTCATTAAATGGGCTGGTAAAAGCCCAATGTAGGCATAATAGGAGGCCCAATGAAGCCCAACCCAGTCAAGACCCATCAGACGAGACCCAGATGACTCTAAGCCCCGCGAGCTCTGCAGCTCGCTCAAGTAATTTCTTCGGTCTGCAAATAACGAGCTCATGTCACAGTCAGGACTCAACTCGCTCCATAAATTCGCCTCATGCATAGCTCGCTATGCGAGCTCCAGCTCGCAAACCGCCATAGACAGCAGCTCGCTCAAGAGTGTAATAAATGCAGTATCTTCCAGAAAAGGGCAGTTGTTTAATCCGATCATGATTCTCTCACCAAATATGACAGTAACCCAATCAAACCATGATTTCTTCATCAGATATGGAAGTTTATTCGAATTCAAATTCAAATCAACCTTATCTCGAGATAATTATGACAATTTCCTGATTTCATTCAAACAAATTAGGAAGTATAATTAATCTACAATTATTTTCCTTATTTTTCCTTATTATTTGGGAAGTGTAATTAATTCATGATTCTTTTCCTATTTTACTGCAACCAGAGTTGTAACGCCTCTTTCCCTATAAGTAGGGGTTAAACTTCATTGTAAGATGATCAGAAAATAATTAATAATATACTGTCACTCTGCAGAATTTAAGAGATAGACAGTCGTGGACGTAGGCCTATTATTGTTGAACCACGTTAAAAACCCTTTGCATTCCCTATTTGATTCTCGGTTTTATTGTCTTGCTCTTGTTTTCTGTGTTCTCTCATATTGATTGCAGGTATTGGACATTGATTACTCGTCGACTGAAATCCAACGTCGATAGAAATAAACCTTTCGAAAAAGAGAAAATAGATCTTTCAATCTTGGTGAAGGCTTCTTATATAGGGTGGTAAAGCAATTAAAGAATTTATTCAAGATCACTTGCAGGTTGTTTCAAGAAAAAGTACTTTTAATTTTTTTTTCTTCTAGATTTTAGACTTCTTAAAGATTATAATTCTTGTTAATAACATTTATTCAACAATTTTATTTTTATAAAGAATTTTTAATATTGTATATTCAATATAACATATTAATTCTATTTTTTATGATTCAAGCCTCAAACGATGTTTTGCTGTCACAACCATTGATTAGGGTTTATAGTTGGTTCAGTAGTGAAATCTAGATTTATATAAAAAAATAAATTAATGTGACCATTCTCTTTGTGATATGTTAACTATTTATATCAACAACTTTTCCTTTCCTTTTTATTATTATAATTTTGTGGATGTAATAGTGAGTTGCTTCTCAATAATAATACAAAAAATTGAATAACACCTCCCCCCATCCCCACAAAAAAAGATGGAATTCCACACATATACAAGTATGACTAATTTATGAGAATTTGAATTTCTAATTCTCTTATTCAAGACAAAAACAAAAATAAAAATTGTTCGCTATACATACTATATTATTATCATTTAAAGACTATATTAGATTATTATAGAATTTCTGGATGTATGTAAGATTTATAAATACTAAAGAATTCAATTCATTTAATTTGTACACTTTCAATTACAACTGACAGATGTATTTCAAGATAAAAAGTGTGTATATATATATTTCAAGACAATTTGAAAATAATCTTTAAAAAAATATTATTTTTAGTTTAAAAAAAATAACAATATTATATTCCAAAATGGCCAAAGTGATGTATCCAAACAGTCTTGAATTTGTACAAGAATTAAATGACAACCCTTGTCATATTTTATAATGTTCCATAAACTCTTTCAATGATAAAAGTGAATTATGATCAAAGAGGATCCGAAATATTTACTCCAAATTGACATGGCAATACCAACCAATCACACGTGTTCATGCATGATTCAACATTCTACGGGGAAATCCATATACCCACTTGTCACTTTTGTTACAGTCCAAACAAATATAACGATTAACATGCAGATAGAAAAGCAATGCAATGGCAAGTTTGTTTCTGATTATCATTGATTATTACTGCATCATCAAAATCAAATCAAAGGGACAATTTAACATTCCTGGAATTCTGAGAAATGCAGAAAGGTAAGTCTCAAAAAAGCAAAACTAGTCACCTTCAAAGACTTGTCATTAATTCCTAGCTAACTTGTCGAATTTTTTTTGGTCTTTAGAATATAACAATGGCAAACCGACGTTCACACAGATCTTGGTGGCCTCTTCCCTTGGCTTGATCATTGCTGCAGCCATGCATTATCGCTTTCGAAAGCTAAGGGATCAAAAGATCATTCCACGACGTAAATGCTCAGACACGGGTCGTGTTGAGAAGCTAGAGGGGTTCTCCCATTATGTAGGTAATTACTACGTACATGTATGATTTGAATCGTCAGATCCTTAAATAACTTTCCTGATTTATTTGTATTGTTATGTTTACTTTCATTCATCGATGAATGCAGCTAGGCAAATGGGATTTTCGGACAAAAGAGAATGTCCAACCCTGTGCAAATTAGCAGCAGAATACATGAGTAAATCAGAAGGGTATGAGGATGATATATACACATTTTTCTCTAATGAGCCTGACGCGGATACTCTCTTTATAAAGCTTGTTGAGGAGTTTGAGAGATGCATTCTTAGTTATTTTGCTTTTCATTGGAGTGATGTTGATATTATGATTACTCAGGTAATCATATAAGATCTGTGTTATGATTGGTATTGAAATATATTAAAATATCAATATTTATAATTATGTATCCGTTGTTTTTTCTAGAATTGTTATAATATATGTTTCTAGATATGAATAAATTTATCTTTATTTTTAATTCAAAATATAATTAATTTCTTCAGGTGTTAAGTTCTGATGAACCTAAAAGGAAGCTTAAGAGCATAGTCATGGCAGCAACCAGGTGGGTGTTATTATGATCTTTGCAAATGCTAGCATTTTGATTCTAAAAGTCATTTTCTAACCTAAAGGAACCAAGAATTTGTGGAGACATACATCTGATGACTGGTAATGTGTATATGAAATGATGCAATCATGTGTCTAACCATCTTTTAATTGTTGGTTTTTACAATTGTAATGCTCTTTCTTATTACTCTAATCTTTTGACAAGAAAAATATTCCGCGTGTCCATAGCATTTTTAACATGTCGATTAGAATGCAAACTTATGTTGATAAAATCTTAAATTTGTTACTGCCAAGAGAAGTCTTGAAAAAGTATGTTGATTTATATGATGATACAGGGAGCAACGATTCGAGAGGGTGACGAAAAATCTGAAGGTGGCAAGAGTATTTACAACATTAGTAGAGGAACTAAAAGCAATGGGACTAGCATCAAATGATGACTCCCAATGTACAGAGGTGATGGCTCCAGTGGCCCTCTGTGATAGAAGTCCAGTCCTCCTTTTCATGGGTGGTGGCATGGGAGCAGGCAAGAGCACTGTCCTTAAAGACATTCTCAAAGAGTAAGCAAGCACAATCGTATGTGATATACTAAACAAAATGATCAAGTGTCATATGCCTACTTCTACTTCTCTAAATGTTTTAAATTAGCCTTTCAGACTAATGACAGTTTTCGGTGAAATATGAGCAGACCATTCTGGGCCGGGGCGGCAGGGAATGCCGTTGTAATTGAGGCAGATGCCTTCAAAGAATCAGATGTCATCTACAAAGCTCTTAGCTCCAGAGGTCATCATGTTGACATGCTTAAAACTGCTGAATTGGTAAGATTTTGAAACTCAGAAGTCAGAAAATATTGTTTCTTGTTCTTTAAGGAAGGTAGACAACTTGTAATCAAGACTCTTTCACATAATGACAGGATAATATAGAATATTGTTGATGTGTACCTTAAAGGATTGAAAAAGTAAATAAAAAACTTACTTTTATCCTTTTGAGATACAGGAAAGCCTGTATTAATGTGATGAAAGAATACATGATTTTTTATTATGTTTTTGGATTCATAATGATTGTTAGAACAGACATTAAAGAAACGCTTAAGTATGTCAACCAATCAGCTTATGATCACAAGAACAATTAAATAGTTTGATCTATTACTAACAGCAATGACTCCAACAGGTGCACCAATCATCAACAGATGCAGCCTCATCACTCCTAGTAACAGCACTCAATGAAGGGAGGGATGTGATTATGGATGGGACGCTCTCGTGGGTACCATTTGTGGTGCAGACGATAACAATGGCAAGGAATGTGCACCGCCGCCGTTATAGGATGGGAGTTGGTTATAAGGTGCTTGAAGATGGGAGTGTAATTGAGAATTACTGGGAGAGAATTGAAGGAGAGGAACAAGTAACAGACGGAAACAAAAAGAGGAAACCATACAGGATTGAATTGGTGGGGGTAGTTTGTGATGCTTACTTAGCAGTTATAAGGGGCATTAGGTACGTTTTCAAACTCAAAAAAAAAATTAATAGCTACATATAGACAAATTAATGTTCTTTCAAACTTAAATTTGGTTTACCACAGGAGAGCAATAATTTGCAGAAGAGCTGTAAGAGTGAACTCACAACTGAAATCTCACAAGAGATTTGCAAATGCATTTTTAACATACTGCAGCCTGGTTGACAATGCTAGGCTATATTGCACCAATGCCTTGGAGGGCCCACCTAAGGTACACCTCCTCTTTCTTCATCCCCAATTTGTTTTTTTTTGGGCTACTTGGTATGATATATGATCATATGTTATATAGAAGCGAGTTAAATCCTTAATTTATGAATGAAGATAGGGGTGGTCCCAGTTCGGTTTGATTTGATTTTGGGCAAATCGAACCAAACTGACAAAAATTTGGGTTTTAAAATAGAAAACCAAACCGAACCGAATTATATGAATAAACCGATTTAGATCGTTTCGGTTCGGTTTTCAGATGGGGTCGACTTTGTTATTTTTTTTAATTGTAAGTCTGTTATACCCCAATTTTTTAATTTTAGGTGGGCTCAGTTTTTCCGATCCAAACCAAACCAAATCGAATACAAATTGAAAACCAATATTCTCTATCCGATCTAGTTTGGTTCGGGCTAATTCAGTTCAGTTTCGGTTTTTTTGTCCACCCCTAAATGAGGATATATATATGTATGTATAATAATTTAGTCTTGTAAGTTGATTGCTACTGATAGTGCGCAATCTCTGATTTTAGGATCTTGGTCTGGTGCAACCAATTCAAAAGAGTAGTTTATTAAGTGGTGCCTCACATTTTCCCTTATAAAGCTAAGATCTGATTTATCGACACTAACATAGAATGCAATATTTTCCTACAGAGAACATGACTTAAAGAGGGACATCTATATGGCTGAAAATATTAGTTTAAACTTGTAATTGAAAATTTGTGTCAGGTTGTAGTCCAACTATTTTTTTTAAGACATGTGATGCTGATATAATTGTAGTTGTGAAGTTGATAGGATGGAAAGACAAAGACAAGACTTTGCTGGTTGATCCAGATGAGATAGGCTGTTTAAAGACACTGGGAAGGTTGAATGAGAGTGCAGAATCGATATATGAACTTTACAAGCGCCCCAACCCGGCTTGCAAATCGGGATCAGTTTGGAAAGACATTGTATTATCGCCCTCAAGATTAAACATTCAAAAGGAGCTCAAGTATTCAATCCAGAAAGTTGAAAGAAGCAAAATGATATATTGATCTCATCCATGTATGACAGTTTTGGAGAGTTTTAACCTTGTTAAGATTCACTTACAAGCAGTAGAACATCTGAAGCAGGTGTCAAATTTTTTTTCTGCTATATTGGTTGTATCAAGATTGCAAAGTTTATATATATATATATATATATGTTAGATGAACTTAACTAGCAAACCTCAGTTCAGAATAAAATCTACTCATATTATATTAAATATAAGATGAAATAGAAATGAGAAAAGAAAGAATCATTAATATAATGTCGATAATAAATCTCATAAGAAACTATTTAAAAAAAGAAAAAAATTATAAAACCGAATAGAACTATTAGTATTTAAAATCTCCACTTTTCCATATATATATATATATATATGTATGAGAAAATTGAGAAAATGGTCCATTTGGAGAGGTCAACCTCAAAAATAACCTTTTGTGATTGATAGTACAAAAAGGTACAAAAAAAATGCATGAATGGACAAAAATACCCTTAATGAGTCATTTTTTTAAATAAATCTCAACCTATAGGTTGGGAATCCCAACCCCGAGGTTGGGAGTCCCAAATAGAAAAAAAGCATGAATGGATAAAAATGTCCTTAATGAGTATTTTTTTAAATCAATCCCAACCTATAGGTTGGGATCTCAACTCCGAGGTTGGGAATTCCAAATAGGGTTGATTATCAAAGTTGGGATTCTCAACTTTTAGGTTGGGATCCCAACCTAAAGGTTGAGAATCCTAACCTTAGATGTTTATTCAAGTTTGGGATTCCCAACCTCAAGGTTGGGATTCCCATCCTTGAAGTTGAGATTTCAAATATGAATATTGAATCAAGGTTGGAACTCTCAACCTTTAGGTTGGGATTTCCAACCTGGAGGTTGAGAATGTCAACCTAAATGTTCAATTATATATATTTCGTAATTAAATAAATTTTTTGGGTTGTTTCATAATTATTAAATTTAGAATAGAGGGCGCTTCTTGGGTAAGAAGCACCCTTAAAGATATTTTCTAAAATTACAAAATTACACTTTTATTTTTTTGAATTATCAAACCTGACCTTATTATTATTTTTTGAACAAAATTACCCCTCTCATTTCTTCAATATTAAAATCCATAATCCTAACCTCAAGGTTAGGATTCCCTATCAATCCTAACTTTCAGGTTGGGAATCCTAACCTCGAGGTTGAGATTCCTAACCTTAATTGAAAATTCAGGGTAAAATTCATAATTAAACAAATTTTTGAGGTTATTTCGTAATTATTAAATTTAGAATAGAGGGCGCTTCTTGGGTGAAATCTATTTTTTAAAATTACAAAATTGACTTCTAGTTTTCTGAATTATCAAAACGGACCTTATTATTATTTTTTGAACAAAATTACCCCTCCCATTCCTTCAATATCAAAACTCATAATCTCCCACAATTCATCAACAACCACAATTCATCAATCCAATTAATCAACATCATCATCTCCCACAACAACAAAAACAACATCAAATCATTCATAAACTTATTAATAAACAAACAAAAAAAAAAAAAAAAAAAGAAATCTGGTTCTGGGTTCGCGACCCAGAACCGACGTGGTTCTGGGTTCAGACCCACACTGGTTCTGGGTTCGCGAACCCAGAACCAGTGTCGGTTCTGGGTTCACGAACCCAGAACCGATGTGGGTTCTGGGTTCGCGAACCCAGAACCAGATGGTTTTGGGCTCGGCGACGAGCCCAGAACCAGATGGTTCTGGTTCGCGACCAGATCCAACTCAGGAAAAAAAAGGAGAAAAAAAGGAAAGAAGAAGAAGAAGAAGAAGAAGAGAGGAGAAGAGATGGGTTAGGGCACTTTAGAGAGAGAATGAGAGGAAAAAATTTGATAGGGTGGAAATTTTAGAGAGAGAATCAGAAATGGAGTGGGTCATTGGAGGGAAAAACCATGGTAAGTGGTAATTAGCTGGACTATTAAGGGTATTTTGGACAAAAAAAAATCATGTTGCAGGGAATTCAAAAAAAAAGAGTAATATCCCGAAGAGTTATCAAAAAAATGTTAGATTTGGTTAAAACCCTGTATGTATATATATTTTTTTATTTATTGATAGGTGTCTTTATGCAAAACTATTTGACACTCGAAACAATTCACTGTAAGCAATTTGACATTAATACTGAAAAAATTTGCAAACAACTATCTAATCTATAATAGATATAAGATTTATAACCATATTTTCTACGTCACTTGGTATAGGGATGCCATTGTACCTCTAGTCTCCAAGTTTTATCTCTTTCTTCTTAGTCAATAAATTTGATACTCAATATTTGTACATAACATCATTTGAACTTGGAACTGAAATGTATTATCTAATTTTGACTGCAGCCATGCACTACAAGATTGTCGCTTGAGTCAATGAAATCTGTCAGTTGACAATGCATAGTTGCATTTGTATAGCCAATTATTTCAAAATAAGTGAACCTATCACATTATCTAAAATATGTGTTATAACTAATCTATATATCACTACTTTAAACTTCAGTTATCAGTCATTATAAATAAATACATATGAAAAAACCATTTTGAAAATATTTTCAATTAAAACCTGTTAATAAACTATTTAGTTTTCACCCATATCTCAACATTTTTATCAAAAATTAAAACATACATCTATTATTAATATAAAATAAAACCAACTATAATTTTAGTAAATTACACTTATACATGGTGTTGCTTGCTTTTATTAATAATTTTCAAATAAAATACTTTTGCTAAGCGAATCAGCATATAATGCTACCACACAAAATGTGAATATGAATACATGTTTTCACCTTCTTGTACACTACCTATTCATGAAATGAGGTGATAATATCTTGTAAACATGAAAAACAATTATTACCATATAAATGCACACAAGATACAAAATCATGTAATTTCTCCCTAACACAATTAGCATGATCAAGAACATAACCCCAAAATGTGTTTTCATGAATTGGATTAAATTGGAGAAATAACGGGGCGCACATTGGTCTTCAGCCATGCAGTTGGCCCAACTTTAACAGTGGTCTCTCATGTTAAAGCCCAAAATTTAAGTTTGATTTATTGGGCTGGTTGAGCTTACACTTCAACTCTTTATCTTACTACAGCTTGTACATTCACATCCAGGACATTATTACATTTCAACTAGTAAAAATTGAATTACTAATTGATCTAATATGAACTTTTATTGTGTTGAAATAATTGTTTGTGACTGTTGGTTTTTTCTGAAATGAATTAGAGATCTAGTGAGATCTATAAACTAATAAAATGCTCTTGATAGGAGTTAAACCGCTATCATTAAGATGAATGAGAGATAGAATCTCATGTGTGAGATGTGCTGTTTGTGACTATAGTTGATCAACCACACCAAAATTTCTATATATTGTAATTTTAATGCTTTATGCTGTTATGTATATATTAAGGCAAGTGATCAAGCTTGTCGGGTAGTGTTAAGTTAAATATGTGGATTTGTTGGGTCAAAAAAAATTTATGGATTTGACCAGCTTATCTATCAATAACAAATCTTGGATTGGTTGTAATGGTAGTTACTGATATTATAAGAAATTTAGCTCGTAGCCTTTTGCAACGTGCGAGAGCAAGTTGTTGATAAGCATGTTGCCATACTGTTGAAGGGTTTGGCAACTTGCGGTGCGCATTGTCTTAGATCTTATGGCAATGCGCATTGCATATTGTGATAGGTTATACAGCAAAGTGTAATTAATATTGCCATAGACGTCTATAACAATATTGACTACACATTGCCATAGACGTGAAAGGTAATATGATGCGCAAGTTGTTATTAATGTTTAAAGAAACATTGCCTGCACATTGCCATAGGTCAATTACGGTAATGTCAAATGCATGTTGCTATTGATCTTAAGACAACATTACCTACACGTTGTCATAGATCACCTATATATCTTATTTGGTAGTTACTAAAATATCTTATTTGGCTCTTTGCTAATAACAATTATTCTAGTATATAGACTCATCTAATAACAATGAATGTTTTTTATTGATATAATCACATATATCCAACAATAAAATCATTTCATAATTCCCAAATGAGCTAGTATATATAATTATTTCTCTAAAACAAGTGACAATACAATATAGAATTAACATATATTTCTAAACTAAAAAAATTAATCAATCTATCAAACTCATTCGCTATGCGCTTTTTCATTGCCCGTAGGATTGCGCACTTATCACTTGTATTGAGAACAATTATAAATCATTATCATAATTATGAGATATTGTCAAATAATCATAAATGTCATCTAAATCTATATAATCAAACGTGTTAATTAAATGCACTAATAAATTAGCAATATACAATAATTAAAAAATATATAAAACATAATAATTTATGTTATATCAATATATCCTCATTTGAAGTGTAAAAACAAAGATTAAATTACCAAATCTAAGAAAGTAACACAATTATGAAATGGAATAATTTTATCTCAATAAAAATGTTAACAAACACTTGGTGAACATGTGCATTAGATTAAAAGAAAAAAAAAAAAAACTTCATAAAGAAATCACAATAAATGTAATGCTTAGAACTAATACATGTGTCCTTAAATTCACAAGAACTAATCAAATTCACTCAACAAAAAGTTAGTTGTTTCATATGTATAGAAAAAATAGAATATGAATATATTGAAAAGAAAAATATAATAAATTTAGTAAAACAAATCTCTTATGCAAAATGCACATGGAAGCGTGTTTACTAGCAAAACTTATAAATTTTCCAAATAAATTTCATATTGTAAACAAAATTCACAACCAAATACAAAGGATACTAAACTAGAGAGAACAATTACCTCAAACAAGCATTTTATCAAGTAGAAAATGCATCCTTAAATTCACAATAACTAATCAAATTCACTCAACAAAAAGTTAGTTGTCTTGCATTAAAATTTTATGAACCAAACAAAAAGTTAGAACTAATACATGTGTCCTTAAAGCCAAACACCAAACCAACAATGTTATGAACCCATCAAACAAGCAATTATAATTTAAATTCATCAAGTTTCAAGTCAATCAATTCGTTATTTTAAAATAAATTATAATAAAGTCATCTTTTGTTTTTAAATGATTTAATAAATAACCAAAAAAAAAAAGAAAAAGAAATCGGTTTATTTTTAAAGCAATTTGTTAAATTAAATATATATTAACCGATGTATTCGTAATGTCTTAATTTTTAAGACATTGTATTTTAAATAACAGATTTTTTAATTTATTTTTAAATTGGTTTTAAAAAATCGATATGTCACTAGTGATATCTTTGTACATTTTTGTAGTAGTGATGATAATCGCTATATTTTATTTTGGATCAAATATTTTGTAGAATTTATGAACATTTTTTAACATAAACAAATTCTTTCTTTTTCATTTATAAAATCATAAACAATTTTTTTATTTTTTATTTTCAAAGTTGTGGTTTCTCGCAACCTGACAAAATCAACACTCAACAATTTATAAATGTGCCACAATGTAATTTCACTAAACTAGACAATTCAACAATTTCCTTTATATTTGATCATTATTACTGTAACAGTGTGGCGTTAAATGTAAATAAATTGAAAAATTAGCTCTGTTTGTTTTAATTAAGGCATACCTTAGATAGGTAATTTGTATTTAAGTCAAATAATAATAATAATTTTTTTTTTTTTTTTTTTTATATTTGAAGTGATATGTAATTAGTCATTATGATATTAAATAAAATAAATTTCGAAATTAAATTTATTTATATCAATTTAAAATATCGGGTTTTAGTAAGGTGCAGTCATGCACATTACTAAAAGATGAGTTTTTAGCAAAGTATAGCCTTAAACGTTGCTAAAAGGTAGGTTTTTGGCAATGTGCAACCCTGCACGTTGTCAAAAGTTGGGTTTTTAGCAACTTGCAACTTTTGGCAACGTGTAGCCCTGCATGTTGTAAAAAGTGGGTTTTTGGCAACATGAAGGGCTACACGTTTCCACAAGGTGGGGTTTTGGCAACTTGTATCCATGTAAATTGCCAAAAGATGGGATTTTAGTAATGTGCATGGTTTTGTATGTTGCCATATATCCTTTACTTTCAACAACATACGCTTGCACGTTGCCGTAGATCTCTTCCACAACGTGCAGCCTTTGCACGTTACCGTAGATGACCTATGGCAACGTGAACTTGATGCATGTTGTCTTTTGAACGTTGTTGTAGCCTGAATTTCTTGTTTCATGAATAATATCCAAAGACTGTTATTAATGAATAAGCTTACCTAATAAGTAAAATAGTCAAACCTTTTAAATTTAATTAAATGACTTTAACATGATGGTTAATGAATTATTTTCAATCTTGGACGTAAAAGAGAATTTTGCTTGTTACTTTGTCTCATGGTGCTTGAGGAATAGAGAATCATATCATATCTTTTCGTTGATATAAACAGTGAAAGTTGTGGTTGAACTATTAGAGACCTTAAATATTTGGCAAGTGAGTCTAAGCTTTCATTATGAAATCTGATCATAATTTCGTATTTGCTAAAAAGTATATTATTTGTAATAAGTTTAAGTAGAATTTTAGTTTAAATAATATTTTCACACAGTACTGCATGGTGGTAGATAATCACAAATAAGAAGAGAGCGGCCCTTGCAAGATTGAATGCTTTTTCTAGGAGAGGAACGGGAGTGAGAAGCATGATGGTGCTTGTTTAAGAACATTGATGACGCTCAATTTTTTGTTTTTCAATTTTTTTTCTTGGCTCTTTGCTTAAATGGGATCAATTTCATTTTAAACTAAAGAATCATTATTTGTTTGTAAATTTTTTTGGATTACAGAAATGACAATTATTGTGTGATCTCTTGCATAGCACCCGATATCAACAACAGTATGTTTTATTATTTTGTGGAAATTACCAAAAATAACCACCTTTGAAAAGAAAAATTCGTTTTTCCCGTTCCAAATAAAATTATGGTTTCACCCTTCAAACAAACTAATTGCATTGCATACCCAAGTTTACCAAATTGGCCCTATCACAAATTCATCCATGTGGCCTCATCATTTCAAATTGAAAAAAAAAGAAAAAGATAGTTACCTAAATACCCTTCATATATAAAGGCATTGTAAGCGGTTGGAAAGCATGTTAACCAAACTTGAACCCATTAAACCTGATTATCATAGCCGACCTTTCGCATTCCATCGTTGATCGCTGTAGACCACCACCGATGTCGACCACCTTTTTTATTTGAATGGTATGCAACCTTTGACTTGATTTTGCGATTTTGTGATTTTTTTTTAATTGTGTTGTGATTTTTGAGTTTATTTTGTGTTTTGGTTGTTGGGTTTTGATGTTTAATGTTAGATTTGGTTAATTGTGACGAGATTACAGTGTTGAAAATAACTTTCACTGTTTTCGACATTAATTAGGTTTAATGGCCTCATTATCTCAATTACTACACGAAACCAGGCTTAGTCAGACCATTAAACCCTGTGTTGAAGACAAGGAATAGTCATCTTCCATTTGGAACAGGGTTAAATAGTCTCATTAAATCCAATTGATTTACCAAATCGGTTTCAATGAAGCCATTAAACTTGATCGTTGATAAAAAAGATGAACAGTAGTTATCTTAATCAACGATCGGGTTTAATAGCCTAATTAAGCCCAATTGGCGAATTGGGTTTAATGAGGCCATTAAACCTGGTTGTTTAATGGCCTTATTAGAATTGGTTGTTCCACCAATTGGGTTTAGTGAGACTATTAAATACGATTTCTTATATAGGCATCGTTTGCAGTTTTGGGTGCATTTAGCCTTGATTCATTTGTTGTTGTTGTTTTTTTTTTTTTTTTTCTATAGATAGACGATCAGTTACAAGAATTTAATTATAGGCATAGTTGTTGTTAGTACCTGAGGGAATGAAGGCAAGTATACATGCTCCCCTTTACCACTTTGTTAAAGTATGAGAGGCTTTGATACAGTAGCAGGTGTGTGACAGGTTCATTGCATGCCCTTTAGGATAGTTTTACAGATGTCTCAATGATAGATTCTTAGTGCTAGTCTGATTCTAGACGTTTTTTGTTAGAAAAGTGGTCTTTCTTAATGCCTACTCTAATGAGATGTGGTTTGAAATTATAGGGCCTCTTTATAGGTTTGGGAAACAAAAATTTTTGCTAGTAATAGGACTCTAGTTCGGATGTGTTGACCCAGATCACATTAGGGCACGGAATGATGGCCTAGATAGTCTAATGGCACGAATTTTGGGAACTCAATCGTGGACTGTGCCTGAAATAAATAGTTTGCTTAAGGTTTGAGAGGATCTAGATGCATAGAACATTTTCAAGTTAGCTTATTTAGTCGTTACCAACTGTCTATTGATGGGCCACAATGAACGAACCCTGATGGAACCTTACATGTGGACCATTATAGAGGATTTAGAAGGGTTTCAATCGTTCACCTAGAATACATTCTCCTATGGTAGGCTTCTCCTTTAGCCTTCGTATGGTGATTACTAAGGATTGACTTTGGCAGCCATGTAGCATTAACATTTGTTGCTTTATTTGGACATTTCGGGTACAACACTAAGTACATGTTATTTATTATTAATGAAAATTGTTTACTTTATATATATATGCACACTAACTATATGATTGTTTTTTGTTTATTTTTTATTTTTTTTGCATTATAATGGTAGCTAGTCGAAATATTTCTATAGTTCAAGAGCAAAATAGGGAAAAAAAATTAGCACTTAATTTTTTATGCTAAAGTGTTTCAATTGGGTTTATAGAAAAGAGGTCGCATCACCTGAACATATGGACCATGATAAAGGATTTAAGAGGGTTTTAGTCGTTTGCCAGAGGTATATTCTCCTATACTATACTTCTCTACAATCTCTGTATGATGATTACTAAGGAACGACTTCAGCAACCATGTAGTATTAACATTTATTGCTTTATTTGGGAGTTCAAGGTACAACACTTCGTATATGTCATTTATTATTAATGAAACTTGTTTAGTTTTTATATATATACTAATTATATGTTTTTTTAATTTAATCTTTTTTACATTATAGTGGTGGCTTGTCGAATTATTCCTGTAGTTTGAGAGCAAAATAGGGAAAAAAACCATCCCTTAATTTTTGATGCCAAGATGCTTGAATTGGGTTTGTAGAAGGAGACCGCATCACCTGAAGTGGATTAATGAGTTTAACCCCCACCCCTCCCCCTATCCCTCCCTGCCCGTCCTTTTCGTGTAAGTGTTTAATCTAATCTAAATTTGTTTCCATTTTTATTTTACTATCTTTTTTGTATATATATATTGTAGGTATAAACACTAAGGACCACTCTAGAGCCCACCGAAGCCGAAAGAGACACAAATTATTGGAGGTCTTTCAACCATTTGCATCTGGTTGGAGTAAATGTCTATAAAAAAGGGCTAGCAAAAAAGGTGATAAGTTTGAGGGTGATGAGAATGAAAAAGGGGATGAAGAGGTAGAGGGAGGCGAGGATGACCATGACATCCCATATTATACATAGAAATACAATTCTCCCCGTATGAGAGACTTGGATAGACCCGAAGCACCATCATCGGAGGATGCATGTGGGAGAAGACAAAAAAGGTGCACGATGTAGGATGGGCTAATAGTACGACGCATGGATCCTCTCATCCTCATATATGAATCTTATATTATTATTTAATTTATGTCATTCTTACATGAATATCCATTTTATTAAATAGAAAAATTATGGACATGTGTAGTAATATGAAGTTGGATAGAGAGACCGAGTCTCTAAATATGATAGACAAAGTGTAATTTTTTAAAAATGTAGGTTATCTTTCCCGAAATAGTCATAAAAGAGGGGAGACTATCAAATATTTCATAAAATTATTATATGAAGTGTAATCGTTTGTTTCTAAAATTATATATATATATATATATATATATTTGCAGGAGCCTTAGACAAACACTAGTAAGATTGTGGAGTTGGTTGGTGTCATAGAGTTGTTGAGGGGACAAAATAAAAGATGAGTTAGCTAGAGAGGGTATAGGGAAAGCTGAGTAAGGGATAGGCAACACTGGAAATGGAGTGACAAGGTTTGAAGTTCATCTAGAAATCTGTGGGTCTCCTAATGGTGGGGACGATTTGGAGGACGATGATAATGAGAACACTAATACGAATGAGAATATTGATGACCCACAACGTCGTCCTGAAGGTGATAACGATGATCATGATCAACCTCAATATGATAATAATCAGGTTGGCATCGCAGCTTGAAGATGATGGCCTCGCCCATACTATCATTGTCACTTTCGAGGTAAATTTTGTATTTATTTTACGTTTTAGTCTTATATATGATACTAAATATCTAATTTCAAACATTTGGCTTTTTTAAAATTGCAGGGGAACACCATCATTGAACGAGCCAGACAAAAAAACTTGATTCAAGATAAGTGTTTGTTGGAGACAAAGAACTTGAATGGATGCAGAAGCTTCACTGAAGAATTTTGAATGGATGAAGAATATTGAAGAGAATCTTGATTATAGAAAATAGATGAAGAACCGTGATGATGAGGAAGAAAGGTATTAGTACAAAGAAGAAGGGTATTTTGATAATTTTGGTTAAGGGCACAACAGTCATTTTCACTTAAAGGTAGTCTGGTAAACTTGAGTATGAGATAAAATTAGTTTGTTCGAGGGATTAAAACAAAATTTTCTAATGAATTGGGTAAAAATGAATCTTCCCTTTTGTGTTTGGGTAAAAATGAATTCATCCCTTGTATAATTCTTTAAGTTGAGTGTTCTTTAAAATTATTTTTGTATGTTTATAAATCAAAGGCTTAACGATTTTTTCCAACAAAGTGAATACAAATACTAAAGTTGTTTACCAAATATATTGAAAAAGTAATTACACATTTTCTTAAAATAATTTCAAAATTTCATTAAAAGTATTGATGTGATCGGATATACATATATATATATATATATATATATATATATATATATATATATAAAAGAGATTGATAAGCACTTCACATTTTATATTAATAAGATAATGAAATCAAGTGGTGTTTCTTTTCCCCATTTTTCAAATAAAAAGTTTGAACTTAACAATGCTTATTTATATTAAAAATTATCTCTCAATCGGAACAAATTCTTCAT
This sequence comes from Litchi chinensis, assembly GCA_019925255.1. Taxonomy (NCBI): domain Eukaryota; kingdom Viridiplantae; phylum Streptophyta; class Magnoliopsida; order Sapindales; family Sapindaceae; genus Litchi; species Litchi chinensis. The sequence continues at coordinate 868,135 of CM034464.1, read as the reverse complement.
ACTTTATATTAATAAGATAATGAAATCAAGTTGTGTTTCTTTTCCCCATTTTTCAAATAAAAAAGTTTGAACATTTTTTTTTTTGAAATATTAAAGAAAAAAGTTTGAACTTAACAATACATATTTGTATTAAAAATTATCTCCCAAACGGAACAAATTCTTCACACTTTATATTAATAAGATAATGAAATCAAGTTGTGTTTCTTTTCCCCATTTTTCAAATAAAAAGTTTGAACTTTTTTTTTTTGAAATATTAAAAAAAAAAATGTTTGAACTTAACAATGCATATTTATATTAAAAATTATATCCCAATCGGAACAAATTCTTCACACTTTATATTAATAAGGTAATGAAATCAAGTTGTGTTTCTTTTCCCCATTTTTCAAATAAAAAGTTTAAACTTTTTTTTTTGAAATATTAAAAAAAAAAATGTTTGAACTTAACAATGCATATTTGCATTAAAAATTATCTCCCAAACGGAACAAATTCGTACATTAGTGAGGTGTATATATTCGTCACTCTTCGATGATTAAATAATTTATTAAATAGAAAGCTGGTCACAGCTAAATTGTGATACATCCTTGACAATTTAGCAGAAACTTTAAGGTTTTTAGCGGAAATTTTACATATCGTTGCAGCTGCTACATTTCCTTTTTTTTTTTTTTTTTTTAAAGTAATATTAGATTATTTAGATATTTTGTTCAATGTTATATGAAATGATGTTAAATACAAATTATTTCTATTATATATAAATTATGAGATGATATGATAGTTAATATGATATTGGTTATTCAAATATCATATTATGAATTTAAATAAAAATTTATAATAATCTAACATTTTTATTTTATTTTATCATATCACATCTTCAATAAAATCAAACTTTTTTTTTTAATTTTATTTTATCATATCACATCTTCAATAAAATCAAATGGTAAGAGAACTCTCATCTAATTCAGTTTTATTTAGGGTTGGAATGACTACATAGTAGATAATATATAAAAATAATGATGGTATGAACAAATTAAACATGAAAAAGTATTGAGACTCTAAATTTATAAAAACATTGATGAAAATATAAATAGGAAAAATTTTGAGCCTTTGGTTGTCAGCGTCATTGGTTAGGCGTCAGCAGCCCCCATACCTCCCATTATGTGTGGCATGAGTTCTACATTCATCCGTTAAATCCAAATAATTTATATAATAATAATAATAATAGTTCTCTCCCCCATACCTCCCATTATGTGTGGCATGAGTTCTACATTCATCCGTTAAATCCAAATAATTTATATAATAATAATAATAATAATAATAATAATAGTTATCTCTCTATTATATATGAATTGACCCTTTATCTTCGTGTGGGTTTTTTCTCTACTTCTATGTAGACGGATCTCTCTCAATTGGGAGTAGTACTCTTGACTGTGTCATTAGTGTTTCTATCTCGATTGATTCTGACTGAACTTATATCAATCCAAAAAAAAAAAATTGAAATGTATCGAATATTATTTTGATATTAAATCCTTTCACATGGGATGCACTATTTGGCAGGGATGACAACAAATTTCTGAAGGGTGTTGATGTGCAAATGATGGGAGGACATTATGGTCAAATCATTGGATACTAACAAAAGATCCAAATAACCCAACATAGTCTTCCCTCTCAAAACACTTGCAAGTTGCATATAAAACAAAAAAAAATTCACACTCCCAAGTCCCAACTGTCAGATCTTGTTTGTTACACGAATTTAAGCTGAGTCCGGGTAATTTTCGATCCAAGTCCATGTGTGGTGGGAGATCGAGCACATTTTTTTCATTTCTCATACTGCTGTGATCCACCACAGCACGTGCGACAAAAAGCAAGGGACCTGTACTTTGTCTGCTGCTTTTCATGTTGTTGGTTTTTTTTTTTAAATAATTTTTTAACCTAATATTAAATTAAATTATTAATTCTAAAAATTAAATTAACATATTTATTAAATATTTCTATAATGTAATATTCTTTTAAATTAATTATAAAATAAATAATATTTTCTTTAAAATTGATTTTATAAAGTTATATTTATTTTTTTTCAAATTTTTTAAAAATTGATTTAATATGCTTATAAAAAAATCTATTTAGTATTAATTAAAAAATATCTCAGGTTGAAGTTAATTGAAAGTAGATTTGTTTTTAAAAAAAATAATAATTTAATTATTTAAAATTAATTTTATTTAATCTTATATTATATCAAATATATTACAGTATTAATTTACATGCTGTATCAAATTTATCTTATTAATTTACAATTCATAAAATTAATTCAATATAATGTCGTGCGCCAATCAGGGGCCTCAAAGTCTCTACTCATCCACCAAAACCCACAACTCTCTCTCTCTCTCTCTCTGTCTCTCTCACACACACTCCGAGGGACGGACTGTCCACGGAATTTAAGTTCTCCTCCGGTCTACATCCCACCACGTGACCCGAACCGTCCACCCGAACCGACCCGCCAAAACCCTCCGGCATCACCGCAATGAGACTCGTTGTGCCGTTACAGGGAGTGGTGCAAGGCAGAGGCGGCCTCATCCTCGGCTCTCTCATTCCATGCGCGCTATACTACTTCCTCCAATTCTACCTCAAACGCTGCCGCTCTCGAGAGCCGTCATCGGATCCTCCGTTGCCATCCACCTCCTCCTCCAACCTCGCCGAACTTCCGAGATCGTCGTCTCGGGCCAGCTTGTCCACCCGTGGATCTTTCGGCCCCGCTCGGATCTCGTCTCGGGCCAGCTCGGTTGCGAAACCGAGTGATTCGCTGTACTATGTCGGGTTGGACAAAGCCAAGGAGGATCCGTATCATAGAACGGATAATCCGGATGGGATTATCCAACTCGGGTTGTCCCAGAGCAACGTCAGTTTCGGATCTATTTTTAAAAAAACAAATGACTTTGTTTTTAAATTGACAATACTTATTTGATTAAAAAATAATAATAATAATAATAACTATTTTTATTGATTAGTTACAGTTGTGTTTGGATTTGATTGGGAAATGGATGTCGAAGAATTTGACGGATTCGATCATGGGGATCAACGGTGGTGATTCAAGTATAAGTGGTGTTGCCATGTACCAACCGTTTGATGGAATGATGGAAATGAAAGTGGTAATGTGAATTTGTACTTACAATGTGGTGGAATTGGGTGTCCGATTAGTGACTCTTTGTGGATTTACAATGGTTTAATGACTTTAACAGTGGGTATGTACCCATATTGTATTTAATAAAAAAAAACAAAAACAATAGACTTTAACAGTGGATTTTGTAAATTGACATTTAGTTTTTATTGCATAGTGCTTTGGCTAGTTATTTGTTAACAATTAATTACCTTTTGGTCTGTCAGTGGTTATAATTCAATAGTTTGCTAGATCTATGATTTATTTATTTGTTTATAGAGAACCTTCAGTTTGCCGGCATCAATTTGAGTTGAAAAAGTCATGATTTTCACCAAAAGGATTAAAAAAAAGAGAACGAAAGTTTGCTGATATTCACAATGATAGTACTGTAATTATGTATACATTAATTTCTATGCTTTTGATCACATTTTATGTGGGTTTTCAAAATAGAGATAACCATTAATATTGACACTATTTTTTTCAGGTGTTTTCGATTTCTAATGACATGACGATGTTTTTGGGGGTTGGAGAGGCCACTGTCCTTTTAGAATGATTTTAATTTTTAGTGGCGTTGCATGGTTTAGGTGGTTGTCTAGGGACATCAAACAGACTAAACTTTATTTATCGTGAATTTTTTGGATTCTCTACTTGCAACAGCCAACCAGTTTCGGTGATAAGATGCCATAAGAGTCTCTGGTATTGGCCTTGCTAATTATATTCTCCTTTTCTGCCTTCTGCAGGCTATGGCAGGTTTCATGTCTCAGGTCATGGGACAAAGGGTCTCATTTGATCCCTCTCGAATAATTTTAACAGCTGGTGGAAATCCTGCGGTCGAGATACTGAGCTTCTGCTTGGCAGACCATGGGAATGCATTTCTTGTTCCCTCTCCTTATTATCCCGGGTAATTCATATCTTCATTTTAATACCTTGTGCACCAAGTTTTCAAACAATTTGAGTTAAGTTAGAGAAAAAAATGTGCAGTTTTGACAGGGATGTGCCATTCCGAACAGGAGTGGAGCTAATTCCTGTTCACTGTCCTAGCAGTGACAACTTCATTATTAGTATAAGTGCTCTCGATCAAGCATTCAATCAAGCAGGAAAGCAAGGATTAAAAGTTCGTGGAATTCTCCTCTCAAACCCTTCGAATCCTGTTGGCAATATACTGCCACGAGAAACTATCTATGATCTATTAGACTTTGCGCAAGAGAAGAACATCCATATAATTTCTGATGAAATATATGGTGGTTGCGCGTTTGGAAGTGAGGAGTTTGTAAGCATGGCAGAAATTCTTGACTCAGAAGACTTCGACAAGAGCAGGGTTCATATAGTATACGGGTTGTCAAAAGACCTATGTCTTCCAGGATTTAGAGTTGGAGTTATCTACTCCTACAATGAGAGCGTTTTAGCTGCTGCAAAGAAGTTAACAAGGTTTTCTTCGATTTCTACTCTGAATCAGAGGCTACTAATCCCAATGCTTTCAGATACAAAATTTACTCAGGAATATATTGAGACTAGTAGGAGGAGGATAAAGAGAATGTACGACTCCTTTGTGGATGGTTTAAAACAAGTAGGAATCAGATGTGCAGATGGCAGCGGTGGTTTATATTGTTGGGCTGATATGAGTGAATTAATTCCCTCTGACAGCGAGAAAGGGGAACTTGAGTTATGGGATAAGCTGTTGAATATTGCTAAAATCAATGTCACTCCTGGTTCGGCCTGCCACTGCATAGAACCGGGATGGTTTCGATGTTGTTTTGCCACTTTAGATCAAGATGATATTCCTGTGGTTATAGAACGGATCCGAAGAGTTAAGGCTTCCAGTTGAAATATTGTTCATCTGGGGAAAAAAAAAAATATTTGGTGATGCAGAGCTTCCAAATTAAATAAGAATTCGAGTTCAGTTATCTTGGAGTTCTTGCATAATTCAACATTCGGTTTACATTCTGGATATTGTAAATTATTTACACCATTGAGGGTTGGATGTGGAAACTAAAATGATTCAGAAGAGAGTTTTTGATGCAGAAATGAATGATCGTCGTTGATTTTGAACCTCATGGTGAACACAGTTTTCACTTCTATAACAGTTTCAGTATTGGCAAGAGTAGAAGTTGGTCGTGATTATCTCGCGCAAAATAATTGATATATAACTGTGGTGTGTGTGTGATTTTTTTTTTTTTTGGTTGTTGTTTCCCATCATAGTGTCAAAAAGAAATAAATTTGAACCATATAATTTGACTCCTGTTTTCATGTTAAAACTATTGATTTCTACTATGCTTCTTGGTTGTTGTATCGTTGCCTAAGATCAATTGCAGCATAAAATTACATTGAAAAAGGAGCCATAGTTGTACAATCACTTCCTCAAAACGCAGCTTATTTGATCAAACAACCAAAGCACTAGACACCTTATCAATTCTGGACACTAAACCATCAACATTGGTTAAAGTAGATTCTATCTCAAAGGTAATAAACGCTGATGGGTTCGGTTCTGATTCGGGTTCAAGATCGAAGAGTAGATGGAAGAGCTGCAATAAAAAGGTTGGGTTGATGGGCTTCAAGTGCCGGTGGGGGGACCTATTCTACTTCAAGCATCGGTACGCGACAGAACATTCTTGTACCTTTGATTATAAGAAGTTTGATCGTGAAATCTTGATTAACAAAAATCAGCTTATCAAGGCTGACAAACTAGCTGAACCAACCTAATCATCATTATTGTGGAGTATTTTTAGTTAGGTTTCGGTCGGTTTTTTATTTTTAAAAGAATGTGTTGTGTATTAAAAAAACTAGTATGGGAAGAATATATGTTCATATGGTGCGTTTACTTCACTTGAAGGAATCAAAATAACTTGGAATCGGAATAATGTATTAAAATTAGAATAAGTTGTTTACTTCAACTGTAGGAATCAGAATTCGAATCAGCAGTATTCTCATTGAGTTCTTTATTTTACTTTGAAATTGAAATGGATTAATTATAAATTACAAAAATGTTCTTGATTAAAATTATGATATGTATAATAGTATTTAAGATGTAGTGTTATATTTTGTCATGTAACTGGCCATACCAAACTAAAAAAATTAATTTTTTTTAACAATATTATTATAAGTATATTGTGTATCTATATTGTAGATTTATATATATAATATAATATTACCTAAATTTGCTTTGCTTTTGTAAATGTAATAGCCTAACAACTATAGCAATGGTAATTACAACTATCACCAATATGTAACATTCTTTATTTCATTCTTTTGTTAGTATGTATATATATAGATAGGGTTGGTGGAAAGGCATATATATATGTAATGATATATTACATATATATCCTTAAGGTTTGATAAAATTTAATAGTCAAAGTATCAAATTGTCCCTAACGTTTAAAGACATGTCAATTATGCTTTTAAATTTTAAAAAGTTATCCCCCTTCCCCCTCTCCCCCCCTCATTTTTTTTTTTAAAAAAGAGTGCTATCTGAGTATTCATCAATTACTCGTCGAGTAATCGATTATTTGTTGCTCGTTGGGTAACCAGTCGATTAACAAGTTTTGGAACCATGCACATCATTATGAGCATATTAATATAAAAAGAAATATAATTTTAGTAAAATTACACTTATACATGATGTTGCTTACTTCTTTTAATAATTCTCAAACAGAAAACTTTGGTGATATCAGCATATAATGCTACCACACAAAATGCGAATATGAATATATGTTTTCATCTTCCTGTACACTAACTACTTATGAAAAACAATTATTACCATATAAATGCACACAAGATACAAAATCATGTAATTTCTCCCTAACACAATTAGCATGATCTATCTCAAAAAAAAAAAAAAAAATTAGCATGATCAAGAACATAACCCAAAAATATGTTTTCATGAATTGCATTAAACTGGAGAAATAACGGGATGCATATTGGCCTTCAACCATGCAGTTGGCCCAAGTTTAACAATGGTCCCTCGTGTTAAAGCCCAAAATTTAAGTTTGATTTATTGGGCATACATTTCAACAAGTGAAAATTGAATTACTAATTGATCTAATATGAGCTTTTGTTGTTTTGAAATAGTTGTTTGTGACTGTTGTTTTTTCGGAAATGAATTAGAAATCTATCAGGATTTATAAACTAGTAAAATATGCTTGATAGAAGTTGAACCTCTACCATTAAGAAAGATGGGAAAACATAGAATCTCATATGTGAGATGTGTTTTTTGCGACTATAGTTGATCAACCGCACCAAAATTTCTATATGTTTTAATTTTAAAGCTTTATGTTGTTATGTATATTTTAAGGCAATATGATCAAACTTGTTAGGTAGTGTTAAGTTAAATATGTGGATTTGTTGGGTCAAACAAATTTGTTGACTTATCAACAATAATCTTTAGATTGGTTGTATGAGTGGTTATTTAAAAATATCCGGGACTTGTTATTAATAGATAATTTTACTCAATCAATAAGATAGTTAAATCTTGTAAATTTAATCAAGTGATTACAACATGGTGGTTAAAGAATTATTTTCAATATTGGATTTAAAAGAGAATTTTGCTTGTTTACTTCATCTCATGGTGCTTGAGGAATAGAGAATCACATCATCTCCTTTTGTTAATATAGACAGTGAAAGTTGTGGTTGAACTGTTAGAGGCCTTAAATGTTTGGAAAATGAGTCTAAACATTCATTATGAAATATGATCATAATTTCGTGTTTGCTCAAAAAATATATCATTTATAATAACTTTAAGTAGAATTTTAGTTTAAATAATATTTTCACACAGTACTTAATGGTGGTAGATAATCATACGATAAGAAGAGGGCGGCCTTGCAAGACTGAGTGCTTTTTCAGGGAGAGGAACGAAGTGAGAGTATGATGGTCCTTGTTTAACATCATTCACAACACTCATTTTGTTGTTTTTCATTTTTTTTTCTTAGCTCTTTGCTTAATTGGGATAAATATTTTGTTGTCCAGATTTTAAACTAAAGAATCATTATTTGTTTGTAAATTTTTTTGGATCATAGAAATGACAATTCTGTTGATCTCTTGCATAGCACCCGGTATCAACAGCATATGTTGCATAATTTTTGTATAAATGATACATATGTAAATGACAAGCCGGACTGGCAACAGAAACCATTTATATTTCACAGGTATAAGTATTCGTACTCCTAATTAACAAAGGATATAACAATAACAATTATTTTGATAATTATAATATCATGTTTATTAGATAGTGACTAGGCTCTAGTTTGGTAATATTAGATAGATAAGATAAACAACAGTTTCACGTGGACATGGCTGCCACAAATCCAAATGTCAATTTTTAAAATCGATCCATATCGGCTTCAGGTAGATTTTCTCCAAAACCGATCTGGCCTGATTCGTGCTCACCCTTAGTAATCCAAATGTCAATTTTTAAAATCGATCCATATCGGCTTCAGGTAGATTTTCTCCAAAACCGATCTGACCTGATTCGTGCTCACCCTTAGTATCGATCTCTTAATATAGCTTCTTATATCATCCGTTGTTGGGGAGTGGCTATGATACAAACAATAAAATAAAAAAGAAAAATTACAAAACAAGCAAATATTCCAACAGTTTGATTTCAAATCAAGAAAGAAGATGAAGGAGAGGATTTCAAATCAAGAAAGATTGATGAGAGAAAAACCTCTCAAGAAACCCATCATTGTACATGTATATGATGCCAAGAAACCTCTCAACAATCATCAAGAGTTGGACGTTGTGGAATGTAAGAGGCAAATCTAGGCCGAAAAGAAGCTCTAGTCCAGAGCAGACACCGAACATGCCTGCAAACTTGAGAAGCCTAATTGAAAACATGAAAAATGGTTATGCAGAAGAAGGAAAAAGTGTTGATCGATGATTTTGAGAGAAGGGGTTTCGATATTAATGATGTTACGTCACAATGCGTGACTGCTTTTATGCTTTGTTGGTTGTCACAGAGTTGGCCTCTCAAATGTTACATGTAGAAGAGATAATAATCAAGGAGAGGACGAAGAACAAGCAAAGATTGTTGAGAGAAAAGTCTCTGAAGAGACCTATGAGAAAACATGAGAAAACTTATTGAAAGCATGAATGGTAACAATAAACTGTTTAGTTTTCACCAATATCTCGAACAATTATATCAAAATCAACATACATTTAAGATTAATGTAGGATCAAATATAATTTAATAAAATAGACTTATGCATGACGTTGCTTGCTTTTATTACCAATTAGTCAAACAAAAAACCTTCAATAAGCGAATCAGTATACAATGTTTCCATCTTCCTATAGACTAAGTATTCATGAAATGTGGTGATAATATATTGTAATCATGAAATAATAATTGTCATATACATAAATGCAAGACACAACAACTTGTAGTTTCTCCAACGAAATTAGCATGATCGAGAACAGGATGCATATTGGGCTGGAGCCATTCTGTTGGCCCAAATATAACGTTTATTCCTCATGTCAAAGCCCAATATTTATGTTCCATTTATTGGCCTAGTTGAGTTTCCACTTCAGCTATTTATCTGACCACAGCTTGCACATTCATATTCAATACATCATAACATTTCAACTACTAACGATTCCTCATGTCAAAGCCAATATTTTTGTTTGATTTGTACTTGATCTAATATGGACTTTTACTGTTTTAAAAATTACTGTTTGTGATGGTAGCCAATCAATATCAATATTTCTGTTATATTTTTTTGAAAAAGTATTATTTATGGTATAGAAATTTGAACCAATTTATCCTATTTTAAAAGTGACTTTTTATCATGATAGTCGATCAATATTAATATTTCTGCCGTAATTTTTCTTTTAAATATTATCTATGGTTTAGGAACTTGATTTAGGAATATTATCAAGTTGAATGAATGCTGAATACCACTAAACCCAACGCAACTCATGAAAGCTTGTGTTAATATTCTTAGTGTAAGTTAAATATCTAGATTTGTTGAATGTGATAGACACAATAAATAAAGGTATCTTATGTTAATTACTTATATCAACAACTATTCTTGTTTTATCATTTTTCATTATAATTTTATGGATGTAGGAGTGAATTGCCAATGTACTGACATCCTTCCCAATAACTAAAAAAGCTTGAATAAAATAGATAGGAGATGGGATTCCGTAAATAAGCATGTATGACTAACTATCAATAACATAGAAATATGTCAACCTGCGTTCTGCCTTAGAGGTTACAAACTTATGTTGTATTCGGAAGGCAGTGTTTCGAACGTTGACACTAACGAGAAAAAGGCCAGAATAACATAGAAATATAAGTTTTAATTCTCTTATTTAAGACGAAAGATATAATTAATGGCTTAATATTTTGCTGCATTATTACAATTTGAGGAGTATTGAAAGTTATTTGAGAATTTTCAAATGCAGGCATGATATATAAATTTTAAAGTGTTAGATTCATACCATACGTACAGTTTTGTTTAGAATTGACAGATGTGTTTTAACATGGGAAAGATACCAAAACTATTCAAGATTGTTAAAAGTAATATATATATATATATATTAAAAAATAGCATAATTTTTGTTTTCTTATTTGTAAAAAGGGAGGGAGCATCATTTTCAAAATTCCATGTTTACATGAAAGATTCAACTAGTCTAAAATATTTGGACTTGTAATGTAAACTTGATCAATTAAATAACGCAACATGTCATATTTGCTTAAATCACATATATTGCTAACAAGCATGTTTAATAGATAGATAATGATCTAATTAAATAATTATATAAGGTTATGTGGTCTTTTGATAACTAATTTTACATTTCCAACAATTTGTTTGGGTGTTTTGAAGTAACAAAAAAATTATAATCATAAGATATATACTTCATCACATCAATTATGATATGCTTGATTTTAATTTGGTATGTATGATATTAAAAATATCATCTAATTGTCTCTATGAGCATGAAATATAATTACACATCCCTTAACTTTTTGCAGAAGTGATTGGTTCGACATAAAAAAATATTAAACTTCATTTCTTCCATTTTCGTTCATTGATTCATTGTTTATTCAAATGAAAGAAACGTATCTTTATATCATACAAAGCTAAGAAATTAACAAATGAGAAATCTAAAAATTTGAGAGTTATGATCCATGGGTTATCAAAATTGTTTTCTCTCTAAAAATTTATTCCTGATAACAAATCAAATCTTATCATCACATGCTTCAATGAAATATATTGGATCTACGTCGAGTTGGCAAGTGCATTTCTTTTTGGATATATATTGGAAGTTTTTTTATATATTATTTAGTTTTCAGCAATATCTTCAACATATACATGTAGAATCAAGCGTAATTTTAGTAATATAGACTTTGCATGATGTCTTTCATTACTATTTATCAAACGAAGAATGTTCAATATGCAAAGTAGCATATAATGCCGCCACAAAAAAAAATATATATATAAAACAAATAAAAATACCAGTCTTATCTTCGTATACCCTAAATATTCAGGAACAAGAAATTATCGTGACAAAAAAAAAAAAAAATCCATTAAATGCAAGCACAAAATCATGTAATTTCTCCCCCTAACAAAATTAGCATGATCCAGATTCAACAACATGACAACAAAACATGTTTTCATATAATTAGACAATATTGAAGAAATTACGGGCTGTATATTGGGCCCCCAGTCTTCTGTTGGCCCAAATTCAGCAGTAGTCCATCATGTCAAAGCCCAATATATATGTTGTGGTTTGACCACAGCTTGCAAATTCATATTCAGGACATTAGCTCACTTTGAACTAGTAATATTGAATTACTAATTGATCTAATATAGTATCTGAACCATTGTTGTTTTTAAAATGGCTGTTTGTAGCTGGTTATAGAAGTAGATATTCAGACCGTTTAAATAACAATTTATGCGACTAAGTCCAACAAATCTCACTTGTTGGATATCAGATTTTTCAAAAAATAAATATTTATACTCCAATTGTAACTTTGAAGCTTTATCTTGTGCCGTATATATCAAGGCAACTAATCAAGCTTGTCTTAGCTCTGTAGTGTAAGTTAAATAGGAGGATTTGTTGGTCAAAAGAATCTATTAAGTGGTTTGAACATGGTGATTTGATTATAATAATATTAGAGAAAGTAATAAGATAACTGTGCTTTGAAATGGTTGGTGTTGTAGCTAAATTGACTTCATCATTAAATTTTCACACATGTCACATCTGTTATGTCACATGTCTTTAATAAATCGAAGAACAAATATACTGCTGCCAAAGTATATTCTATCCTTTTCATGGAAGCTACAAGTAGACAAATGTAAGACCATAAAATTATATATATATTGAAAATAAAATAATTATTTTAAAAATATTAGAAATTGTGTAAATTTGAGAGATAAGATATGGTCTAATGACTTAGTGAACAAGAACTACTTCATGCCCAAGAAACTTCTTAAGTGCCACCATGTCGCCTGATAGATCCTAACTCAGTAACCCATTGTTTCTTATCTACCAAATGAAACGATATATAAAAGCAAAGGAGCAGTCAACGCTGTTCGCATGAGATACTTGTCAACGATATAAACAAAACAAGATGCCACATATTTTAATATCATTATATTGACCATTCAGAATCTAGAATTATAAAATTCTTTGTCACAATGACAGCTGTCTAACTTTCTTTTTCAATTTCTTCTATGTAATCACTATAAAATCTATAAACTCCGTTGATCTTTATTTAATTATTAATAATATTAGAAATATCAGCTCATATTCTAATTTACATAACAATTTTCATAAATACATTCATATTAATAATGATTTATTTTTAAGATATTATCTATGATACAACGATTTAAATTTGAATGGAATGAACATAGTTTATGATAAATAAATCATATTAATTGGCGTATACAAAAGCCTATATTACACTCAAACAAATACACAATGGAGTAAGTTTGCGGTAGAGAAGTTTGTCCGAAAGATTCCAGACGCCAACACATTGAAAGTCAAGTCCACGAAACCACTCCTCCACACGTTTTAGGAATATTATTTAATTACTTGTCCAACTCTCTAACTCTCTACGAGCCTCCATATGTACATATATATATACTTTCATATTACCTCCATCAGTTGTACTCTTCAAACAAAATATCTACATCGGCTGCTAAAATCATGTCCGTGAAGAAAATTCCATCTCTCAATAAGGGAGCATCGGCTTCCCTGAAGAAGCAAACAGGCTCAAAACGACGCCGTTTGAATACTTGTTTTTCGTTTCAGGAGATTTCAATCCAACGGTCTCCAGGGAAAACGTTGAAGGACGTGAATTCGGATGAATTGAAGGCGAAGATTGTGAGGTGGGCAAAGGCTGTTGTCGCGTATGCTCGTCAAGTCAGTGGAAAATTCGGAAGTTCTAGGGGAGCTGATGATCGTAATAGTAAATCTGCAGGGAGCTGTAGCAGCAGAGTGCATGAAGATAGTAATTAATACAAGTCAGCAGCCGGTTGAAGGTGGAAAAATCCTTAAAGTGAATTTCGTGTTGATTATGATGAAAATATGAGCATAGCCTGTTTGATTTGTGATTCAAATACAATTTTTCGTTTTTTAGACGTAAAAGATGTATATATATATATATATATTTTTTTTTTTCTCTTAACTATTAAAAAAAAATTGGTGTCTTGTTTGATGATTAAAAAAAAACTGAAAAAGTTTTAGATACTGTTTTGTAAATTAGTTTGAAATGTAAATATTAAGCAAATTGTTTTCTTTACATGAAAAATTTGATTTTTTTTTTGTAATTTATAGAACTTATAGTATTCATTTAAGGAAAACCATTTTTTTTTTAAATTGTGGATCGTGAATTAAAGGCTTCTCATAATTTTCAATTCGGATTTGTTGCTATCAATCGATTTTTGACATTGGGAACTGTTTTGTCGATTGACATGAAGATACTAAAATTGGGAAAATGTGAGAGGAGAGTTGAATCAGTATGTCATGTAAGAAATTCATTCATTTGTTATGGGAGTTGAAGCCAAAGGAGAGGGAGCTCTAAACCAAAAAGAAGTTGTACATATTTTTTTTCTTTTTGAAGTATTTCTTCTGTTTTACTTATTTTCAACTTTTATATTTTGTCTTTTTTTTTTGTTATTAATGTTAAACTTAGTAATGTATATTACCATAATATTTGTTATTTAATGCAGATATTGATAAATTTTAATAAAATATAGAAATTAATGTTTAATAAAATTTAAGGCAAATAATTATGTCAAAAAAAATTAAGGAAAATAATACCTTACTTTTTATATTTTGTCTTCTTACAAAGAAAGGAAATAACTTTTTTCTGTATAGTTTGAAGAGCAAATAGTTTAAAGGGTAAGAAGTAATATAAGATAATTTTGTATAAATATTGTAATACATGTTTTCAGATAATACCCTTTTTTTTTTGGTTATATTTTGTTTATTCAGTCAGCTAGCTAAGAAAAGGATGACATTTAGGATTTTGAGACTGCAATATATGTATCACTAGATGTATATGTTCTTTCACATTTCATTATTGAAGAATTTGAATAATTAGACATGAAATATAGAAAATTATTAGCGTAATACATGTCACATTAGTTATTGATCAGTTTTGCTCATGACTTGTAATTTTTTCACTCTTTCTACCTGTATTCGTTTTAGCCAACTGGAAATATTATATCTGCAGTAATTTTCTTGTCATGTACTTGAATACTTGGTTTCTGGCCACTTGAATTCTAAAAAACCATAGCTATATATGCCCTCTTTGTTGAAACTACTTAATTCATGATTTAGCTTTCGCTAATAACTCAATTATTGTAAACTGATATATAACTCATATGAGATAAACCTTAATTATTGCTTGTGTTAACATTTGTTACATCTAGATAAACAAGTCAAACCAGAACGCAATTATGATTCGAAATTAATTGAAATCGTTCCAAATCATTTTCAAATTAATTGAAATATTAGTATGCTTTGAACCTTACTCTTTGCACTGTGCAAAATCGTATTGTTGACCTCATGTTGGCTGAAGTATCAATATATCTGTAATTTTTCATTTAAATTTTTAGGTTCATTATTTAATTTTCACCAATATCTCAACAAATGTGAACTTTTAAATCAAATTTTCTATTTAATGCAATTTGGAAGGTTTGAAATACACATATGCAGTGAGGATGCTTATATAAAACATTGACACTATATCAATATGTACTAAATATTCATTGAATAGTGGTGATTTTTTCTTGTAAACATGAAAAATTAGACATATAAATTTATACCCACAATAAAAATGCATATAAATTTCCCATAGCAAAATCGGCATGACATTATAGTTAACATCAATCAATGTGTATATCATGTTATGTGTATACCTTGGGTACTCTTGATATTTTTAAAAGTATAATATATTAATATTACCCACCAAAAAAAAAAGTACTAACATTATAAGGTGAAATGGTGAATAACATGAGAAAGATAAATCACTTACCACATTATATTATTTGATTTATTTTTTTTTTATTTAATTTTCTTTGGCTGTATAATATTAATGTTATTAAAAATATTTTTAAATAATACAAAAATGGTTCAAAATTTATCATATAGTATTTGATTGAAAATTTTAATAATAGAGTATGTTTCTTTACCTCTGTCTAATTGGTGTAAAATATTTCAAGAAGGTATATTATTTTATTATCTAATTATGTTTTATTCTATTATCTTGTTGTAATTTGAATGGGTGTTAATCCCATGTACAAACCAAATACCATGTAACACCCTCCCCTCAATCCCCAGTGTCTCAGGCACTGAAAACCGAGATGGAAGACGTTACGACATTTTCATTACTTATTTACGAAAATTCATTTACTAACTTAATATAATTTATTGAAAATCCGGTAAAATTTCCCTTATGTTATTGAGAAATCCAAAATTTTAAAACTTACATGTTCAAAAGAAACACTTCAAATACATTTTTCACTTTCTCAACTTCCAGCACCGGACACTTCGTCCGTTTCTAATCATTTCAACACATAAATTTGCATAAAAACATACATTTTATCAACTATATTTTCCAAACAAAGTAAACACAAATACTTTAAAACACTACATCGATTGGTTTTCCCATCTTTTTAAGAAAACATTTATAAACATAATTCAAAATTTATATACATTGAAATTTACAAGGCTGTATACACATATGCATTTAAATATACAAAATATAAGTTCATAAATCTTCATTTTAACTAAAAATATGAACATGCCAAGATGACTACCAAAAAGGTTGGAGATTTGCTGTGACTTGCGGAGCGCACTGGAGACTCTCTTCTCAACAAACACTCACTCTCAGCTCACTCAGCTCACATCAATTACTTGCGCGTGGAAAATCCTATGCACTAAGCAAAAATAGCTCAGTTAGTATACACATATGATATCAAAATTTCACCACCGCAACAGTTAAAGATATCATTTCACAAAACATTCAACAATCAACATAACATAATTTCAAACAACTTTTCGAAAATTTTATTAAATGCTTTTCAACATATATATTCGATTCAAGTTCATTATTGATCATTATTATATCATAAGAGTCTTTCGTAAATGCTGTCACGATACCATGGATTGGTAACGGATTTCCCATTTATCTCCAGCATCGGACACTCGATGTCTGCCTGTCGGAGCTCAACTTCACATTTGTTTCACATTCTGGACCGGACACTCGGTGTCTCTCAAGGTCTGTTAATCACATCAATATATAAGCGTAACGACACAGTACTGCTAATCGTATACTATTGGCATGCTAAACACCAATCCTTACCTACAAATGTACATGTTTACTCAGACTCTCTATAATTTTATTAATTACGAAAATTATCGTTTTCAATTAAACTTTTAGAAATCACTTCACTATCAAACATTTTCATTTATTTTCACGTTTCGAAATCTTTCAAAACCTTCCTCTTGACCCTTACCAAAGGACTATTTCACCCTTGGTTTCACAATAAAAACTTTATAATATAATTATATTCGTTTCACATTTCCACTTTGCTCCAAGAAGTGGTTTTCGAATTTTTCTCTTCGAAATCATAGTTCATCACACAAATCATCACAACACAATGCAATTGATACGTAAATACATGCGAAATACCAAAAATACTCCTAAGCTTTCTATTCTTCAAATTCGGCCAAAGGGGTTCTTCTTTTGAAATTTGTTTCGTCTTTAAACTTTATCTTACACGTCATTCCAACACCATTCGTTTAATACATAAATAAACTTAAAATGATACAAATACCCCTAGACCCCTATTTAATTCAAATTCGGTCATAAGGAGGTTTTTATGTGAAAAAGTTATTTCACTTGGTTTTGACCCATAAAATCCCTTCTATCAACATCCAACCAACACACATATATCATAAATAACAACTTATCACGTAAAAATCACATTATCGCAAATTTCGAAACAAAACATTAAATTTTTAACTAGTAAAAAAATTCAAATTTGAAAATAAATATATACCAACCTCTTTGAGTCTTCACCCACATTTTTAGCACTTGAATTAAAAGCTTAAAGCTTCTCTTTACCCTTACTAGACTCCCCATGCCCTAATTGGTCACGTAAGATTTCAAAATCACACTTTAAAGCCATAAAAAACAAAACAACTTAATTAAATGCAAAACTCACTAACTATATATGTCTATGGATACATTTACATGATTATTAATCTATTTGAACATAAGAGAAACAAAAAAAAAATGCACATACCTCATGTTGACCACTTTATAGCCGAGAATACAACTTGATTTCTTGGTGATTTTTGTAAGAAATAGAGATATAGATGAGTACGGAACTTAAAAAGAAGATTGGTGAGTTTAATGACTTGAAAAGAGAAAAGAAATTGAGAGAAAATTGGGAAGATCTGATCGGCAGAAGGAGGAAGAAGATGGAAATGATTATTTAGAAAATTGACCCCCTATTTATACTAGATATCATTTTGAAATTATACCTTAACCCCACACCTTTCTAAAATTCCATTTAAGACCAAAAACTTTTACACATGTCCCTTTTCTATTGGACAACAATGACAACTCACCATTTCACTCACTTTTCCACCACACACTTGCCAATTTTCTATTGACTCTCACAATTTCTACTTTTAGATATCAATTTGTCATTGGTTCAATAAATTTTCACATGTAATGCATTTTAAATGCACTAATTTAATCACCCAATAACAAATTTCCATCATCAAATATTTCCCATTAAATTCCTAATTAATTCTTTTTACTAAAAAAAATTTCCAACATAACAATTAAATAAACTAGTAAAGTTTCTAACAATTAAATATATATATCACACTAATTACACTAATTATATTTAATTAAAATTTAAAAATCCAATTTAATATGGTTACTATTTAATTTTAATAACACCATTTATACGAAAGTAAATATCGGGACGTTACATACCATATCTAATTTTATGGAGTGATTATATGTACAAACTTTGTCATAGCAAACAATCCATATTTTAAATAATAATACTAACTATTTATGAAATATAGGTGATAAATACACTTATTAAGAGAAAACATATAAATGCAAAATTAGCATGATCAACCTTGTACTTGACATGACAACTTGATTTAGATAAATTATATATGATCACAATTTTATATTTACCAAATCATCTTTCTTAGAGCACTCAAAGCACATGCATTGCCCAATCATCTACCATAACTATGAGGTGTGTCTCTTTTTTTTTTTGTTTAAATCACTGAAACTAGAATCAATCCTTTATTAAGATAGGAGAATGACTAACACAAAGAAAGAGGAAAGGCAGCCACATAGAGGCTGCTTTGCTAGGTGTCGAACCCGAATTTGGATGTGTTGTTAACCACTTTGGCAAAGCACCGATGGCTCTACGATGTGTACTTTAGATATTATCTAAAATAATTTTGTATGAAATAGTTTAAAATAAAATTATTTTGTGGTATTTGATTGAAATGTATAAACATATGTTATAACTGAGTTAAGATCATTTTTATTTATTTATTTTCAAAGTTAAGTTGTATTTTTTTTTCTTTTTTAAAAAATATTGGTGATTATATCATAAATTATAATAATAATAATAACAATATAAATAATCTTTAAAAAACAAGGATTTTCCTTCAAAACAATAAAATTTTTATGGCTTTTCTTCAAAGCAATTTTTTTTTTTTAATTTCTTTTTGTCTCACTCTCCCAGCAACAAAACCACAAAGTACCAATAAAATTCAAAACCGTTGACATAAAACAAAGATTGAACAATTATTTGTGAGAATTGGAAAATATATAAAATAGACTTGATACCTCAAATATATATACATATATATACATATAACAGAGACTTAGAATTAGGAGATATATATATATATAATAATAATAATTCTATCATTAATACCTCATAACTTTAAAATGTTAGAACTAATCAATCAAATTAATCTATTATATTTTCTTTCCAAAAACAAATTTTTTCTCTTATTTAATTCAAATACAATATATATATCTTCTACCGGTAATATATTATCCAAACTTTTATATTGTTAGGACCAACTATCTCAATAATTCAATACATTACATTTTATAATTGATTCTAACAATTTAAAAATTCGAATGCACGAACAGTAAAATGCTTTCTCTCCGTATATAAAGAATAATTTAAAAGAAATTTTTGTAGAATTTACAGAGTTCAATAATAAGGCTATAGATTTCACAAAAAGAAAACCAAAATTGCTTGGAAATATGTTCCATTTCGGACAGAAAAATGTGAAACACCATTCATGATATTCCTACAAAACAAACACTAAATTTACATCTAAGTAAGAGAAATGAAATTTTTGTTAGGACAAAATTTCCCTATAGTAAGTACACCATCACCATCCAAAATTTCCAAAATTCTGCTCTGAAGAACAATTGCTTGTTCAGCCATCCATCAACTTTTATGGTATTTAGAAAAGAGTGATTGTGGTGTTTGTTACCTCAATCATGCTTTAGTCCTTCAAATGCCTTTTCTCCACCAGAAATGCTCCTCAAGAGCTGCTTAGAGCACATGTCTTGTGCCTGCGACGTGTTTTTCATCCGATTAGCTCTTACCCAAGCAGGTTCCTGTGGAAACACATATCGCGCAAGTTCTCTTACTTAATGCTTAGTGATTCTAGTTTTTGTTTGGTTACATTGTCCAGAAAATAAGCGAGGCAATTTCAATGAACTTTGTGTGAAGGGTAAGAGCAGTAAAAAGAAGTCACCTCAGGAACGAATCGCGAAAATCCAAATTTGATAAGCAGGAGGACGTGTTCCATAATGAGGATTGCCGCAAGGCCAGGCTCTATTTTCCACTTCCCTTCTGAGTCATACAACCATACTAGAAGAGCCGAGTTGGTGCATATTGACATCACTATAAGAAACTGCAATTTAGAGAGGGATGCCAATAACAGTAAGACAATGGTAATTACTAGACTTAGAATATGGAAGTAAAACATAGATGTCAAACTATACAATCCAATATGGTAGATTTTAATGGTATGGAGTACCTGAAATATGTTCGACCATGCCCCAATTGTTGTAGAAGCATTAGGAACAGGCCTTTTCAACATCGTAAGCAGCTTCAATGCATCTGTCCTTATTTCCATGATGTTGTTCTGCATGATGATTAACAATATTAAAACAACATTGAACAGACATGAAATTTAGGAGAAATAACAGCGAAGAGAATTGCATACCACGGTGGCAAAGACAAATGCAAGGGGAAAGGCACAAGCAAACATCATGATCATTCCGAACTGCAATGCCAACTCCAGGAAATCTGCACATTTTGGGATATCTGGTCAGGAGAGAAACAAACAATTTTTATGTTGAGTTGTGCTTGAAAACCTCATGGAAATGAGACAACCAAAGTATATAGCTTTGCATCATATTTTTCAAGGTTTGTCCAAATCTGAAATTATCAAAATAACTATAGTTTTTAAGCCTTGTCTCATAAGCATTCTACAGTCCTTTTGAAATGCTACAATATTTTTATTTGGCGCAGGAAGAGCATGATAATATCTTCTGTAATTCAGTAATAGAAAAGAGTCTGGTGTATTACCATCAAACAGCCCATCCTCTAGCTCCTCACCAATGCTTGCAGAATATGCAGGTTTAAGGTACTCTTTCTCCACCCTAGAGCTGAAATTAATCGTCTCAGCTGACGATCCCTTCTCATGTTTTTTCTTGTTTCTTGAAAAAAGATGCGTTAATCAATCTTCATGTGACTCAAATGAAGATTAAAATAACACCCTATAACCCATTATTCACATACATGGAAAACCTCACCTAATAGCTCTATATTTTTTGTAACTGTACTTAAGATATGGTAAAGAATTTTCCAACAAATTGTCCAGCACCTGCAAAGCAATTTAAACTCAAAAATACATTAAATCCAATAAGTTGAAAGAAGTTAACATGAAGTAAATAAATGCGATTGTGTATTTTATACCTCGGAGATTATAAGACGTTGAATTAGGATTTTGCGAAGAGTCTTAAAATTGTGATGCAAAAGGGCGTGATAAAATATTCCAATATATGACTGCATAAAATAAAGACCGAACACCTGCAGTATAAAAGGAGCTGCTGGAGTGAGATTTCCTAGTATGGAAGGCAAATTAAACACAATACACCAATTACGGTCCATACTTTGTATACCAAGCTGTCAGCTCTTAATTCTGTAGTCTCATTAGTTTCATATTTAATGAGTTTGACAGATATCTTTCCTCCAATCTTCGTAAAGTACTGAATGATAAAAAGATAAGTGGCTGTCAACCCAAACCTGGAAATCAAAAGCTGAGTGTCACCATACCTCAACAATTTACAGCTCTTTATCAAAAGAAGACTATTCCCTGTGTTTAATTTTACATATAATGACACACAATCTAATAGGTGAATTCACTAATTACGAGAAAGTTTTGTAATGTACGTCTTTTCATTCTCCGTATCAAAAGTATCAGAAACATCAGTGCCGAGAGATGATAAGGTATGAGTCTAGCTACAAGAAGACTTTGCAATGAAAGAATAAATGGGGTGTATTATAAATTGGAAATTTCAGCTAACGTCATCTAATGATATAACTATTATACAGATTTGATAAATGTTATTGATTAACAAAGAACTGAGGTAGTTGTATGGACTCAAACAAGAGAGATAAATTGGCATAAATCAAAGTAGTCAAGAGCCGTATGCTTGAAAAGCAGGATAGAGAGGCCAAAATGATGAGATAACTATCATTTTAACCAAAATAGTGGAAGCTTAGCTGGCGTACCTAAACTTGAAAAAGAATGTAAATGATTATAGTAACAGCTGCAGCTACACTGCTCCATCGCCACTCAAATCCACTTATAATATAAGGAAAATATGAAGTCTGTAATTTGGAGTTCACCTATATGAAGCAATGAACAGAAAAGTCTTTTCTAATAAATTGGTACTTCCAATGCACACGACGTTGTCATAGCAAAATGATATTGCAGATTATGATGTAATACATCTACATGTAGACTGTATCTTCAGTGATTGGATATGTTAAACAAGATGCTGAGCAACTGCCTTACGAAGTGGACTATTAAGAAACTATACATACATTCACCAAAAGCAAGCTTGGTAGGTAGTATCATCAAACATAGAACGAAACTTCCAAAACGTAGATGTCTATAGAAGCCGAAAGAAATAATCACCTATCTCTTTTGGGATCAAGACAAGAAAAGAACAAAAGAATAGTGGAACTCAGAATCTTACTTGATAGTGTCGGATCTAAGAACCTCGTAAAGATGGGCATAGGCCAACTCAAATGGCAACTGGAGGCAGATGATACTCAGGATAATTATAGCATCATTTCTAAATCGCATGAAGTATCCGAACCATTCGTATTGTTGATATAACTGTTTCTCTTTCGCTTTATCCATTCCTACAGTTTTTATGAGATCCACAGGAGACTGGTGGGAATTCCATTCCGTGCCCAAATCTTTATGTCCTTGGCTAGCACCAACCGTATAATTTATCTGCCATCTACATACTCCAAATCCAGCAAGCCAGAGAGAGAGAGAGAGAGAGAATGTAAAGAATATTGATGAAAGAAACTATAAACTTAAAAAACATTGAAGCCTTTTCATGCACAAAGAAAATTATAACTACAATGCTATTTTCACGGTAAACAAATATACCTGGCTAAAAGGGCAGAGTTTTTACGCTTCCAAAACTGAAAAAAGAACACGGCCCATAGAATTATGAATACAAAGAACACGGGGAGCACTAGCAACTGCAATGATCTGAGGAAAACAGACATGGTAAGTTTAAGGGCACTGCACAAAAGGTATTAACATCATAAGCTTTATCATATATAGTCTGACTAACCCAAAATCAACTAATTGCACAAGAAATGCAATTGCAGCTGGAAATAACATCCAATGTGTGTACCTTCCAAGGAAAGCAAAATAGATTGCCACCTGAAAAACATTAACTTCTTGATTAAGAATTATACAATACATTAAAAATATAATGTGCAAAAGGAAGTGTTGTATCAAATTTTACCTTTGTCCCATAGTATGAATAAATCTCATCTATTGGCTGATCGGTCATGTCCCACCAATTCAGTGCCCAACTTCTAAGGAGCTTTTTCCTCTTTGTTTCATCTATAAACCAAAGTTCATCTTACTTGTACATCGATTAAACAAGGACAAGTAGTTAACAAATCTAGCTTTCCCTACCATGTAAAGGAAAAACGAGTTTAACAATGCCCTCGGATTCCAACCTCTGCAGTAATGATTCCCCAACTCCCCAGCAGAATTTTACACCGTCATTTATTAGAACTATGTCTGAATCACTCTCGTTTACCTGTGAATTTCAGTTTCAAGTTTGCTATTGCTTTAAAGTTCAGTATTTAGATTTGACAAACAGATTTGTTATATAAACATCCACAATTACATACAAAATGAAATGCACTCATATCTACCAATACAACACATTCATGCATTAGCAGCAACAGCAACCAGATTTGAGTCGTATAAATTGAAACATACCAAGAGATAATTCATTTCAAATTCTTACAGATACGAAAGAGAGTCAAGGCATCTAGAGGTCATTCCCACACCTAAGCCCACAAATGATTTATCTGGTAAGTTGTAATAACAACGTATTATACCAATTAATGGTAATGTTTAAGTACGTCAAAAACATGAACCATTAATGAATTGAGCTGCCATATATATATTTTTTCCCCAGAAAAACACTCTTAAGTTGACTATCTAAAAACATATTACAAATATTCATTCAAAGAAGAGAATATTATGGTTCATATAGAATGACTTACAATCCCATATACTAGGTGATGGTAGCACTGAAATCTCTCACACCAACTAAACAATGATCCATCAGGCTGTTTCACAAAAGCGTCAACCTGATCCCATTCAAATTGCAGATCCATTCCTGAAATTTAAATCAATTGATAAATACCTTTCCAACTTTGTCTCCTCTAATAAAAAACGAGATACTAGCACTATTACGAAGGAAAACAGATTGGAAAATGAACTATGTAAAAGTACATTGGTTGGTAGCCGTAGAGTAGCAATTACCAATATTTGTAGGCTTCTTCATTTGCATATTGGCTGCACTCCTCCCCAGAATTTCCAGAGATGCTGCCAGCTGAAAAGTACATATACACAAATCAACTCAACTAACAACAACGTTATATCCAACATTTGGGATTGGCGGCAGTTAAGTATATAGAAAAAGATCATTATTGACCATTTTAGAGCAAAAGACGGGGAATGCCATCTAATCCAAAATTAAGTACCGTTCATTTTAATCTAATTTTACCATGAAACCAAACACAAAGCCCCTATTGAACATCCGTGATCCTCCCTTTTATTCAAAATATCCATATAACAACAATGTGGATTTCAACTACACAAAACTATGAGAGTAATTTCTTTAAGAAGAATCTCATCTACATGGTAACTGAAAACCTTCTTAATAAATCCCTTCCAAAACAAAGTGAGTCACTGACTATAAAAAGACAAGATGGGTGCTACTGCATAAATGACACCATTCAATCCATGGTTTCTTTAATACTAATCCTGTCATGATAACTTCTAATGTGGAACACCAACAAGCTTTTGAAGGGTAAATGAATATTTGAAGCCTAAATTCACATCCAAACTAATCATATAATATTCTTACCACACTCACACGTACACTAGCATACAAAAACACCTCCTGGTTTAAAGAAGCAAGGACTTAGATTTTACAAAAAGGAACAAAAAAATGTAGTGTTAAATATCAATACAAATTGTTTATTGCATGCAATGTTTAGTATGCACAGAACACTTTATTAGAATAATCATGGGAATATTATCATCAAAATAAAAGAAATCAGACCTTGAGAAACTCATCTGAAAGTCCAGAGACTCTTTGGACTATTAGCCCCACATTCCTGAACTCAGCTACGAGAGTCTCAAGACATTCACAAGCCTCCTGTCCTTCTCTAAAATTACTCTTTGGTACCACCACCCCTATCTCAAACACAATCTGTTCCTCTCCGTGCCCATTCATTTCCAAATCCAACCAGAAAGTGAATAGCTAACAAATCCACCACAGCAGCTCAAGGGTTATCAAGCTGAAAAATTGACAACAAAGATAGGACCTTTGTCACCAAAATAAGAGCCAAACTCAGGTTCTAATATATCAACATAAACACCAGTTTCTCCCAAAATGGAAATATGGGGTCACAAGCAAAAAACAATGATTTTTATGATTTAAATAGCTCAAGAACCAAAAGGGGTTCCCATTATAGATCCAACAAGCCTCATAATCAACCAAAAAGACAAATTTAAGCTAAAATGCAAACATGGGTTGCAGAGACATGAACAGATAACTCAAATATCACCAAATGGAGACACGATGTGACATGAACATTATAAATTAATAATCAAAAAAAGAGATAAACTTTCCTCAAAAACATAAACAAAAATAGCAATACGTGGTATTCAATACAAAAAAAAAAATATATATATATATATATATAGCAAATGTGCATCACAAAAACACAAAGAGAGAGAGAGAGCACACAGTGAACAGGTGTCTGAGGAATCAGAAATTCCGGACAGCATTGGAGAAGTGAAGAAGGACACATAGGATGTCATGAAGAAGGGTAAAACACACGCGGAGTTTTGATGTGACACTATGTTTAGCGGTCCCCTTTGTTATCTTATGTTCTATTTCGTTTTTTTGTGGCCCTCAAATCCCTCAGGACCCTCTCAGTCAATCTCAAGTTCGAATTTTCCATGGCACCAAACTGAATGCAACCATTGGTGTTTGTACAAAATAAAACAAACCAGAAGAGGAATTTGAGTGTTTGTGTTCTGTCTAATGGAGTTGAGTTGGATTGATAAAGACAATGAGACGGTCCAATGTAGCAAAGATTGTGGGGGTCGTCGTTATGTCTATAAGACCATAATAGTTCTCTCATGTTTCAAATTTTAAGTAAATTGAAGACAATGAGTTGGATTCTTGGTTGTTTATCATGGATGAATAATGATGATTGGATGTAGAAATTATTCTTCTAATGTTTTCAGAAAAGATTGTCACATATCACGTAGTTATTTTTACTGTAATGTTAATTATCACAAAATTTCGATGCAAATTTTTTATTATAAATTATAAATATAAATATAAATTAATTTTGTTTGTTCAAAATTTTGGATAGTATAATGTGGACAGTGTTAAGACAAATAAATATGAAAAATGTTAATGAGAATAACAATTTGATGGTTTGAAAACATGTTTTGTGTAAAATTGTAAATTGAATGACAATCACCAAAAAAATATGCACACTGTTAAGACAAATAAATATGAATCACTACAACATGATTCCAAATATTTTCAGAAACTCAAATCCGCAGTAGTATATATATATATATATATATATATATATGTACACTATAACACATGTTTTTTTTTTTTTTTTTATAAAAAAACTATGTCATAATGCTTTATTTAAATACCATCAATTAGAAGAAAAACAACCAACATATAATCATCAAACTCATCTTACCTGGAGAGAGAGGCATGAACAGAAGAAAACAGAAGACATATGTGTGGAAGAGAGCAAACAAAGAAAAAACAATTAATGCTTTGTAATTTTTTTTTTTATTTTAATTGAGAATATTTTAGTAAAAATACATTAATTCCCTATTGCAGTCTTCAATCAGGAAAGAAAAAATAACTTAATTATTAAAGTGAGAAAGAGGAACTTAACGGTGTAACGTCTCAAAATGTTGTCCCCCCAAAAATTTAGTGAACGCTATAATTTACAAATTGGGAATCAGAACCTCTCTACTCCGCAAGTGTCCTAATTAATCGACACATCCTCTCTAACGTGATTAACACACTACTCGGTTACTAATCAGACACATCCTCTCCAACGTGATTAATACACTACTCGGTTACTAATCAGACACTATTTTCATATCATAATAAAATACTAAAGTTTCATCACATTCTATAAATCAAATATTGTGGAATTGAAGCATGACTGCATTTTCCTAAGTACCATAAAATTGGTAAGAAACGTTTTTTTTAAGAAGAAAACAAAGTGGAACCTTTCAAAATCCGTTCATTAAATCACTTTCTTTTTTTCTTTCGAAGTCCAACAACCACAAATCAGTAAATCAACTAGGGCCCACAGTAGCAGTCGGCCCAATTTGTACTTTCCTCTCCTCTTTCCTGGAAAATACCAAGAAAGAGTGAAAGAGAAGAAAAATATAAGGTGAAAGGAGCCCGAAACGTAACGTATACACCATGCATTCACATTGTGAGCTTGACATATTGTGTTTATATAATATATGTATAAAGATCCCAAGTGACATATATAATATATATATACATGGATTAAGATTTCAAGATTTACGTAAGTGGATTAAGATCTCAATGTAAATGTATGTTATATTTAATATGTTTAACATTAAAGAGAAATAGGATAGTGGCGTTGCACATCCCGATTTACATTTAAGTTATTGTTATTAATTTGATATTATTCGAATCCATGATTTTAATCGTGTAGATATGATAAATATATCATGAGGTTGACATCATTTTGTCAATTTATCAATCATTTTGTATTTCAATTTATAAATTGAAGTTTAATTCAATTAATACATTACAGTTACATAACATGGATGCCCATGTTGTTGAATTAAATTGACTTGGCTGCTTTTTAATTTGAAACAAAATGCATAAGACTTGAGATACCTAACATAATAATGAAATAATAAATAAGAAAACGTTCTCATAAAACAAAAATTTAATTCCAATTTTAGATAAAAATACCTTTCCAATGACTTTTTTTCAGACTCATATAACTTTCTCACGACACAAGACTTTAATTTCAAATTTATATACAAACACTCATATAATAATTTTTTATGACATTCCAACATGACATTTTTAAACTAAATTTTAAAATTATAAAATATTATACATTTCATACTTTTATTCCATTACAAAGATTATGAGTTCAACTCATTCTTAAACATTATATATACCATAAGGAGTTAGAATAAAACAACTTAAAAAACCTACTTCTAATATGACATAAAAATCTTAATTACAAACTTATTCATCTTGAATCCCAGATTGCAAACATATATTATAATGTATAGATGAATATGATGTATTTTACTATGATTTATAATCTACAAAAGAGAATAGAAAAGAGAATCAACTCTCTTACATAGAAAACAAGAAATAACACGATATGAAAATAATATAAATAGTAAAAAATATACAAAAACAATATCAATGATTAAATGTTAAGGTTAGGTTTTTTTTTTTTTCAACCATTAAAGTTAGTTTTTTTTTTTAAGTTGTTTAAGTTTATATATTATTTAAAATAAAATGCTTATCATAAATTGTCTATTATATCAAGCTACGTGGTAAAAGAACACGTGAAAAAAGGATAATCCCAAAGCATTTTTTTAGTTTACAAAAATGTCCATTTTATCACCTATGATTTTATTTTTATACACAATCCTCCCTAAAGTTAATAAAAAACTTAAAATATCTCTTAAAGACATATAAAAGTACGACAATACCCGTAACAGTCACAAATTTCATTAGGTTGACTTTTGTTGACCGTTTGACTTCAAGGAAAAAAAAAAATGCGATAAAAATAATAAAAATTGATTAAAATAAATAAAATAAATTAAAAAATATAATATTGAAAAAAAAAAAAATAAAATTTTAAAAATATAATAATATAATATTAAAATTATTAAAATAAATCTCTCAGAGAAAATTTAATAAAATAAATAAATAAAATAATATTATAATAAAAAAATGAAAATAAGAAAACCAGAAAACTAGATTATTTACGAAAATAGAAAATTGGAAACCATTTTCTTCATCTTCTTGTCTTTATCGCTGCCGACACCACCCAACTCCATGTGTCTTCTTCTTCCCTTCTCGTTTCTTTTTCTTTTTCTTCTTCCATTGATCTCATTACGATCGTTACCCATCTCCACCGTCGATGACTTTAGCACACCCATTCCACCATCTTGAGTCAACACACTCTCCTCTCACAACCAGACGTCGTCCCCTCACCCATTCTCATCCTCTTACCGGATTACTGTACTTTTCTAAAGTCTCTCCTTACCATCACCGGTCCTTCACATAGACGACCCCCCCCCTCTCGCTCTTCCTCATCGGTCTATCACTTAGACGCATTCTCTCTCTCTCGGCCTCCCCTCACCATGCTTGTTCTCATTGGTGGTTGGCTAGTTGCGGTGTCGTACTTCTCCTTGATTGATTTTGGTTGCTGACTATGATTGATTTTGGTCATTGATTTTGGATAATTTTGATTTTCATTGGTAATTGTATTGATGATTGATAATAATGGTGTCAATGATCGATGATGGATGATAGGGTTAATATGGCAATTTTTTTTGGATTGATGATAATTGGGTTTCTAGAAATGGGAAGATAGAAAAAAGAGAGGGGAAAGAAGAAAAAGAAAGAAGTGGTGCAGTATTAGAGTCTATGGCTAGTGTGTTAAATGGTTGGTGATGAAGATCGATGATGATAAAGATAGAGGTTGAAGGTTGAATATAAAAATGGTCCGATGGATCTTTTTTTTTCTTAATCAATTTTTTAACTCAAAATATTATGTTATAATTATTTTATTTTTTAAATAAAAATATTTTATCAGGGTTAAATTTGTCTTTCTATAATTTTATCAACTTTTTTGTTAACTTACTAACCGGTAGGGGGTAATTTGGATAAATATGAAACCTGAGTGGTAAAATGAATATTTTCATAAATTTAGGGTTATCCTCATTAAAAAAGTCATGGGTCAGACGACACGGTCACACACGGACCCGGTTCTCTTAAAAATCCCCTTCTCTCTCTGTCTCTTACACACCAAGTTTTCAATTTGAAATCGTGAGATCGGAGAAACCCCTAGAAATCGATCAAATTAAGCGATGGGGAACACGGAGAAGCTATTGAACCAGATAATGGAGCTGAAGTTCACGTCGAAGTCGCTGCAAAGGCAAGCGAGGAAGTGCGAGAAGGAGGAGAAGGCGGAGAAGTTGAAGGTGAAGAAGGCCATCGAGAAGGGGAACATGGACGGCGCTCGTATCTACGCCGAGAACTCCATCCGCAAGCGCACCGAGCAGATGAACTACCTCCGTCTCGCTTCCCGTCTCGACGCCGTTGTCGCTCGTCTCGATACTCAGGCCAAGATGACCACTATCAACAAGTCCATGGCCAACATCGTCAAATCCCTGGAATCCTCCCTCGCTACTGGTAAAAAATCCGATTTTGTTTTGAATTTTTGTGTAAAGATTCAATTTGTAGGTTTTTTTTTTGGTTGATTGTTTGTGTTTTTGTTTGGATTGGTGGTTGTTTTTGTGGAATCTTGTTTTTGGGATTTTGGGTGAGTTTGTGGAGGGAAATTAAGGGTTTGCTGGTAACAGATTTGAATTTAGTGTAAAGATTCGACTTTTTTCTAGGGTATTTGTTTTTGTTTTTTTTGTTTGTGTTTTTTTGTTTTGTTTTTTTGTAAAATTGAGTTGATTGGTTGCTTGTGAATGAAATGTTTTAGTTAAGATGAGTGGTGGTTTTATGAAATTTTGTTTTTGGGTGAGTTTGTGAAGGGGAATCTGGGGTTATGAAATTGGTAATTGGGAAATTTAGGTCTGGTAGGGTATTTTTTGAGTTGGTTTTGCTTTTTGTGCTTCTGGGTTTTGTGATGATGATTAGATATGTTCAGGTATTGAAAAGATTTGTGCAAGTTGAGAAAGTTAATGGGAAGGTGATTAAGTTGAGGGATGATGTGGGAATTTTGTAGAAACTGTATGGTGATTGTAGTGTTTGATAAAGTGGGTTATAAATTGTGCTGGAGAACTTTTAGTATTTTACATTTGTTTTTGGGGGATTGGGATTTGTATGGTATGTATGAAGCGGAAGATTGTTGTTGAATATAATGTAGTTGATATATGAAATTTCTGGTAATGGCATAGAAACAAGATTGGGAGATGTGTGTGGAAATAATAATCGTTGAACTCTTTGATAGGTTTATATTTTGCTTGTCTTGTGATAATGTGGGGACTGCATTGTTAGCATATAGAAGGGGCAGTGCATCATGCATGTTGGTGTCATTGAGTGGTTTGATTGAAGGATTGGTGCATATTTATATTAGAGTTGAATTTGTACATGGTGTGATTAATGTGTTGAATCAATTGCTTGTTTCAGGTAATTTGCAGAAGATGTCGGAGACTATGGATTCGTTTGAGAAGCAGTTTGTGAACATGGAGGTGCAAGCAGAGTTCATGGAGAGTGCTATGGCAGGATCCACCTCATTGTCCACGCCAGAGGGAGAGGTCAACAGCTTGATGCAGCAAGTGGCTGATGATTATGGGCTTGAGGTTTCAGTTGGGCTTCCTCAGCCGGCTGCTCATGCTGTGGCAACCAAGCAACAGGAGAAGGTTGATGAGGATGATTTGTCAAGGCGTCTTGCTGATCTCAAGGCTAGAGGTTAATATGCTAGCATTGGGTCATTCATATGTGAAATGCAACTATAGATATGGTCTTTGTGATCATATTTAAAGTTGGGAGATCTTATTATATCTGTAAATTTGCTGAATTGGGTTGTGATTCTATCTAATGTACACTTTGTGATTGTTGCGTATGGATGCTGATGCCGTTCATTTATGTGATATCTTGTAGATCTCTATATGATATCATTAACTCCAGTTTTTCTTAGACACTTATCTTAATATATGACGACATACATGCTACAGTTGTTTGATTGTATCTGTGTTTCAGTGTTTTACAACCAGGGTGGTTCTGAAGCTATCTATGTAGACTGAATGGATTGTTTTAGCTTCTTTCTGGAATTCTTGGATGCTAAAATTGTTTAGATTTTGATATCTATGTACTTTTTGTCTAGGATGTTTTTGATATTGTAAATGCAACTATAGAAAAGTAGAGTAGATACTTTTTTTTTTCCCCTTAATTTGCATTTTGCTCTGATTGAATGATTCATCTAATATTGTTAGCGTCAGATTGTTATAGAATAAGTTTAGATAAGTGAAAGATGAGTTGTGTGGTAAGATTTTCCATCTTTTAAAGAGCTCTTCCTGGGATATGATATCTTATTTCTGTCCTGGTTACTGAGGTTGTAGAATAGCATTAAGAGGGTGCATAAGAAAGAAGATTGGAGGTACATATTAGTTAGTAGAAGTTCCTAGAACCTACTTCAAGAATGTTTGATGATTATTTTTGTGTTGTTTAGTTTACCAAAACTTGATGATGATATCAGGCATCTACATAAGCCCCAGGGAGTTAGGTACCTTCTATATATTAGTTTTTGTTGTTCTAAGAATTGAAAGTTGATATTACATAACAAACAGAAGAACAAGGCTTCTTTCTATATATTAGTTTTTGTTGTTCTAAGAATTGAAAGTTGATATTACATAACAAACAGAAGAACAAGGCTTCTTTCTATATATTAGTTTTTGTTGTTCTAAGAATTCAAAGTTGATATTACATATCAAACAGAAGAACATAGCTTCTTTCTAGATCTCAACCTATTAACAGATTTCTTAACCATTCTTGGCTGCTGATGATTTCTGAAGCCGTGGTTGCAAGGTTCGAGGATTGTGTCTCAGACAATTAGAAGCCAATTGCATTGATATGCCAGCCAAATTTTCCCTTGAATCCTTGTCCGGTCTACCATCCATTGACAAAGTTTATGGGTTCCCCTAAACTCCGAAAGGGCTCTTGAATGTTAGTGATCTAGTCTCAAGTCTACCACTATAAACCACTGGACTGAAATGATCATTAACACTGGTGAACAACTCTTCTGGGTATGACAGCATAATCTGACTTGAGCGAGAACTTGAGATTCATGTATCACATTATCCACAGGCAGGTTCACTTCAGCTGTCATGGTGCACCACTACTTGACCGAATATTCCTGGCTCCTGTAATTATTCAGCATGCAGGATATGAGATTGTCATCTGGTCTGCTTTAAGGTGAGCAAAAACAAAAGCAGATGTGAACTACACATTCGTATTAGTGCGCACATATCACAGCTTCTGCTGCGAGAGACAGGTTGAACTATAATTCGAATGATCAGGCTTATAAGTCTGATAAAAGCTCTATCATTATCTTGGAATATGGAAAAAAGATAAGTAACACAAACTGCTAATAACAGTTTTGGTTTTGTAAATTGAGCTTTTGGTTTCTGTTTCTTGCATATTTACAGGGTACCTGGTTTTCTGTAACCTACATGTTTTTCCTGCAATTCTCATATTCTATTTTTGACAGGATTTCAAGACGTGGAATCATCACACTTGTCAGATTGTGCTTTTACTCAAGTCAAACTGAAATTGAGAATCAACTTAACAGCATTCTCCAAATAGCTAGAACCAGAGGGATAGGATTTTTCACTTCTGGGGTTATGATTGCATCACACCGGCTATATTCTTAGGGATATGTAGTTGAAATAAAGAAGATGAGGGTCTAGTTTATGGACATAGATGAGATGGTTATTCTGCATTGTTTAGTTTAGCATAACTTGATAATTTAAATACTCGATACATTCCACACCTAGTTTTTCACTACTGTTAGAACAATTCGTTCTATTTATAATACACATCAAACTTCAGCTTTCTAGCTATGAACCTCTGCAATCTATCCGGTTTTTCAGCCATTTTTGGACCCCGATGATCTGGAAGTCGTGCTCGTGAGCCTTTGGAAGCCCTTCTGGACCCTCTGGAAGAGCTTTGGGGATTCCTTCTTAGACAAATGGAAGCCAATTGCATCAAGATACCAACCACTCCTGCCCTTGAATCCCACAACCTGCCCGCCATCCATTGAGAAAGTGAAAGGGGTTCCTTCTTCAACTCCGTAAGGTCCAAAAGTCCTTCTGTTGCTCTTGAATGTCAGTGACCGGATCACCGGGCTGCCTCCATGAACCACCGGACAGTAGTGGCCGCTCACACTGATCAAGAACTCATCTGGGTACTGCAGCTTAATCTGAAACAATTAACATTTTACAATGATAGTTTTAAGTCTCTGAACATTGCCACCAACCAAACTTGGTGAGCCAAACCGGCTTTTTCTTTTTCTCTTTTAGCGAAAAAAAAAGTGACTTTTAAAACTAGGACAGAAAGACTCGAATAATTTTCTATTTTTGCATCATTATCACGTTTAATAAACAAAGATAAATAAAAGATTATAGTTTGTATATTTCTTTTATGGAATTATTATATTTGTTCACGAATTATAATTCATAAATATTAATGGTGTTAAAAAGTTCACTTTACTCGTATATTTTTTAATCTATGTTTAGAGATTTTGATAAACCAAAAGATGTAATTGTTTTAATGATTTTCATGCTTCAAAATCTCACCTAATCTACTTTTAGGTGAGCAGAAAATGACAATAGATGTTAGTTACATGATTATTAACTACATTATTAAGAGAGAGAATCTTAATCACTTCCTGTCTCACATGATATTGATTTTGATATTGATGTTTAACAAATTCCTATTGGCAACAATGACAATGCTTTAATTATGTGTGAATAGTAGTTGGGTATGTCTTGAACTTGTTTATGCAAAAAAGCACTTTAGCTTTATGTTAAAGCAATTAGAAGCACCTATCCATGTATGGATAAGGCTCGATAATATCTAATGGTTGTGATTATCACTCACCTACTGTACTTTCTATTAGGTAAACATTATTAGCTTAAGGATCAAACCTAAATTAAGATACAACCGAAAGGGAATTTCTCAATTCAATCCTATGTTGACATAGATTATAATGACTCTAGCTATACATTATTATATTTATGATATCTTTTAAATTTTAAGTATAATTTGCATTTTTCAATATTTTGATGATATTAAGTATATCTTTAAGGGTAGAGTTAACTTGTGCTCGTAAAATAACGCATCAATAAACTCATTTATTTTCTTGTCTTTTTTGTTTCTTTTTCTTTCCTGTTTTCATTAGTTATTTATGTTGTTAATCCTGTTTTATTAACACTATTCGTTTTTAATATTTAGGGTAAATATTAACACTATCATTTTTTAAAAATATTTTTATCTGTATTCATATAATCCTATAGTCCCATAGTTTTTATCGACAAAGTCTGATGAGAACAGAAGTGGTAAGAAAAGGTAGCAATCAAACCTCAGCCGTGCGATTGCCACCAACACCACCATGTTTTTCAGGTGTGACAGGCTTATTGTTCTTATCATAGACCACACGAAATGAGTCAATGCAACGGTCATAAACGAGTGTGATTTGTCTGATGCCATGGTAGGTCCCATCGTCCCAGCTGGTCCCTCCATTTCCACCCCATGGTCCTACCACGATGCTCTTCTTCTTCTTCCCACCACTTGCATGATTTTGAACATCGTCATCGTTCACACCTGCCTACAAGTTAAGCTGACAATTACTCAAAACAAAAATTCATCTACAGCATGTGAAGTTTTTGTGTGTGTGTGTGTGTGTGTGTGTGTGTTGTTTTTTGTTTTATTTTATTTTTTATTTTTTATTTTTTATAATTAAATCAACAATGTCAATATCTAATAAAATTGAGTAAATAATCAGGGATTCTCTTTGAAATCTTTGAAAACCACTAAATACTATATGTGATAATTTATTTTCATATTAAGAGAAAATTCAATACATATTACTAAATAAAGATGATAAGGTTCGAACCTAAATGTAATATGATTTTGAGTGGATGTGCCTTACAAATTAAATTTTTTTTTTTTTTGAAATATCAAAATTAATCAGATATGTTCTTTATATAAAAATCGTTTAGAAAAATATAAACTTAATTTATGTTTATATTTAAGGAAAAGAAAAGGCAAATAGGATCGATTTCCACTATCATATATGTAAATTTGGTAGGTAGATCACTGAAAGAAATCTAAAAAGAATAAGGAAAGAAAGACAATACGAAAATAGAAGAAAAAACCTTTGTAGACCTAGTTGATGAGAGGCCAAATTGTGCTTTACTCAACAACTAAAATAGAAAGGAAAGAAAAGATGAACCACTCCTTGGTTCTTAAACTTTGTTTATTCTTATAGTGGATCTCAATAACATATATAAAAAATATTTTAATCCAAATAAAGCAAAAAAAAAAAAAATAAAAATACAAAGTTTGTGTGGAGTAGTTTTAATATCTTACCATAGGAAGTATGAGTTTGATTTTGAGAGAAAAATTGTTGAAGAAGAAGATGATTCAAAAGGAAACTATAAAGGTGGTGGTATGGTGGAGAATGTTTAATTAATTTATTGAGATCGTTGAAAGCGTGCAAATATAAATGCAAGGAACAAGTTAGTGTTTTAGAACTTAATGGCGTATCTGATTCCACATACAGCTGCACTATGTAAAGGACCAAATAATTTTTTTTGCTTTTGCTTTAAAGTGTGGTAACCTAGAAATCACTAATTATTCTTGCCATTTGTCATGAGAATAAATAAAGTGTATCAAATCATTCTAATTTTTTATTACGAGGATAAATAAAGTGTAACAGATGTACCGGTTGAATTAAAGATATTTTATAATATACGACTTACTCATCACATGTGAATACTTTATTAATGATAAAATATGTAAGGATTTTACTACATACTTTTCAAATCAATAGCTACTTAAAATATTTGAGTGGTTAAACCTCAAAGAGACGCAAGAGACGTCTTTAACTTGTTTTTGATTAAAAAAATGTATTTTGATTGATTTTTGTTGCATTAGATGTCTTTAAAAAGAATAAGTTTTTTAATGAAACATCAAGATTTATAACCATTAATGAATTTTACTTTAAATTTTTGTTCTTTTCCAAATCGTTTAGAATATAACAATTTAAGTATAAAAGTTTGAATAAAGACTTTTTAGTCATCAAACCATATTCTTTTACGTGAATTTAAATCCTCATTTTAAAGGCTAATTAAACATAAAAGTCAAATTCTTAATCATGCTTGTTTGTTGGCATCTAATCTTTTTCCAAGTGATGTCCTTTTATGATGAGAATATTCTCTGATTTTCTGTGTACCCTCGTAAACTCAACAACTGGGCATGTACTATTCTGATTCGGATTTCCATTAAAACATTCAAGTTCAGCCATCATTTTCCCTTATAGGACACTTGTAATCGATCACTTTTTGTAGGAGTATTAGAATAAATTCTATAAGTAATTGTCAACTGTAATGTAATCAATTATTTAGCTCACACCATTATAAAAAGTTATAATGATGGACAAAACCTTAATTAAACTACAATAAATAAATATTAATTTTTAATTTTTTTTTACAAATCAAATTTAAAGTGTCCGATTATTTATATATATTATTATATATATGTATAAGCCCACCAGTCTTTGTGATATTGCTAATTGCTATATATTGCAATGAGGAAGTGGTTTAGACTCTAAAACAATATACACATAAAGTCACTTTCCAAGCAAAAGCCAAACCTTAAATTAATTAATCACAAATCCCTAGAGAAAACATTTTTTTAATGAATTTTTAAACTATGTAGAAACTATTTTTATACCTAATTAGCTAAGAGACGTTACTTCAAAAATGATAAATTATTTTGTAATATTTCCCTCGTTTGATAGGCAATGGTCTATTATATGGTTAGCATTCTTTGATGGGGGGTGTGATTAAAAAGAATTAATCATGCAATAATTCATATATCATTATGAGCAATCATGGCGTCCACAGTTCAACCTTATCCCAAAATTAAATATCATAACCCATTTTCAATTCAAATTTGTTTCTTCAACTATTTAATGCCACGAATGATTAGATAGTATAGTATACAAATTTGACTAGTTTATCATATATATACGTTTCCAATTCCTTGAGAGGTCCTTTCTTTTCTTTGTTTTTGAAAAGAAAAAAAAAATGCTCCTTTTCAAATTCTACTGATTCATGTAATAATTGACTTGAAAACGACCCATCTTGTTATAATATTATTCACACACGTGATAAAATATGTTCTCCAAAAAGTTTTTTTCTTTTTCTTTTTTGAAAGGCATCCAAAGATAAAGTTAACTAGTGCAGTCCAATACTTTTATTTTGTTTTGTTTTGCTTTGCTTTGTTTTTTATAGAATAATGTAAAAATAATAATTATTATTATTATTTAAAAATAATGTTATATGTTATGTGTGATATGTGATCCGATATAATATAAATTTACGAATCATATATAAATTGAATAAAAATTCAAATTAAAAAATATAATACTACTCAACGTACTATTTTTCGATATAATAATGATTAATTATTTTATAGAATTTAAATTTAATGAAACATAATCTATTTAGTTAAACAGGATTCATTAATAATCGTGGAATCACTGTAAGATTTATTCTTGATATAACGTGTTAAATTCATGTAGACAAATAACATTGAATCCTCAAATGTATTTATCTACTAAAGGTATAAAATAGTTTTTTTCTTTCTTTTTTTTTTCTTTCAAGAAGATAAAACGCTTGTTCAGAATCCCAAGTATCGTTGATATTTTTCAAAATCACAACCAATATTGTTTTTGACATAACGTGTCAACCGATGTAAATGAATGACTATGAATTCTCAAATGCATCCGATAGCGAAACAGACAAACATCAAGTCTTGTTTTCTATTCACTTACGAGGTTCACATATTAGATAAGAAAGGAATAATGTAAAAGAAAAAAAAAAAATCAATAATGAGACTCCGTCAGTCAATCACATGAATAGAACATGCGTAGAAGCAGAACACCATCAGAATATATAGTAAAAAAACATGTGAAAAATGAAGAACCTGATGGATGTCTCAACCGAAGACTCCTGGTCTAAACAGTGTACGACACATCCAAGCCAAGACAAAACCATCTATCTCCGTGTGACAGCGCCCGCCACTTTCTCCAAAGTTTCACAATTCACATTTTGTGCTCTTCCACTGGACCCCACTTACGCTTACATCATCACATGAACCACTCTTCTCTGCCTCCTTAAAATACTCAAAAGCCAATATAAAAAAGTACGCCTCTCGGAGCACTTGCTTCTCCTATTTGTTAACAGCCCTCCTTTTGATCTTGAAAAAAAGGATCAACCTTTTTCATCAAGTTCGGATTTTGATACCTTTTCTGGCTCAACAATGGGGTTTTCTAGGTGGGTTTGTCTTCTTTTTGTTGTTCTTCATTTGCTTTATCTTAGACCAGGTCTTGTTGTTGGTGCCTCGAATGGGGTCTCAGATATTCCAAAAAAGCTGCTTGATTTTGCCAAGGAAAGGGAGGTTTTTGATTGGTTGGTTGGTGTTAGGAGGAAGATTCATGAGAATCCTGAACTGGGGTATGAGGAATTTGAGACTAGTAAGCTTATTAGAGCAGAGTTGGATAAGATGGGTGTAAAGTATAAACACTCTGTTGCTGTAACTGGTGTTGTTGGTTTCATTGGGACTGGTGAACCTCCCTTTGTTGCAATAAGAGCAGATATGGATGCTCTTCCGATGCAGGTTTGGTCCAACTCTATTTTTTTTTTATTGGTTATAGACAATATTTGTAAGATTGGTTGATTTTGTGGTGGTGTGTTCTGCTTTATTTTAATTAATTAGTTTGGAGTGAGATTGCTTAATGTTACAATCAGTACTAGTTTTGTTGAATTTTGATTCCTTCGTCTTTGATTTAGATGTTATATATATAAGGGGTGATGATAGTTTGGTATTGAATGTTGCAGGAATTGGTGGAGTGGGAGCACAAAAGTAAAATTCCTGGGAAAATGCATGGTTGTGGGCATGATGCTCATGTCACTATGCTGCTTGGTGCCGCGAAGATCCTTCAAGAGCATCGCGAAGAGTTAAAGGTCTGTTTGTCTGTTAATATTCTAATCTTTGCTAGACTATGTTACTGCTTGGATTATCCCCACTTTGCTTGAGTACTGGTTCAAATATTTGTAGATGAGTCTAAATTGTTCGTATATGAGTCTAAATTGTCCTGAGTATGACAAGTCTTATGCCTGCTTACCTGCTAACAGGGAGTAGATTATAGGTCTCGAAAATCTGGTTATCTTGTGTTCAATAATCAATAATGAGTTTAACAAACTCTTTCTGAGGCGGCTTTCCTATTAAAAAACCAATGATTGAGGGATGCTACATTTTCTGCTCTCGTTGGAGAAGATTTGGACTCTTGTGAATTTGGTTATAACTGTGTTCCTTTCTCAAGACATGACGGTTATCAGTTGTTTTGCTGTAGAAAAGATATGTACATTTTGTTTGACTTTCGACAGTGTTTGTCCCATAAGATACAGCAATTCTCAGTTGTCGCAACTATCAAAAGTCAAAATTTTCATTGTGGGAATCTTTGCAAGTGGGTCAATAATCATGGCAATAACAGTTTTTTTAGTTTATGGAAGCAAAAGTAGACCCTCAATTGCAAAATTCTGATGTTGATTTGACATTTTTGTTCTGTTTATGCAATGCAAAAAAATGCTCTTTGAAACTGCAACTCTAATTGATGGAAAACATTGATGCCAAAATTAACATAAGTATGTAAAAAGTAGAATTATCAAGTGTACTGACTCCTCAGTCTATTTCCTCCTTTTCTGAAATGATTATTTTGAAATTTTCTTAATTGTTTTATGTAAGAAATAAAAAGTGGTGGTTTCTAAAGTAACGAACTCAATTTCTCCTAGAACATTTTCTGTGTGTTTAAGAGTTTCTGTCCTGTGTTTCTTATGGATTTTTTTGATTCTGACACACTTTATTGGTTTTAATAGGGTACAGTTGTTCTTGTTTTCCAACCGGCAGAAGAAGGAGGTGGTGGGGCGAATAAAATCCTTGAAGAAGGAGTATTAGAGAATGTTGAGGCTATTTTTGGGTTGCACGTTGAGCCTCACTTATCGATAGGTAAAGTGGCCTCCAGATCTGGTCCTGTATTAGCTGGTAGTGGCTTCTTTGAAGCAACAATAAGTGGAAAAGGAGGTCATGCAGCTATCCCTCAGCACTCAATTGACCCAATACTTGCAGCTTCTAATGTGATTGTTAGCTTACAACATCTTATTTCACGTGAAGCCGATCCACTTGACTCTCAGGCATATTTCCCTGCTCTAAACGTTTCATATGTTTTTCTTTTGGTTTTTGGAGCGAGTATACTGAGCGTATGATTTAGCTTTTTCCTAAAACCTGCTTGTTGTCTGGCACATGCACCTATAATTCTTCATCTGGATTTTATACTCTATATGGATTTTTGCAACCTCGGCTAGTTGTATAGTACACTTTTAAGTACATTTTGTGACGGCCAAACATGATAAAATAACTGTGTTACAGGAATGAGAGACAGGGATGGGTTTAATTACAACGTCCAATTTAATTACATGTTTTAATTTATCCTAAGAAGTTGTCCTTCTGGCAGTTGAGATTAGTACATAATATTGTAGGAAAACATGGCTTCTGTTGTAAGGGCAGCAAATGGCAGCTTTGAACTCTGAATAATTGATAAACCGAAGTAGTATGTTATAATGTCATTATGTGATCAAAATTCAAGAAGTTCCTGTCCGAAGTTAGGGGTCTTTTGTGATCTGGTGGATCCTTTATGCTCTTGTGAAGGATAGTAAAGTCATAACATTTATCTGGAGTGAATTAACTTTAATTTGATACTTCTTTTTGGACATCACGTACTTTACAGAATATAACAGCCAACAACTTTCCCAGTCTAATCCGAATTGCTACCAAGACCTTTTCCTTAAAGCATTTATGATGTTTCGTGCTTATATTTGTACATTTGCTAAAAAGTGCGACTAAATAACTTAACGAAACATGTCCTTCATGTTGTGGTGCTACAACACTGTACTTAATATTACTGTTAACTTGCAGGTAGTGACAGTTGCTAAATTTCAAGGAGGTAGTGCATTCAATGTTATTCCAGATTCAGTCACAATTGGCGGAACCTTCCGAGCCTTCTCTAAGGGAAGCTTCATGCAACTAAAGCAGCGAATCAAGGAGGTATGTCAATTAGATAACTTCATGACACTATTGTAAGTATATAACCTGTAAGTTGGTGAAATACTATTAATTTCTGTAATGGTTCCATGGCTTTTATTTATGGTACATGTCATAGTCTAATTTTTTCATGTATTATAATAAATGACTATCAATAGTTTAGCTGGAGGCCTACGCATTAATGAAACCTCCTTATCTAATAATGGGGTGGAAGGTGTGATCATGAGAAGGGTATGCGATTAATATTTAAGAAAAAAAAGAAAAGGATTAGAAATATATTTGAAAGGTTTTCTGTTTTCTTTTTATTATTTCTCGACGTTTTCCTGCATTAATCTTCACAAAAGGCTGATTTGCTTCACTAACAGGTTATCAAAGGGCAAGCTGGTGTGCAGAGATGCAGCGCAACTGTTGATTTCCTAGACAAAGACAAACCCTTTTTCCCTGCAACAGTAAACGACAAAGACTTGCATGAACACTTCCGGATTGTTGCAAGAGATATGCTTGGAGTCGACAATGTTAAAAATATGAATCCGCTGATGGGATCCGAGGATTTTTCATTTTACCAAGAGGTCATGCCTGGATACTTCTTCTTTTTAGGGATGCAGAATGAGACACTTGCAAAGCTTGAATCTGTGCACTCACCCTACTTCCAAGTCAATGAAGATATACTCCCTTATGGAGCTGCGCTCCATGCATCGCTAGCTTTACGATATCTTCAGGAATTTCAACCAAAAGTTTCTTCACCAGTGAAAAACCGTCATGATGAACTGTGAGGTGATGTTAACCATCTTCATATAAAATCAGGTGGTCTTAAACGCCTGTGGATTTTCTCAGAAGGTATTGCGTTTATGCTCTTATACTGCTTCAGCTGTATATAGGACTTGATTATTGAGTTGAACGCATCATGGCATGCACTCGCGTCAAAATTGTCTTGTCAGAATCATAAGTTATCTTCGAAAAATGAGGGTTCATGTACTTTGTTTTCGGGCTAGGCAAGGAAGAATCTATCTAGTCAAAAATAATCTTTTGAAGCCTTTTAGTTGTTGCAAATCAATCTCTCCTAGATTTCCTATGTATTATCTTTATTCTATTGAGATGAAATAGAAGTCTAATTCTTAAATTGCAATTAATATTATACCTTTTTTGCTCACTTCTCTTGCAGTTATCGCTTTAGGCCTTCGTTTGGAAGATTTTCCGTACTATCATGTTTCTCTCACTCTTGCCATTGAAAAGATCTGTAGCGAAACACATTAAAAGCCTTAAAGTATCTCCAATACTCTTATAAATTGTGAAAAAATTATATGTCATATAGGATGAATAAACATTAAGTTAAAATAAATATCTTTAATATAATTATTACTCATCAATGTCAAGTTTAGGTGGCACAAAAAAAAAAAAAAAAAGACATTGTCAACATGACTATCTATTTTCAGAGGGTGTGTTGGATAGTCATATAAACAATATTAATTAAATCAATAATTATTTAATCATAGAAGCATTAAATGGAAAATATGAGAGCATTAAATGGAAAATATTTATTAAATGAGAATACATGGAAACATTGAATAATAATTTTTCA
Source organism: Litchi chinensis (assembly GCA_019925255.1). Lineage (NCBI taxonomy): Eukaryota > Viridiplantae > Streptophyta > Magnoliopsida > Sapindales > Sapindaceae > Litchi > Litchi chinensis. The sequence goes on along the minus strand of CM034464.1, from coordinate 823,846 downwards.
ATTTGATTATCTATCAAATAATATTTATACCATGTAAGAAGTAAATTTTTTGACATTGATGATATGATATTTTTTTTCAAAATACAATTCATGAGAGCATTGAAGATACTCTTAATTTGTTACAAGTGATGCGACACAACATTTCATCTGTGTGATTTTTGCTGGGTTGGTCCTAAGATGCATGTTAAATCAGGATTGAATTGTAATGAAAAGTTTCAGTTTAAGCAACAAAGGTCTTATAGCTAATATCTAATCTCATCATATTGGAGATCGAAATAGGACATGGTCTATATGTGTTGCAGTAGCGCTACATTCAGCAGACTGATGATAGATTGAAGATAGTATTATAATAGGACCCTTTCTAAGATGCTCAATGTGAAATCTAGTTTTCTATACATAAAAAATTATCTTGTAATGATGTTGAAGAGACCTATAAACTCCTGGTGAAAAGTGATCAAACACCTTCTATATGAAAACCGGGTTAGCTTAGAAATTCAACTCTCTTGAAGCCCTTTAGTACTTCCCCATATATGCAACCAACTGATCGTCTCAAAACCCCAAAGCTTTGGATGATATTTCCAATAAAGGATCCAAAGCACTTGGAGCAAACTTTCTTGCAAAAAGAAAACATGCTTTAGTCTCTTGGTTATTGTAAAGGCACCGTTCTCCTTCGAGAATTTTCCTGAGAAATTCCTCGTTTATGTCAGGCTTCCCAAACGTTGCAGGGTGAGCACCACCCCTTGACCAGTCGGTCCAAGTAAGAGACCGGTTTGCCAGGAGATGTGGAACTTGGATGGTCAGCATTGTAGGAAAGTAGTGTTCATCCACATAACATGCTGGTCTGCAGAAATCTCTGAACTTGGGGTAGTAGATGAGGTCTTCGACTATCTGAACTGCAAGTGCCCTGTTAACTTCAAACCACTGAGACCCTTTACGCCACTGGGCAAGCGTGACTTCGGGGACCATCCTTTCATGATACCGTCCTCTTCCGTAGGGTCCTGGATCGTCGTAGGAACCCATGAAACTGTATTTTGATCTCGACAGATATTGATAAACAAAGCTGAAGTTGCGGAGAGGAATGCATGACTCAGAGAGAAGGATAAACCATTCATTAGAGATATCAAACAAAGCATTTGCCAGGAGTCTTCTCTCAGCATCACACATACTCATCTCTCCCCACTGAGCCACCTGAAAAGAATAAACGAACGTAAATAATCATGATGTTAACCATGGATGTGCAAAAAATTCATAAAGAAGCAAATATATATCTATCTTGATCTAGTCCTCCATTCTTCCATTTACTTCCTTTCAAATTTAATTTCAAGACAAATGCAAAGAGTCGTATTACTAATTTACTATACATGGTCGATTCAGATTCATTAGAA